>CANTUT010000159.1:182500-715000 GCA_947687605.1 Reutealis trisperma | reverse complement strand
AAAAGTAATAAACAGTTGATTATGAACATTGTGTTATATTATTATTATACTGAAAATGACCCTTTAACAGCATTGAAAGCGTTGCGGGACTGTATATTTTGATGCTCATATTTTTGTTAAAAAAAAAAATTATGGCACTTTGAATTTTTAAAATAATTTATTCAACCTATGGGTAGGTATCATTTGGTATATTTTATAAAAAATATATTTTTCAAAAAGTTATTTTTTAGAAAATAAACTTTCCGAAAAGTAATTATGAATTTAGTTTGTATATAATTTCATGGAAAGTAAAATTTTTTTTATTTGACTTAATAATAAAAAAGATAATAAAACATTATCTCATTTATTTAATAGAGAATAAATATATTAATTTATATCTATTTCAATTAAGAAAGTCTGCCTTTTTTAGCTTATCCTAAAAAAGTATACTTTTTTCAAATTCAGAAAGTAGACATCCTATTTTCCGGTAATTATTTTCAATAATGGCTATCTAATAAGCCAAAATTTTCTATTTTCTTAGTTTTACTTATTTTATACTAAACAATATCTTAATATCTCAAATTTTCAATTTTAGATATATTTAACATAAAAAAAAATTCTAATTAGCATATCATGTGAGGTTACGTATATCATAACAATAGATTCAATTAGAAAGAAATATTATTAAAATTTCTAGAAGAAATAAAATTTAAAGTTAAAGAGAGAGAGAGGGAGAGGTGATGGCCGTTAAATTGGGATAATTATTGTCTATACTGAATATATATACGAATTTAATAAGATAAGAACACATAGAGTAAAACAAAAAAAAAAAGAGTACCGTTGTCTTTTCACTAGGTAAAAAATATAAAAAAAATCATATTTAGTAAAGTATCTCATTAGTTTTTGGTTTGATGTACAAGATAAGTCTACATACCTAGTGTAAACAATAATTTTTTGTTAAATTGACTATTAAGATATTCAATTTTTTTTATATATATAAATGTGTGTATTTACATAGGTTCAAATTCATAAATTTATGAACATTAGAATAGTAAATATATAAAAAATTAAAAAAATACAAAAATTAAATAGATATTTTAAAATTTTAGAGTGGCACAAGTAAAATTATGTATTCATCCTTGAAAGAATATCACATGATTATCATAAAAAAAACATGATAAACTTTGTTTAGTGTGTAACTGTAGGTACGATCATGGAACTCGTCTTTGACTTTTGTTTTTCGTTTTCAAATTCTTACGGATACGATTGATATAATGTAATAAAATATAATAGAATATAATTAAATATATTTTTAATATAATATTTATATTAAAAATATATTTGATTATATTATATTATGTTTCACTATAATTTATTAAATACTATTTTAAGTAATAAAATCATATTATGAACTAATTTTTATGAATCATGATATATTTATTTTTACAGTCTAACTAAATGCATTTTTGGAGAAAGATAAGTCTAATTAAATGCATTTTATATGCATCAAATCAAAATTAAAAAATTCATAAAAAATATGAATCTAAAATTGAACTCATGGAAATTCTTAAGAATATTACTTTCTTATATTTTGAAACAAAAATTATAAATTAATTATTAAAGAAAAACAATATTCATAGAAAAATAAAGATTATAAAAATATCACAATCTTCCATGGTTTAAAAGCTTAAATGTCAATCAAGTGTAATTTAATTGATTTTCTCATCTCTTTTAAAAGGTAAGACGTGAGAGATCTCATATTTGAGTCTCTCAAATCATAAATAGTTATCACTAATTTAGTGAGAGATCTTAAAAAGAAAAGTTATCCCTTATTATGTAGTCTACTATGTTATTGTGGGGTATTTTCTCTCCCTGATATATATATATATATAAGCTTAATTAAATAAAAAAATTATTTCAATCTACATGCTAATTAATTGGGCATATATTTTAAAGTTTAATATTGATATTTTTTTTTTCGTTGTAAAAAGATTATCAATTTTTTTTACAAAAATTAAGCGTATAATAAATAAAATAATAATTTTTCCTTTTATATTCTTGATAGTATAATAAATACACTCAATTTTATGTTAAATGCATTTTAAAGATAATAATTAATCAAGGGTAAAGATGAAAAATGGAGTAAAAAAATAATACTACTAATAAAAATGTGATAATTTTTTTGGACATTTTAAAAAAAGTGTGAAAATCTTTTTCAAAGATGGTAATTTTTTTTTATTCACCGCCTCATTAAATTTGAATAAGATACTCAGTCAGAAGTAAATACCCTAATTTAAGCCATCGTATACACATAATATCATTAAAATAATAAAGTAAATATTTAAATATAACAAATTATTTTTGCGAGTATCCCTAATGGTACTCTTCATTTTAAAGAGTATATTTTGTTTAATAGAGAGTATCTAGTTAATAAATAGTACTAAAAATTCTATTTAAATCCAATAAGCTCTCTGTATTTTGATCTTTATTTTACTTTATCTTATAAGTATTAATTATTTTAATTTTTCATTCTTTAAATTTATCAAATAGAAAAAATAGTGCTAAAATTATCTTAAATAAAGTGGATAGAAATTTGTATTGCATTAATTAAAGTTAGAGTATAGAGTGATATTATCACTTGGCTTTTTAAATGTGGAAAGACAAACCAACTCTCTTCTTTATTTTTTAAAAATAAAGATTCCATTAAAACTCTGGTTTTTAAGATAACTGTTTATAATAAAGAGTTTGATATTGTTAGTATGTATATATTTAATTTATTAATCTCTGTTACTAGTGGGTTAGCTTAAGGTGTTGACTCAGTTTAGGAGTCAAACATGTATATAAAGTTCATTTTCTCTTTCTTTACAAGTGTACAAAACCAATTTACTTTACTTTTCTATAAAAGTTTTTTTTTTTTTTCAAATTCTTCTTACATTTCATGGTATTAGAGCACTGATCCATTTTATTGGTAGCTTGATTGATTGTGCTGCTTGTTTTTCTGGTGAGATACGATCGGTGACAAGCATTTACTTTGGTATTATGCAACATATATGAGTGTGTACTGGTAATTAAAGAAATGGATTGGCAATTAGATTGAGATAATGAAATCAAGAAGCTAGGGTTGCGAATGCTCAAAATTTCGAGAATCGCGCCAACAACACTCAAAATCTAGGAGATTCACTTCAATTACAGAGCTCAGATCATCCTGGAATGGCATTGGTGAGTGCTCCCTGAACTGGATCTAACTATTTTGCTTGGAGTAGGGCAATGAGAATTACATTAGGTGTTAAGCTCAAATTAGGATTTATTATTGGAAAATGTGAAATGCCTGATGAAAATTCTAAGGAATTTAAGCAATGGCAAAAAGGTAGATTTCATGGTTACTTTGTTGATCTTGAATTCTATTTCTAAGGAGTTGGTTAACTCTTTCATTTATGCCAATAGTGCAAAAGATATGTGGGAAGAATTAGAGGAGAGGTTTGGTGAAAGCAATGGCCCACTCCTTTATCAGGTGCAAAGAGAAATTGCTTCAATCTCTCAAGGAACCATGTCTGTGGCTCTGTACTACACAAAATTAAAAAAAAACTATGGGTTGAATTAATATGTTTGATACCAATTCCTGCATGTACCTCTAGGGTATCTAGGGCCATAACTGATATCAATTGCATGAATAGATAGATGTAGTTTTTTATGGGTTTAAATGAAAATTATGACAACGTGAGGAACCAAATTTTACTTATAGATCCTTTACCATGTGTGAACAAAGCCTACTATATGGTTCTTAGAGTAAAGAAACAAAGGGAGGTTCATTCATTTGCTCATGACTATATAGATAATAGTGCCCTATTAGTTAAGAATGTTGATACTAGGAAGGATAATCCAAAAAGAAATAATTGGGGAGGTTCTCGGAGGAAGAAAGACAAATCTAATCAATTCTGTGATCATTGTAAAGTCACTAGACATTTAAAGCAAACTTGCTTCAAATTGCATGGTTATCCTGATTGGTACGAGGAAATGAAGAAGAGGAGAGGCTATGATAAATCTAATATCATCTAAGAGGCAGTAGAATAAGTCTTCTGTTAAAATGGTGGTTCAAGTCTTTGCAGCAGAAACAAGCAATCATAATGCTGAGAGTGTCAAAGCTGATTGGTCTATTGTAATATCGGTTGCTGTGCAAAAGGAGGTTCAAAAGTATATGAAGAATAAAGCAATAATAGATGGTGGTTATGTGAATTACATAAGTTATATAGGTATTGAACACCATTTGGCTCTAAATTGTTTTGACTGTGGGTTTGAAAGTACCTGGATCATAGATTCAGGTGCTACAAACCATATGTGCTTTGATTTTCATCTTTTGCTTGATCCTATTAAACTATCCATTCCCGCCACTATTAATCTTCTTGATAAAACTACTGCCATAGTTCATATTGAACTTACATCTAAACTTACCTTAACTAAAGTGTTACATGTACCAAATTTTAAATTCAATTTGCTATCAATTCATAAACTCACACAAACAGCAAAATAAAAATAGTTTTTTATGAAACTCATTGTGCTTTTCAGGACCTATTGACTGAAGAGGTCTTTGCAATGGGAAGAGTTTATGATGGTTTGTACATCCTTGACAAAAAAAGCTTCCTTGTGAATACCATTCAGAAGTTTCAAAGTAAGATTTCCTATGTTCTTTTTGTAGTCAAACTAGAACCTATTTTGACTTATACAGCTAATTGCTTGAATAAAGAAACTCCAATTTCATACTTGTTGCATCTTAGATTAGGGCATACTTCTTCCTCTACAATTGTTCATTTACCTATCTCTGTAACTTCTACTAATACTGATGCTCATGTTTGTCAAATCTACCCTTTAGCAAAACAACAAAGGATGCCCTTTCATAAGAATTCTATACAGAGTACTTCTAATTTTCAACTGTTACACATTGATCTTTGGGGGCCTTATAAAATCTCTACATTACATGGAGCCCATTATTTTCTTACTATTGTGGATGACTTCAGTAGATGCACATGGACATATCTTTTTAAAGATAAAACACAGACTCTTTATACCTTAAAACAATTCATTCTACTTGTTCAAACTTAATTTGGTGCTATTGTCAAGATTATTAGATTTGACA
Source organism: Reutealis trisperma (assembly GCA_947687605.1). Classification (NCBI taxonomy): domain Eukaryota; kingdom Viridiplantae; phylum Streptophyta; class Magnoliopsida; order Malpighiales; family Euphorbiaceae; genus Reutealis; species Reutealis trisperma. Next base: position 709,890 of record CANTUT010000159.1, on the reverse strand, counting down.
ATGGTACTGAATTTCTTAGCCAGCAATGTCAGATTATTTTTTCTCAATTTGGCATATCACATTAGAAAACTTGTCCTTATACTCCCTAGCAAAATGGAGTAGTAGAGAGAAAACACAAGCATTTGCTCCAAATTGCTAGGGCCCTTCTATTTCAATCCAATTTGCCTAAACATTTTTGGGGAGATGCAATCCTTCATGCTACTTACATCATTAATAGGTTACCATCTATTGTACTTCAATGGTCTACTCCCTATGAAATCCTTCATCATCATCCACCAGATTATAACTCTTTAAAAGTCTTTGGTTGCTTGTGCTTTGCTACTAACACTAAGCCTCACATAGAAAAGTTTGAAGCAAGGGCTTTTAAATGTATTTTCTTAGGTTTTGTTCCCGGACAAAAAACATATAAAGTTTATGGTTTTGTTCACAAACATGTCCTTATATCCAGAGATGTTCAATTTTATGAACATTGTTTTCCTTATAAAGACAATTATGGTTCTATTTCTAAATATCTTATTCTGATCAACTTGCTTCTATCTTACCTTTAATTCCATTGAATACTTGTGATACTCCTTTAATGTCTTCCAATTCTATTCCTTCTACTTCACTCTATACAAATATTTCTGATATCTTTAGTGTTATCAATAATTGTACTCCTGCATCTTCTTCTCTAATTTCTCATAATTCAACTCTTGATTCAGTACCTCATTTATCTTAGTCTATCACAAACACTAATCATCTTTCCCCACCACCTGTAACTTCTACTCCATCATGACTTAAAAATTTTGTTTCACATGTTCATACTGCCCCCACTATATCTGATATATCTCCTAATACAACTTCAACAAACTTAAACCCTGCATATCCTATTGAACCTTATCTTTCTCCTTTTCTTTTAAATCAAGCACATACAAATTTGGTTAACTTAGGGCATTAACTCAGTTTGAAAGTCAAACATGTATATAAAGTTCTTTTTCTCTTTTTTTACAAGTGTACGTAACCAATTTACTTTACTTTTCAGTAAAAATTTTTTCAGATTCTTTTTACATTTTAGACATATATAAAGAATATATTAGGGATGCTTTGAGAAGATGAAACCTAAAATTAAATAAACAATTTTTTACCTATATATCAGCAGCTCAAGTAGAGAAGTTCTTTGGAGAGAGAGAGAAAAAAAAAAAGCAGTGAAGTTGAATATTGATGACGCCATATATATATATATATATATATATAATCTGGAATTAATTGTTGACAAACAGAGAGCCATCTGAGTCTGACTTGATAAGGGAACGGTCCCCTGATCAATTTATAAATTTAGCAACAAAAAAATCAGTGCAAATTGATAGGCATACTATATAATTAATTAAAAATACTATTATTGGAGTGGGACTACCGAATATTCCTCAGTAACACACATGTCACATATTTAAAATTTCCATTATCAACAGGCTCTGATTTCCTTCTTCCAAACCCAATAAATTATTCATTTGCTAGAATATGAAAATTTCAATATCATAAAAAATATTAATATCACTGTCATCAGTATACACTTAAGTTTGATACTTTAATAGTACAATTAATATAAATTTAATTAAATTTAACATTCATTGTGGTGTATATATAATATATTATCTCTATTTCAAAATATTAATTATTTAAAATTTTAACACATAAATTAAGAAAGTTATTAAATTATTATAATTTTAAAATAAAAAAAATAAAATATTTTTTTTATTTTCATGTAGAGAAATAAAAATAATTAATCTAAATAGTTAGTAGAGAAATAAATAGAAAGTAAAGTTAAAAAAATAATAAATAACTTTTTGAAATCTTAAAAAGACAGATAAGTTAAAACAAAAAAATTTCTCTAAAATGATAGATATTTTGAAATAGAGAGAGTAAAATTTAATTAATATTATTGTGACGTAACTTAATTAGACAACACTATATATATATATAAAATGAATTTCTAGCCTCTATTGGAGAAGGACCAAACTGGTCGAACATGCAAATACAAAAATAAAAGTCCAGGCAATTTGTCTAAGCGAACATTACAATTCTTAAATTAGTATGTATTCTGATGGAAACAAAAAAAATATATCTTTTTGTCTTTTAAAAAACATACCTTGTCCTTTTTGTTTAAAAATATTTATAGTGAGAGACTTGGAAAACAAGTTCTTGAAATTCAAAACAGTTAAGTCATGGGAGAATGGAATATGTGCTCCCTAAAATATTGAGAGTGGAGGTTGTGAAGATATAGAATCATTTATATGTGGGCGTTTGTCACAAGAGATCGATGTTCGCTAGGTAATCTCAGGAGCTAGAGCATAGACGAAGAGGATTCGGCCATATTAAAAAAAAAAAGCGGGCTATAGGTGATTTAGGATGATATATATATATATATATATATATATATATATATATATATATATATATATATATATATATATATATATATATATATATATATATCAACTATTAGCGTTGTCTAATTACATGTTTGATTAAAGTGGCTAGGATTTGTAATGAAAGTTAAAATTATGGTATTGCATTTAGTCAACATCAAATGAAGTTGCCCATTATTAATTTCTATATAATTGAGACAAGGAAAGATTTATTAATTTATTGATGAAAACTACTAACGAGCACCAAGTACACATCAATATAATATTAAACCAATACTAATTAAACACAAAATATATATACAATTTTTTTATACTAATTTATACACATTAATCAAAATTAAATTCTTCTTTTTAATAAATTTAAAAATTTACTAATTAAATATATATATATATATATTTAAAAAATATCACTTAAATGATATTTTCAAAAATTAAATCCTAATTAGAGAAGCAAAACTTTTTTACAACCTCAATATGCAAACAGTGACCAAACTACATGCAGTCCTGGGGTGGTCACTGTCTCTCTTAAAAAAAAAAAAAAAAAAATTACTTATACCACCATATACACGTGTTCTGTATATTAGTCCTCATCAAAATAAAAAGCTGCTCTCCAACACTAAAAATGATGAATTTGCTTAAAACTTTTTCTTCAAGTTGGTAATTTTTTGGTTTGGTGAAAAGTGAAGTAGATGAAATAATGAGTTCATATTTGTCTTTAATTTAATAATGAGTATTAATAATTTTTGCATAGAGCTGTATATTAGTAATTCTTAAATTTTCTTAAGCAAATTTGTATATAAGCAATTCTTCAATTTTTTATCGCCTTCCTAAATTTTAAGTATTTGGATTAGGGTATAAACGAGTCAAGTAGAATCGAATTTTGGAGTATTTGAACTCAAGCCGAGTTTTAAACAGTTCAAATTCAAGCTCGAACTCGAATTTGAGCTGTTCAAACTCGAGTAAAATTAACGAACTCGAATTTAATTGAGTTAAGTTCGAATCTAAATAAGTAATATATAAATGGTAGAATATTAAATACATAAAAATTTGATTAGGATCGATTGAGCTCGATTAGACTTGATTAGACTCTTTTAGACTTAATTATAAATTCGATTAGACTCTACTTGACTTGTTTAGACTTGATTAATAATATATAAATGGTATAATGAAAAATATATAAAAACTCGATTAAGCTCGCGAGCCTATTGAGCCGAATAATATAGAACTCGAGCTTGACTCGTCTGACTACTCGAGTAGCTTTAGTTCGAGCTCGACTCAATTTATATCGAATTGATTTTGAGTGATTTTCGAATCGATGCCAAGTAATTTGCAAGTAGATTTGACTCATTTACACTCTTAATTTGAATTAATAATATCTGAAAATTTTAATTAAAAAAGAAAAAAGAGAAACCAATATTTTATTGTGTCATAGGCATCATGTGGAGAGGGAATTCGATTTCATTTAGTACTTCAATGAGTCAAATATATATAAAAAATATACATGTGGGTCCACATATAATTGTGATATGGCTGCGAATTTTTTGTGGTCCTAAATAAGTATTTGTGCGAGCACATGAGACCGGAGCTTAATTTAATTGTATTGTATATATGCATAGAGTAATAATATTTGACTGTGCATGGGATCTCGACTTATCACATTTAATTTGCATGCAGAATTGTAAAAAATAAAATAAAAGTTATGGTAATTAATCAAAGTAGTATATATGTTTTTTGGGAAGTAAATTATAAAGTATTTATATAATTAAGTCATTAATTGATTAAAGTTTATGGTCCTTTCAAAAAAAAAATAAAATTAAAGTTTATGGTAATTAAATGAGATTTATTATTAAAATGGGCATCACATGGATATGTGATTCTTTTGTAGATATTTACTCACAAGCCCACGTCTTAGGAAGTCAAAAAAAAGGCTGCATGCAAGCTTATAATATTATTAGTGTATATCTGGAAGAGAGAAAAATATTGAGATCAAATTAGATTTCAATGAAAAGTTGTTGGAGCTTAAAATCACTTGAATTGATATCGTCTAGGAATTAGCTTGGAGGGATTTTTTATTTATAAAATAATAATAATAACGATAATAAAAAATTCATCGTGAGTCATGACTTTGTAGATGACGTGGACCATTAAATATTGTTCAATTTGGGGTCATTTTAATAAATTCTCTCTCCTCGCTTTCTTCCTCTCCCTTTTTCTCTCTCAATTTTCATTCATTCTCAAACAAAATGTAAGGTAGGAAAAAAAAAACCTATATTTAGAAAAAAAGTTGAGTGGAAGAGAAATGGTGGAAAAAGAAAGATGGAGAAAAAAATTAAAAATGTAAGAAAAGTTTTTTCCTTGATTGTTTGGAAAAGTGGTAAAAAGAAGGGGTGAAAAGATAGAGAAAAATAAAATTACTGATACACATTGAATTGTATTGGCCATTCCAAGGCGAGCTAACTCATGATTAGTCTCTCCCTTCTTGTTCGCCTGTATCAACATCGCCAATTGATCCATGGCTTGATAGATTAACATGCAAGACAATTAATTAGACGAACCTCAACCTGTTCTCATGTTATTCGCTACTAGATTTTTAGGCACCATGTTCCTCATTATTTTGGCAATTAGTGGCCCTGAGTCATCGAGACTTGCACCCTCCAAGCTATCCAAACGACAAGTTACACACTTTAAACGCATATTGTTCCCAATTTCCTCTAAGAAAACAAACATATTCTAACTTATGCATCGGAGAGTTCGCTTAGGCTAATCGCTGGACATCTCTGTTTCTATTTTATAGCTCATAGTAGTTCAATATCTATTAAGTCAGCATAGTTTGGCTTACATCATTTGGTGCGGTGAGTATGGAACACCTCCTTTTGGGTTTTTCAGTTGTAGCTCCCAAATATACCTATGGATCCAAGCTCCAGCAACTTAGACTTAGGTCTAAACCTGTTTCCTCTGTAATATGAATTGGAAGAAACTCAATAACAACATTACCAAGCCCCATTATACATTCCTAACCTCAATGGTCCACCACCATATACAAATAACCCAGCTTTAATAGAAACTATTATCATTGCATTCACACAATTCACCTCTCAGCTCAAGGAACTTAAATAGCTTATTGCTCAACAAAACCATGCCCAAACACAAAGACCACCAACCCACCCTTCTTGCCTCAAAATCTGAGACAAGGGAAAGCAAGTTGTTACCTTTGAGGACTTAGCCAAAATAACTGTAAGAGGAACCCCTTCAATTCAAACAAGGAGCCTACCAGAGGTTATTCCCCTTCCTCAAAACCTAGAAAACTATCCTCAGGATGGTTTAACAGAATAATGGTTGGTTGGAGAAACTAAGAATAATGATGACCCTACCAGATTGGAAAGGATGGTGAAAGAAGTTATGACAAAGACTGAATCAAAGTAAATGAGATGGACTTTGCACTGAGAACGGATTCCCCTTTTTCTGATAATATAGTCATGGTGAGCTATGCTCCTAAATTTTGAATTATATCTCACTTGGAATCTTATGATGGTTCCATATGCCTTAAAAGCCACATACATAAGTACCAAACCTTTATCAATGCCCAAAAACACCAAGATTCAGTCCTATGCAAGCTTTTCCTTACCACTTTAAAAGGCCTAGCCCAAGACTGGTACCAAACACACCTCCCAAATCCATCACAAGCATTCCCAACTATCCAACTTTTCCAAGCTAGATTCATCACCTCTATCACACCTAAAAAAATCTCTACCGATCTACTTACTATAGTATAGAAAGAGGGGGAGAACTTATGGAAGTATATTGAGTGCTTCAACAAAGAAATGATTCAAATTGAAGACTTGAACAGGAACATAGCTTACACAACTATGTTGAATGGAACCTCCAAACTTGACTTGAGGAAAGAATTACTCTCCAATCCATAACAATCCATCTCAACTCTGATGGTAGTTGCCCAAACCAATATTTGCATTAATGATGAAATGAGATATTTTTCCCAAAGGCAAAAGAGTAAGGATGGGAGTTCATCAAGGGACTAGGAAGATCGTCAAAATCACCCTAAAAATAATTATGATAGTTATAATAGAAGGGGATATGGATCATATAGAAGAGATCGACAATTCACCCTTTGTCAGCAATTATAAGCCATGTGTTAATGTGGATAAAAGAATCAGGTGAAAGAGTTCAATGGCCAAGGAAAAAGAGCAACTCTTTCACTGGGCAAAGGGATAACTACAGATATTGTCAGTTTCATAGAGACAAAGGACATGACATAGACAAGTGTTGGCATTTAAAAGAAGAGATAGAGAAATTGTTCTAGAAGGGTATGCCTGGGATTAAGCAATTTATCCATTGGGATACAGACAGAGACATAAAAGACCAAATTCCTAATAGAATTGAACCTCAGGAGTCTGAGCAGAAGAATAAAAAAAGGGATAAGGTTGGGGAAATTCATATGATACTTGAAGGAAGCTCGGGAGGAGATAGCTCTACTAGCAAAAAGATAGTTATATCTGATGTATATTTAGAAAACACTACTAACCCAGTGCAAAGGCTATTCGATTCTATTACTTTCTCTAAAGAAGATAGGGGATCAGTCACCATGCCATATAATGAAGCACTAGTTATTTCTAGACACATGAATAATTACCTTGTCAGAAGAATGTTGGTGACAAAGGTAATGTGATTACATGTTCACATTGAATGTATTTAAGATGATATGGTTAATTGAGAAGAACCTCAAGCTAGTGTTAACTCCCTTGGTAGGTTTAAGTGGAAAAGCGGTACCAATAAAAGGTCAATCACGTTAAAGGTTGAGTTGTGTGATGGAGACATAACCAAAGAGTTTAAAGTAGAATTTATGGTTGCAGGTATACCCTTCACCTACAATGCCATCATCGGACAACTAATCTTGTATGCGATTATGAGGCTTCGCCCGAGTACCGGTTTGATCTACTGAGGAATCGAAATGTTCTTCGGGAGAAACTCCATGATTGAAACTTGCTGTGAGTTTAGAAAATTGATTTTTGTGATTTTGAAGTTAAAAAAGTGAGTCTCCACTTTAATTTACTTGTTTTAATTGGGAAAATTAAAGAAAACCCAACATGATTGACTCCACAAAATATTTGATTTACCCCAATGGAAAAAATGCACTAATCCACGAGTGACCAAAGAGGGCTCGGGGATAAGGTTTTGGTAATTACACAATTGAGAAAATATAATTTTCTTCAGTTTGGGTAAAATTGCAAAATAACTCTTAAAAAAAGAATTTTCGTGTATGTATGGACAAGAATATGATGATGCATGAAATAGATATATATGATAAGATGAAATGGCAATAAATAAGTAAAAGAATAAATCCTACTTAATTATTACAAGATCAAAACGAATGACATAAGAGAATCTTTCCTCTATCCCTAATGGGTATTAGCAAAAGCACACATTTTCAATTAAGTTAACATAGAATCAGAAATAAAGGATTAATACAAATAAAACAAAATAAAAGGGAAAAAATGTTAATAAAAAGATTTTGGAGTTGATACCTTTTCAGAATGGCAGCCTGTGTATCCTATTGAATAGGAATCAAATCCCACGCAGTTCTTCCTTCTTGCGAAGGAGGGATTTTGGAAAAAAGTATTGGTTTATTTATTAACTTAATTCTGATTCTTAAATTAATAAATTTTAGATCTTTTATATTTTAGACCTAAAGATAATTCTAGATTTAAGTTTAGAATTTTGAAAATGGACAAAAGGAATTATACCTTTGTTTTCTTTGATTTTCGGATGAACGGGGTGAGCTTAGCTTTGGATCTAAGCTCCATTTTAAATTTAGAACCTTGAAGTTGAACTTTAAATAGCGAAAGGTTAGCAAAATAGCGCAATGAATGTAAATTAAAAAGAAATTGAAACAACAGCTTTTGTATCAAATTTCAAGCAAAACTTAAGCACAACAAGTAGAGCAATATAGGAGAGTTTCTACCTTAGAATTCCCCCCCTAATGAGCTAGAAAGCAGCTCAATTTATAGAGCTAGTGAAGGAGGTGCCGACGGCACCGGCAGCTTGCCGGCGGCACGGGCGGCACTTGTAGTTCACCGGCCAGCTGGATAGCATGTTAGGCATGTCGCCCTTGCTACCAGCAGGCTGGGCATGCCGCCTAGCTGCCGGCATGCTAGGCGTGTTGCCCAAAGTGGTGGCGCACCACCAAACAGTTGATTCAAGCTATTTTCGAGCATTTTTGGCCGTTTCTAGTCCGTTTCATATTCGATTTGAGCCCGATTTGATTTTATGAGTTCGTGATTAAAAAGTAGTCAATTGGAGATGAAAGATTCAAGATATTTATTTTTCAGCGGGGCGCTGCCCCCTTGACCCTTGCCCGCTAACCGGCTAGCGGGACCGCCGTATGTGTAGCGCACTATTTTTAGTAGGTGTCAAGCTATAGCCAAATCATAAAGGTGTAAATTTGAGAGTTTACAGCAATGGGTGTAGCCACTAGCATCAGGTATCTCACCATAAAGATACCAACCTCTCGAGGAGGAGTGGCAGTAAAGGGATGCTAGGAGACAGTAAGGAGAACTTACTTTACAACCTTAAAATGAGCCTTTTTGATCTTACAAGTAGAGATAGTAGACAGTTCGATCAGGGAAGAGAAAACTAAATCCTAGAGAGAGGTAGTAAATGCAAAATTGAAGAAGGGGAAGACAGTTCAGATAGGATCATTCTTAACAAAATAAATTGGGTCAGAAGTAGTAGAGGTGCTGAAGAAGAACTATGAGACCTTTGCTTGGGACACCAAAGATCTGGTGGGAGTAAGTAGTGAAGTGATAACCCACCACCTCAGCATTGGCCCGTTAGTTAAGCCAGTCACCCAGAAAAAAAAAGAAGGATGCACTTGAGAAGTAGTTCGCCATAGCTAAGGAGTTTCAAAAGCTGTTAAATGTAGGGGTCATTAAAGAGGTGCACTATCCCGAATGGCTGGCGAATGTTGTATTAGTAAAATACCTGGCAGTTCATTCAGGATGTGTGTAGATTTTACTAATCTAAATGAAGTTTGCCTAAAAGACAATTACCCTTTACCGAACATTGACCAATTAGTAGATTCCATAGTGGAACATAAGATTTATTCCTTTTTAGATGCCAAGGCTAGATACCATCAGATTCAGATGCATAAATTTGATGAGGAGAAGACAACATTCATAACTGATCGAGGAACATTTTGCTATAAGATAATGCCCTTTGGGTTAAAGAATATTGGGGCAACCTATCAAAGGTTGGTGAACCAAATTTTCAGGGATCATATTGGCAAGAAACTAAGAATATAGAGGAATATATAGATAATATGATTATCAAGAGTTGAAGGCAGAGGATCATCCAAAGGATTTAGAGATGATTTTGAAAATCATGTAGTTTACAACTTGAAGTTGAACCCAAAGGAATGTGTGTTTGATATTTCAACGAAAAAGTTTTTAGGTTATATGGTGTCATAAAGAGGTATCAAAGCAAACCCTGATAAGATCAAGGCAATCTTGAATATGAGCCTCACACCAACATCAGAGAAACACAGAAGTTGATTGGGCAAATCACTGCTTTAGGGTGATTCATTTCCTATTCGGCCAAAAGATGTCAGCCCCTCTTTAGAACCCTAAAAAATTTGAAGAATTTTGAATGGATAGGTGAATGCTAGTGATCATTTGAAGAATTAAAGAAATTCGTAACATCTCCCCCTCAGTTGAGTCCCTTGGTCCTCCGGGAAGATTTGTATATGTATCTGTCCATAATAGTTGAAACAATAGTAGTTGTGCTGATAAGGGAGGAAAAATGGAGAACAACGGCGAATCTATTATGTTAGCAGAGTCCTTCATGATGTAGAACTCAGATAGCTAACCCTTGAGAAGCATGCTCTTGCTCTATTCATGGCTACTCAAAAAATGAGGCACTATTGTAAAGCTTACTAGGTGATTGTTGGAATTGATATGCCATTGAGAAAGATTCTTTAAAAACCAAAGACGTCAAGTAGAGTATTCGAATAGGCCGTTTATATAAGAAGCTTCAGCATCAAATATGAGTTAAAGCAAGCTATGAAAGGCCAGATCCTTACTGATTTTGTAGCAGAGCTTACCCCTACTAAAGAAGAACCCCAAAAGATAAGAGAAGTATGAGAGATGTACATTGATGTGGCAATATGTTCAGAAGGTGCAGGTGTCGACATGGTACTAAAAGGCCCTCACAAGGTCATCATTGAATATGAAGTGAAGCTCAATTTTCCTATCTCTAATAATGCGGTTGAGTATGAAGCATTGTTGACTGGCCTCTCGAAAGCTCAAGATATCAAAATGGACAACCTTATAATTTATAGTAGCTCTCAGCTAGTTGTAAATTAGACAACTGGTAATTATACGATGAAGGAGTCAACATTGAAAAAGTACACAGACCTCATCCAGAGAGCTCTCTTAGAAGGGGGATAGCTGGGAGGCAATTGGAAACTAAAGCAAATTACGAACGTAGAGAATGGAAAGGCAGATGAGATAGCTAGATCTGTAGATAGTGGAAAGATGATTGCCATCAAGAATGTTTGTCTAACAGTTTAAGGATTGCTTACTACCAAGGTGTTGCCACTATCCCTGGTAGATTGGCAAGGCACTTAGATGGAACTAATTGTTCGATACTTATATGAAGGTTCATTACTTGAAGATAAGATTAGGGCCCAACGAATAATAAAAAGGGCAAAGAAGTACATCTGGTATAAGGATGACCTTTTCAGGCGATCTAAAACTGACCCCTAGCTCAAATGCATCCCAACTAAAAAAGGAAATTATGTTTTGAGGGAGATCCATGAGGGTATTTGTGGTGCCTATGAAGCAAGCACTAGCTAGGTGAGGAAAGTTTTACTATAACGGTATTTTTGGGCCACTATCAAGAATGATGCAGAAGAAATAGTTTGCTAATGCAAACAATACAAGAACATTTGTCAATCCTCCACTAAACTTTCTCTTATTGGTTGTGTCTAACCTTTCCAGCAATGGAGGATAGATATCTTAGGCCCCTTTCCACTAGCAATCTGCCAACTAAAATTCCTTGTTGTTGCCATTGATCACTTCATGAAGTGGATTGAAGTAGAACCCCTGGCAAAGATCACCCAAAAAAAAAAACATTACTAGCTTTTTCTTTAAGCTTGTGATTTTGCGAATTTGGCATCTCAGAAATAATAATTTCAGATAATGGTAAGCAGTTTGACTCTACTTGATTTTGATCATTTTGTAGAGATTTGCATATTGACCTTAGATTCATTTTAGTAGCTCACCCTCAAACTAATAGGCAAATTGAAGTGGTGAACCACATTATTTTACAAGGACTAAGAAATGGTTTGAAGATAATAAAGGAAGATGTGCGGATGAACTATACAATGTGCAATGGAGTTATTGAATTACTCTAAGGGAACCAACAAGAGTAATCCCTTTCTCCCCTACTTATGGTTCAGAAGCAGTTGTCTTGTGGAAATAGGCTTACCTAGTTTTTAAATAGAGCATTCCAAAGAGGTCAATTAGGAAGAAGAGCTCAAAACTAATTTAGACCTGCTGGAAGAAAAAAGAGACTTGGCATATGAAAGGATAACAACATACAAACAATCAATGGGTTGATATCATAATCACTAGGTCAAAAAGAGAATCTTTAAGTAGGGCAATCTAGCCCTTCAAAAGACAAAAATAGTCAAAGGCAGCAGAAGCGTGAGTAAGCTACAACCTAACTGGGAAGGACCCTACAAGATCGCCAAACTCATTGGTCTTGGTGCTTACAAATTGGAAGATTGCCATGGTAAAATTCTACCTTGATTATGGAATTCAGATAATCTCAGAATCAATTATCAGTAACAATCCCTTCCTATCCTCCATGTATATAAATTAAATTTTAGTTTTTTCAGTTTTATATATGAAATTCATTTCATATTCTCCAAGTTCTATTTTATGTACATAGTTTGCTTCATGTTATTGGAAGTTTTAGAGCTATATGATTTATTTATTAATGAATGAAGCTCCAGTATGGATGACCTTTAATTCTATAGTTCTCCAAATTAACATGTGTTCTCCATTTACTTAATCATTATATATATTCGCCTGTGAAATAAAGGATAGGTGAGCTAATAGTTTGCCAGAGACCCTTCACAATTTTTTCATTCATGATAAGTATATGAGAGTAGATTACTTAAATGAATTATCTCTAATATAGGTGAATTCACCTTCACCCAAGACCCTTAAATAAATGGTCTCCAACCTTGACATACACATGCTAGTTCAGAAACAAATAAATCAAGCAAGGGTTGGATCTGAACACAAGATATTAAATGAAAAACCAAAGTTCTTTGCATTCATTTAATAAAAACAAAAAATACAAGGATTACGTTTAAGATTATTCCACTACATAATCTGATATAAAATAACGAGGATTAATTTTTAAAGAGGGATCACTATCTCAAGGCGCACTAATATGAATATTGACCTGGCCCTCATGATGAAAAGGAATAACATCTCTATATAGAAATGAGGGAGGATCATTCTCAAGTAAAGATCTTGATTGATCTGTAGTTGTATTTTCCTCTTCTCCCTCATTTGGGAAGATTTGCTCAATGAAGTTGAAGTCAAGATTGTGATATCTCCTCTGCACCTCATCTAGCACCTTATCTTAGTAGTCGATAAGTTTACTGGCTACTTAGCATCTTTTGCCCGATCTTCCTTCTCCTTCTAGAGTTCCTTGCAAAGACTTTCATTGTCTTTCTTTAAGATCGAGATCTCCTTTCTCTTCTCTTGGAGCTCAGCCTACCCTGTAGATATTTGGCCTTAGAGCTTAGACTCTAAAGTGGCAGATTTTGCCTTTTCGTCCACTATGGTCCTTTTATGGCTCTCCTTGATGCGAGCCAACTCCTTAGAAATTTTTTTTCTCCATCTCCTCTTTGTGATGGATCTAGCTCAACTTCATATAGTCTTTGTTAGTCCTCATATACTAGCAGAGCTTATAAATGCATCGGGAGGTCTATGCTAGAAAATAATAAATTAAATAAAGAGATCATAATGCCATACACATAAAAATAAAGAGATCAATCTTAAACTTGGAAGAGATATCCATAAGCTGATTTAGCAAGTTGAGCATTAGAAAGCTCATACATTAGATTGTCATTAGCAGGAAGCTGGATTGCCTTCATAATGTCAATGGCGATAGTCGGATCACATTCAAAAGCTTCTGTGCCATATTTTTGCTTCACCACTTGAGAAAAGTTAATGAGCTCGCCTAGAGAGAGTTCCTTTGCAGAAGGATGAAGCCTCTTAGTTAATGGCCTATATAAACTCTCAATTGCACCCCTTTTTGCCACATCGCTCGATGTGGCAGACTTCTATGGAGGTTAAGGCTCAGCCACAACTATTTCTTAGATAGATGAACTAGGTGAAGTTTTAGTTTTAGTCGGACCTTTGGTTGTCAATCCTTTAAATTAGAGCTCCTTCGCCTTCTTTTCTTCCTCCCTCTTCTCTTTCATCAGTTGAGCCACAGACTTCATTATTGCAAAAAGCACAATAAAGAATGAAGATGTTAGGCAAAGTACAAATAACATTTCCTCATCTATAATGGAAAAGATGATCATTTGTTGATACCAGTAGAAGGATCAACAATATTAAGCCTTGACTTAACCCGTTTTACTAAGTCAGTAGAGAAATATTCGTCAAGGAGTTGGGAACTCGAGATAGGCCCTTGACCCCCTAAGAAGGTCACCATCTCCCCCTTCCTAGGAGATAAAGCCAATAATCAGCTTGCAGGAATTATGGTGGGACTATCTACCCATCAGAAGCTCACCCCAACCATCTTTGTGGTTTATTATGAAGAACTTATGTTTCCAATTCTTCAGAGAAGAAGGAAGGGTGAAAATTTTCCTTTCACTTTGGAAGTTGGAGTGATTGAACCCTCTCTTCACCACCAAAGCATATACCTCTCTCACCACTCTATTGATGACCTCATAACCTTGTTTCTCTCTTAAAATTCTAAGCCCACTAATACTTTCCAAGAGTTCGGGTGCAATTGACAGATAGGAATATGATACTTCAACACATTTATATAGAGTTTGGCCATATGAAACCTAAGTCTAGATTGAAGGTCCTTTATATAGACTATCCTATCCAAATAGCCTAAAGGTTGATTGGCGAAGGTTTTAGGATTAGGGAGCCTAAGATTGTACTCTTTAGGAATTTTGTATTTATTTTTTACTCCTCAGGAATTTTGTATTTATTTCTAAGTGCCTCTAATTGTTTGGCAACAAGGTCACTTGTGAACCCTTCAACTCCTTTCCTATGTTTGAGGTCTTTGGATTTTTTGGAAGGTTTAGGTGCTTTTCATTTTTTGGCTGGGGGTTTGGTAATAAAAGTCTTTTTGGAAAGATGTTTTTGTTTATAGGTCTTGGGCTCTACTGTATTGGACATAGCGGTCAGTTTTATTATACATAAAGGTAGGGCGACCTTATATATGTATATCCTATTTGGGGAAGGGGTTCGGTAGTGATTGGACACACTAGTGCCATCACTAATGGATTGCATTGACATATTTTAAAAATCCTCAGCATCACTCATGTTGGGCGATCTTGAGAGATAAAAATTAAAAGAAAAAGAGGAAACAGGCAAAGAGCGGGTGGGACTTACTGTGTTGAAGATCTACAACTGGGATAAACTATTGTAAGATGATGATGATGAACAAAATCACCAAGAAAATGTGTAGAAAGTAGAATCCTAGAGAACATAAACAAGAGGAATTTGCCAGAAGGGTTTAAGATGGAATAATGACAGAAATCGATAAAGAATCTTGTAAAAGTATAATCTAGGTAACTATAGCATGCCTTATTTATAGGGAGAAGGGGAAGCAAAAAGATCTCTAGAATCTTTTTTGCCTAACACATGGCAATTGAATATGAAAAGACTCTATAATTGTTGTCAGTTCAAAATTTAAAAAGTGAGAAAATTGCAATTTTCCCGCCTGAGGTAGTCAATAATGCCAAAAAGGCAAATTTCAACCTAAAGTCCCATTGAACCATTATCTGCATTCACCTTAAAATCAAGATCTACCTTCTAAGTCTTTAACTTGGTACTTGAGAGGGGACATGTGATACACATCAAGCTGTATTGGCCACTCTAAGGCGAGTTATAACTCGCCTAACTCATGATTAGTCTCTCCTTTCCTGTTCACCTGTATTAAGATTGCCAACTGATCTATAGCTCGATAGATGAATATGCAAGACAGTTAATTAGACAAACCTCAACTTGTCCCCACGTTATCCACTACTGGATTTTCAGGCATCATGTTCTCCATTACTTTGGCAATTAGTGGCGTTGAATCTTAGGACTCATGCATCAATATTACTGTCTATAAATACCTCAAGCTATCCAAAGAACAAGTTACACGCTCTAAACACACATTGTTCCTAATTTCCTCTGAGAATATAGGCATATTCTAACTTAAGCATCGGAGTGTTCGCTCAAGCTGATCACCTGGTCATCTTTGTTTCTATTTTGCAACTCAAAGCAGTTCTGCATCTTTTATGTTAGCATAGTTCGGCTCACATCAATTATTATTACATCTTTTTTTTATTTGATTGAATACAAATAGAAGATTAAAAATGTAATTTTATATATAAATATAATTAAAAAAAATTCCCTAGTTTTTTACTCAAAAATGGGGAAGTATTTTTTGGTGAGCTCAAGGAAAACTCTTTCCATTCCCCACCTTTTACCCATCTTCCCAAATAATCGATTTACCCTTTCTCCATCCCTCTTCTTCTAACCACCTTTCCTTTCTCACCCTTTTCCCTCTTCCCAAATATAGCATAAAGCATACTTAGTATGTAAATTTTAATTGTTGCTTTATTCTAATTAATACCTGTATGATATTTGTCTACTGATAAGAGCAAAACTTTTATTTAATAGTAAAATCAAATTCGAGTTATTAAAAGGTCATAGATTATAATTTCGTATTTAATTTTTTCTTATATTGAATTATAATGTTTAATATAATTATTAGTATATGAGATATTTGATGCACTTTTACCACCTATTTTGAAGAAGTTAGTTAGTAAAAAATTTTATTTTTTAATTTATTATAAATTATTAAATATAAAAAAAGTTAATTGTATAATTCATAATACTATTTTAACTTATTGTATTTATCATGAATAAGTCAGTTTATAACATTCACAATCTTATTGTATATTTCTTGGTATGGTAATAAATTTAAATACGAATGTTTTCCTCTTAAATTTTAAGGAAAAAAAATTGTAGAAAGTAAAAATGAATCTATTATAAAGTAATGCTAATGGAGTTAGAGATTATTTTTAAAAAAATAGAATAACAAAAATTTTTGGTTTTTAATTAAATTACCTTGTGTTGATTATATGGTAATACGTCTAGCGGGGTGAATAGAAATTTCAAATTCTAATATAATTTATCAACTTCTTTATAATAAACTAAGCAAATGCAAAAAAATAATAATGAAAGCGATAGAGGGCAAGAAATACGCGATAAAGGGCAAGAAATTCTTAACTAATTTTATAACGGTTCAAAGCATGTTCACTCCTCATAAATCCTAAATTTAGGATTTCACTATTCATAATTTATACTCAATAGCTCTTGCACCCTTAGATTGATTTCACCCATTTGCACTAGATTTTTGTAATTGCACCCAAACACTCAATAATTACAAAGGATTTAAGTTTTAATATTCTTTAAGACTAGTACAAAAGTCTTACAATTGAAAGAACTAGAGCTCAATAGCTTTACAAAAATGAACACAGAGGATTTTAGTGATAATACGAGGTATTCTAAAATAGAAGAAGAGTAATTTGAAATTTTGGGGCATGTTTGGATTGAACGAATGTAAATGGTGGAATTTACACAATCCTTAGATTGTGCTAAATTTTATAGTTTGGCTCCATTTTTTTTGGTTGAACAATCTATGAATTTTAAGTAATCTATGAATTTCACATTCCTTCAAAATATGGGATTTAAAATTCCACATGCTATATTTTCAACAAATTCCTCATTTTTACATGAAAAGGAATGTGTTAATTTTTTTATTTTCAAAATTGCCCTTGTAAATGAGATATTTTAATATTCCTTATATGTCACATTTTTTACATTTCACATTCTTTGAATATTCTCTCAATCCAAACATGCTCTTGAAGTTTAGATTTCATTCGAATGTACTTGATATCTCTCAGTTTTCGCTTAGAAACTTCATCCATATATACGTCTTTAAATTTTGTTCAAAAGTATAGCTATTTTACATTGAAAATGATAGATACCTGCTCCTGCATCATCTTTAATAGCTAAAAATCTCTATAAATTTTGCTTGAAAAATGACAGGTAAAGTCTGTGAATATATTATAGTGGTTGTTATTAATTAGCTATAATAGTTGTGAGCTTGTAAGTAATGGGGTAACTTTAGGGTTGGACCATATTCACCATTTCATCTTTTAGATTGTAATGGTCGTTATTAAACAGTAACTTCTGTTACTATAAAACTGATAACATTCATAAAGAAATAATAATGCTCATGAATTTTTTCTCTATTTTAAATTCTTGAATTTTAATTTAAGCATGATGGGGATGAGTAATGTGCAACACTGGTTATGCTTTGCATGTTGTAAACACTTGAAAGTAAAATTTAGTATAATTTAAGAATTGTATTTCATCATTCACATTCCCATAATCCAAACTAAGTTAAAAAAAAATGACTTTGAGTTAAGGAAAAAAAAAAAAAAAGGAAAAAGAAACGTAAAATAGATAGATGAGGAAGTGGTCCAGTGGAGCTGATAACATTGCAGATAGGGGCCAACAGGTCTGGTTTGAAAGGCCCAAAAGGCACGAATTTATGTGTAAGAAAGTGTAGTGTAACAGTCGAGGACATAAAGTTATAAAACAGAGGGAATTGGATGTGGACACGTCCAGTAGTGAGAGTGGTGGGGAATTGGGACCAGCATTCTTGTATAAGAACATGTTGTGTTTGGGACAGACACCTCTATTCACTGTCGCATTCCGTTCTTTTAGCTGACACTTTCACGTTATGCCACCCCTTCTACTACTAATATGTTTTAACAGTAAATTTTTAGTATTTTCAAGGATTCCCACTGTTATTACCAAAGTAATATCCTATTTCTCCTTCTAGGAATAGATTCAAGTTTCAATTCTGAAATTATTGTTTAGAATCTATTTATGTCAACTCTTTTCATATAAGATGAGATTATGCCATATATAAAATCATATTCCCACATTGATATAACAAATATGCAACACATGTGAGTAGTTTTATTATCAAATCATATTTCACTTGGATCTGAATTGGAGAAATTTGAACTCTTGTCTAAGTTACGTAGAGGAAGATTCAACCTTTAACTCCATATCCAAACTTGATCGATTTCAATAAAGCGATTAAATGAATAGAAAGAAACAGTAAAAAAAAAAAAAAAAAGGCCAAAAATCAAGAGATTTTAACCAAATTTCAGACAAATTTTAAAATTTTGAAAGTGAGTGTCACCTTAATATGAAATTAGTGTGATGCCCAAATATGATCTTAAGAAATTTTTTTAATTTGAGTTTGCTAGACCGAATTCTGAATATGAAAATAATCTAAACATGAGAATGATTTATACATATTAAATTTAGACAAAGTATTATTTATTGTAGTATTTCTGTTTTTTTAATATTATAAAATAAATGTAAGATTATTAATATTAATTTTATATTCAAATAGAATGAGATTTGAGTACTTTCCATGATTGACCCCACGAGGAGCCTTTGACATCTAAGTCAATAGGCTAGTCAATAAAATGGAGAGCTAAGAGAATATAGAGAGAGAATGAGTTTTTGGTGAAGGATGGAAGAGAGAGAAAAAGAGAGAAAAATTTCTTTTATCTCCTCTCTTTACCTATTTATAGGGAGAAATGATGACCTTTTATGTACACGTGTCTTTTGGTTACTGGATGCTCTTGTCCTTATCAAAGCTCCACTCCTTAGTTTATACTGAAAAGCGAGTTAAGGGAGTAGATATATTCTCTCATTGTAATAAGATTCTTTTATATTATAAAGAGCTAGAGTGGCGGCATCTAGTGAGCTTGCTATAAGGATCACTAAATTCCTGAACAAGGAGGTGAACAGATGAGCTTGGTATGGAGGCAACTCGGTGCTTGAACAGATATGTGCGAGCTAAGGAGCTCGATGTTGAGATAGCTTGGTGCATGAAGTGAGATGCAAGTTGAGTAGCTCAATGTGTAGTCAACTTGGTGCCTAAAGAGAGATATGTGTTGAGTAGCTCAATATGGAGGCAACTTGATGTTGTGAACGTTTCATTTTTCTCCAAAAATAAAAATAAAAATAAAAATAAAAATAAAAATAAAAATAAAAATGGGGAGTTGGCAGAATCTGCAGTACTGTAGAGGAGACCTACAGCTGCCACAGAATGCCTTTACAGTGCTGTAGGCTGTTACTATAGTGTATGACATCTTTCTTTGAATTTTCCCTATTTCGCAACCATTTTTCCACATAAGGTAGTTGTAGGACCCCTTAGTCTATAAATACTAACCTCTTAGCTCAGTATTTTTCATTCTTGGTTGTTAGTTGACATTTATCTTCTCAACTTTCTAACGTTCTCCCTATTTTCTTTATTAAAGTCTTCAAGGGTTAATTCCTCTTTGGTTTTAGTCTGATTAATTTTAGTCCTCTTTGGATTAAATTAAGTTCTTAATTTTGCTTTTAATATTTAATAGTTTTGATATTTTGGAAGCAATTAAATTATTTCATCTTCAATTGGCCGTGGACCCATTTTTTCTATTTCTTTGCATAAAAAAGGTGGAACTATGATCTAACAAGGCACTTCATCCTCCATACATTTCCAAATTTTGAAAATGCAAGGTAAGTATTTTATTTTTATTTTTTTAAATTATGCAAAGCACCTTCCTCCTCTTCTTCTAAACCTTTCTTCATTAATTAATCAAAAACATGATAAAATGACAAGATTAAAATAAAACTTCATCGTGAGATAGAAGAACTGTGTTTATAGTGATTCCCATTCAAAGGATATGCTAGCACACTTGTTTCAAGTGACAAATCCACCTTAAAATAAATAGCTTCTTCCCTCTTATCACCTTCTATTTTATTTTCTTCTTTGTTTTATTTATTTATTTATTTACTTATTTTGGAAAACGTGTGATTTCCCTAAAACTCACAAGAATTAAAGGAAATATCCCCTTTTTATTTGATTTTGTTTGTAATTTAATTACTTCTTTTCTTTTTTGGTTTATTATAAATGTTTTATTTACTTATTATATTTGTCATAGCATCTCATTAATTAAAATTTTCAAAATACTTTTTTTTAAGCTATCTTTTATTAATTAGCCAAATTATCTTTTTAATAATAAACCAAAAACCTAGACCCTCAATCCTTTTTGATTTTGAGTTGCACTTTTCCTAAGACAAAATAATTGAGGTCAAAATGGATTTTTTTCCCTAAGTTTTTCCAAGTAAAGATAAAATTAAGGTGGCGACTCCTAAAAATCAATTTTTAAAAATCAATCAAATAAGATTAAGCGCTTCATTTGTGAGATTAAACCAAATTAGCATTTCGATTCCTTAGTAGATTGGACTAGTGCTCAAGTAAGGCCTCATAAGTGGCTAAGTGAAGAAGCAAGTTGAAGAGCTCAATCTATAGGCAGTAGGCTATTTGAATAGTGCGTAAGAGCTCGATATGAAGGCAATATGATGCCCCGAATTGAAAAATGAGCTATATGATTTCTACATTATGGTGTGGTCTTATGATTTTCAATAGGTTTAGGTCTTTGATGCCATGATACATAGACTTATAGATTCCAAATAGCTTCAAGTATCAAGTCTTCCAAATGGCTTCAGATTTTCTAAGCAACTTCAAATCTTTAATTATAAATAGTTTCAAATCTTTGTATCTTCTAAACATCTTCAAATCTTCATATCTTCCAAATATATTCACTATTGTTTTTCCTTCAATGTCTTCAATTATTATGACTTTCTGATATATATACTTTTTATATGATATTGCTTACTGATAGAGGACTCATATAAAAACTCTCTTGTTGGTAGAGGGCATAGATAACTTGCCTCATTAACAGAGGATTTAGAGAATCATGTGCCTAGTTATTAAGGACTTTGACAATAATATGCCATGTCAAACGAGGACTTTAAAAATTTACCTCATCGAGAGAGATCTTTGGGATAATCCACCTCATCGAAGGAGGACTTAGAGAAAATCTATCTCACTAATAAAGGACTTTAGAGAAAATTTGTCTCTCTCACGGAGGACTTTAAAAATCCTACTTTGCATAGAGGACTTTAGAAATTCTGCCTCATCAATAGAGAATTTAATAATATGCTTCACTGATAGAGGTCTCTAGATAATAGTATGCCTCACTAATAGAAGTCTTTAGATAATAGTATGGCTCATCAATTGAGGACTTGAGAAATTTGCCATGTATAGAGGACTTACAAAAAAATTGCCTCACTCATGGAGAACTTTAGAGAAAACTTGTTTCTCTCATGGAAGACTTTAAAGAAAACCTACCTTGCTCATAGAGGAATTTAATAATTTGTCTTACCGACTGAGGATTTAGAAATTCACCTTGTTTGGAGGTTTTTAAGAAAAAATGTCTCATTGATGGAGGACTTTGAAGTCTGTCTTGTTAATAAAAGGTTTAGGAATATGTGCCACCTCATTAATAAAGGATTTTTAGAAATCCATGTCTTATGTAAATGAATTTAAATAATATGCCTTGCATAGAGGAGTTTAGAAATCCATGCCTCATGTAGAGGACTTTAAATAATATGCCTCACATAGAGGACTTTAATAATTTGCCTCGCATAGAGGACTTTAGATAATATTCCTCATCAATTAAGGACTTAGAAATCCACCTCTCATAGATCTCTTCAAATAATGAGCCTTGTGAAATGAGGACTTTAAAAAGTCTACCTCACGTGAAGAGCTTAAGAAATCCACCTTACTTAGAGGTCTTTAAATAATGAGTCTCATTGAGAGAGGTCTTTAATAATCTGTCTCCTCTATCGAGGGCTTAAGAAATCTTGCCTCACATATAGGACTTCAAATGATGTGCCTTGTCAAGTAGGACTTAGAAATCCTATCAAGTAGGACTTAGAAATCCACCATACTTAGATGTCTTTGAATAATCTACCTCATCAAATAGGGACTCGAATAATAATTTATCTCATCTACCGAGGACTTGAAAATCCACCTTGCTTGGAGGTCCATGTAATTTGCCTTGTGTGAACCCTTAAAATTGCGCCATTGGGATTTGGTCGTAGCTTGACACTTATTAAGATTAGTGCGTGTGAGGCCTCGCCCAAGCACCGGTCCGATCCGCTAAAGAAAATCAAAATACTCATTTGGGAAAGAACTCACGAGGAAGCCCTTGGACTTATTTTTGATAGGTTTGAAAATTATTTCTTGGAGTCGCCACTTTAATTTATTTTTATTTGGGAAATTATAAGAAAAAAACCCATTTGACTCCAATTATTACCCAAAAGAAAAAGGATCACTAGCCTCGAAACCAAAGAGATTCGAGGACTAGGTTTTCGGTTTAATTTAACAAAATAAGTTTTGCCAATTAATATAAAAGTAACTTAAAATATATTTCATGAACAGTTAAAATGCATGAACAATTTATAATATGCATGATCATTTAATCCATAAAGTTTATACACAATTACAATTCAAGATAAAAAAAGAGTCAATATTACAATGAAATCCAAACTTAGGGGATACCTTCTGTAGCCCTTATGGGTTCTAGAGAAGTCGCACATTCCCTAAATTAAACCTAATAACTAAGTAAAGGAAAGTAAAATAAAAGTAAGTGAAGAAGGTGATAGGGGGGAGAGTTGGTTAATTTTAGTTGGATTCGATACCTGAACCAAGCATGCCTACGTATCTCTTTAAATGGGAATTAGAACCTACGCAGTTCTCCCTTCTTATGAAGGGGTTAGTTTAGCCTAGTCACTTTATCATGTTTTGATTGATTAATTAAAAGAGGGTTAAGTTAATTAATTAATTTATTTGATTACTAAGTTGATTAGCTAGTAACCTAGATAAATCAATTTAATAAACTAACTAAAAGAGGCAAGAAAATTTAGACAAAAGAGAATTAAAGGAAACGAAGCCTACCTCAGATGGCGGGAGGCGATTGACTTTGAACAGCAGGCGGCGGCTAGCCTTGGTGGGCAATGGATAGCCTTGGAAGGTGGGCGGTGGCTAACCCTGGGTGGCAGACATGAGCTTAGGCAAGAGACTTGCCTCGAATAGGCTGGCAAAAAGCCTTAAACTAGTTAGGTAGGAATCAAAGAGAAATCCCCTAACTTGCTTTGCGAAGTAAGGAGCAAATACAAAGCAGTTTGCTTGAAGTAATGCTTTTTAAGCTCTAGAAGTTAGTGTTTTGAAGTGTGGAGAGGCCTTCTATATATAGGACGAGGTTTGAAGCATAGAGGCACAAATTTTCCATATGGGAAACAAAAAATATGCTTGGACTCCGCAAAGAGATTTCCATTACCGCACAGGGCTGTGCGGTACTGCACAGGTCACCACACAGAGCTGTGTGGCAGCTAGCCTTTCTTCTATCCGTTTTGCCCATTTTTGCTCGTTCTTACTTATCTCTTATCCATTTTATATGATTTCAGTTGTGTTGTACTCATTACCCAGTCCCAGATGATTTGAAAGAGTTCAAATATCAAAAAGAAATATTTTGATTTTTTTTTTCATTTTGAGAGTTTTCGACCTTTGAAGGTTTGTTTACTGAGCCTAAGTGCTTCTAAGGTTCAAATACATACTAGAAGGTGCAAAATTAAGGGTTCATAGCTGCCCCCTCATTATAATTATTTTTGTCTGAAAGGAAATTCTGATGACCGTGAACCTGAGGATGGGAGATGGTGAAAGGAGCCAAATTATTATCTAGAACAGGGTTCAGACATTTGGGTGAGAGGTGTGATTGAATTTTAAGGAAGATGCCCTTAGTGAAGATATGGTTTGGTACTTCTGCTATCTAGTAGGAGCTAAAGGCGATGTTCCTATGTGGTAAGAAGGAAGGCGACCCTATTTGGTAAAAATTGACAAAGTGGTGATCTTGTCTGGTAGGAATGATGATGATAATCCTGCTTGGTAGGCTTGAAGGTGACCCTGTCTAGTAAAAATCGATGAAGTGGTAATCCTATCTAGTAGGCTTGATGATGATGATCCTATCTGGTAGGCTTGAAGGCGACCCTGTCTGATAGGAATCGATGAAGTGCTGATCCTGTCTAGTAGGAATGATGATGATCCTGTCTGGTAAGCTTGAAGGCGACCCTGTCTAGTAGGAATCGATGAAGTGGTGATCCTGTCTGGTAGAAATGATGATGATGATCCTATCTAATAGGCTTCAAAGTGACCCTATCTAGTAGAAATCGATGAAGTGGTGATCTTGTCTGGTAGGCTTGAAGGCTACCCTGTCTAGTAGGAATTGACGAAGATAATTGATCTTGAGATTGATTTTTTGAAAAGAGATTAATTCATATTGACCGGGTTGATGATCTGTCTTTCTTCGAGAGTTTAACAATTTGCCTTAATTCATGATCCTGTTCAATGCAAAAATGCTACATAATTATGTAATGATTTGATCTTAAACCTGTGAAGAGTCAGTCCTGATACAAAAATATTGATTTTTGGGAGAAAGATGCCCACATTTTAGAAAGGTGAATATTTAGAAGTGTGCCCATACCGATCAAGACAACAAGGTCCATCTATACCTACTTGCACTACGTATGGATGATAACACTAAGGAGCCTGTCAAAGAGCCACAGGAGCGTGCCTACACTGTGGATAGATGGGATATTTCATTAAGAATTGTTCAATAACTGTCAACCAAAGAGTGACTATGGAGGTTTTGCAGGCCATTGTCCAAATGAACCAAGTGCAAAATCAAGGATCGGGAGGACGAGGCTATAGTGCCGGACAAACCTCAAACAATGTGTAAGCTATAGAAGGAAGAGGAAAACAAAGAGTTTATGTGCTTAACCAGCAAGATGCTTCCACATCCCATAATGTCATGATAGGTACCATCCTTGTCTAGTTTATGAATGCTTAGTGTTTATTTGATTCTGTTGCAATGCATTCATTTATTTCACCATGGTTTGTTAAGAAGTTAAATAAGAGTAAGGAGGGGATGAATGAACCTTTGATTATAACTACACCTTTGGGGAAGATTGTAGAGGTAAAAGAAGTATATAAGAATTGCATACTAGAAATTGAAAATAGGGTATTTCCTGCAAACCTGATTGAACTAGAAGTTTTGGAGTTTGATGTAATATTAGGGATGGACTGGTTATTTGTGCATAATGCTCATATAGATTGTAATGAGAAAAATATTAATTTCAAGGAGGAAAATGGAACTGATTGCACTTTTCAAGGTGATAGGAGTAGCATTACTATGAGTTTTATTTCAGCTATTGGGGTAAAAAGATTGTTAAGGAAAGATTGTCAAGCGTATTTGGCGCATGTTGTAAACATTAAGAAAGTAGATAAATCTGTTAAGAAGATACCGATAATAGATGAATTTTCTAATGTGTTTCCTGAGGATTTATCAGGAATGCCGCTGGATAGGGAAATAGAATTTATAATTGAACTTTTACCTAGAACCCAGCCAATCTCAATGCCACCTTATCGAATGGCACCTTTGGAGTTAAAAGAATTAAAAGTCTAGTTATAGGATCTACTTGATAAGGGTTTTATTAGGCCAAGTAGATCCCCTTGGAGCCTCCGGTTCTATTTGTAAAGAAGAAAGATGGGTCTTTAAGGTTGTGTATCGATTATAGGCAGTTGAATAAAGTGACTATGAAGAATAAGTATCCTCTACCGAGGATTGATGATTTATTTGATCAGTTACAAGGGGCTAATTATTTCTCTAAGATAGACGTGCGATCGGGTTATCATCAACTTAAGATCCAACCAGAGGACATTTGTAAAACTGCATTTAAAATGAGATATAGGCATTATGAATTCACTGTATTGCCATTTGGGTTGACTAATGCACCAGCGGCTTTTATAGACTTGATGAACTGAGTGTTTAAGTCATACCTAGATAAATTTGTGATTGTGTTTATTGATGATATTCTAGTTTATTTGAGGAGTAAGGGAGAATATGAGGAGCACTTGAGAATAGTGATACAAACCCTAAGGGAACATAAACTGTATGCTAAATTGTCCAAATGTGATTTTTGGATGGAACAAGTTTGTTTCCTTGGTCATATAGTGAGTAAAGAAGGAATCAAGGTAGATCCTAAAAAGGTAGAAGCAATGACAAATTGGCCCTGACCTACGATTGTCACAGAAGTGAGAAGTTTCTTAGGTATGGCAGGGTACTATCATCATTTTATAAAGGATTTTTTGAAGATAGCAGTGCCATTGACAAGGCTTATGAGAAAACAAGTTAAGTTTAAATGGGATGAGATTTGTGAAGAAAGCTTTCAGAAGCTTAAAGACTGCTTAATCACAGCAACTATGGTGGCACTACCTGAGGGAAATGAAAGTTTTGCCATATATTATGATGCCTCTAGAATTGGTCTGGGATGCGTGTTGATGTAGAATGGGAAAGTTATTGCTTACACATCTAAGCAATTGAAACATTTGAGATGAACTACCCTACACATGATTTAGAAATGGCAGCAGTTATCTTTACTCTAGAGATATGGAGACACTATTTGTATAGGGAGAAATGTGAAGTCTATATAGATCATAAGAGTCTTCAATATATCTTAAAGCAAAGAGATTTAAATTTGAGACAAAGAAGGTGGGTATAATTGTTAAAAGACTGTGACTGCCAAATACTTTACCACCCTGGTAAAGCCAATGTAGTAGCAGATGCGTTGAGCAAGAAGTCAATGGGTAGTCTCTTGCATATTGCTATGCAAAGGAGGTTAATAATAAAGGAATTAAAGGAGATGTTTGATGAAGGTTTACAATTGGAAGTAGATGAATCACAAGTGTTGTTTGCTTACTTCCAAGTAAGACCTAAGCTTCTTGATGGGATAAAAACATTGCAAAATCAAGACCCCCAATTGATGAAAATTTTTGAAGATGAGAAGAAAGAACAAGCCCCGGAATTCTAAATAAAAGAAAGCATCTTGAAGTGTGAAGATCGATTATATGTGCCCAACATAAAAGAATTGAGGGAGAGAATTCTGAAGGAAGCACATCAAACTTCATTCAATGTACATCCATATGCTATAAAAATGTATCATGAAATAAAAAGTAATTATTGGTGGCCTGGAATGAAGAGAGATGTGGCGAATTTTGTAGCATCCTGTCTCACTTGTCAGCAAGTGAAATTTGAACATCAAAGGCCATCTGGATTACTTCAAGAGATAAGACAACCAGAGTGGAAGTGGGAACAGATCACCATGGATTTCATAGTAGGTCTACCTAGAACGGTAAAAAGGTATGACTAGATATGGGTTATAGTGGATCGACTGACGAAATCTGCACATTTCATTAAAGTGAAGACTTCATATTCGGTAGCCCAATGTGCATGAATCTATGTTAATGAGGTTGTAAGGCTGCATGGGATTCCACTTTCCATTATTTCAGATAGAGGAACTCAATTCACATCAAGGTTTTGGCAAAAATTGCAAGAAGTGTTGGGTACACAACTCGATTTTAGTATGGTCTTTCACCTACAAACGGATGGGAAAACTGAGAGAACAATATAGACCTTGGAGGACATGCTTCGTATGTGCGTAATGGATTTTGGAGGAAGTTGGGATAAATACCTCCCACTCATTGAATTTGCATACAATAATAGTTATTATTCTTCTATAGGGATGGCACATCGTACGAGGCACTATATGGCAAAAGATGCCGGTCTCCAAGTTGCTATGCTGAAGTGGGAAAAGTATCTAAAAGCTAAGTATATGATTAAAGAAGCCACTAAGAAGGTGAAAATAATTCAAGAAAGATTGAAGACTGCTTTTAGTCACCATAAGAGTTATGCTGATTCTAAGAGGAAAGATGTTCATTTCACGGTGGGTGACCATGTTTTCTTAAAAGTCTCCCTTATGAAAGAAGTAATGAGGTTTGGCAAGAAAGGAAAGCTATCCCCATACTTCATCGGACCTTTCGAGATTCTTGATAAAGTCGGAGAAGTTTCATATCGGTTAGCATTACCTCCAGCATTGGAACATGTTCATCCATTTTTTCATGCATCGATGTTGAGGAAGTACATTCCTGATCCATCGCATATACTGCAACCTTAATTAATCGAGATCGATCAAGACCTTTCCTATAAACAAATTTTGATTGCCATAATGGATTGCCAAGTGAAGAAACTTTGTAATAAGTAAATACCAATGGTTAAAGTTTAATGGCACAACCATAATATGGAAGAATGTATATGGGAGAGTGAAGATGATATGCTTCAAATGTATCCCTAGTTGTTTAACTAGTAACAGGTGAGTTCTTTTAAAATTTGAGGACAAATTTTCTTTTAAGAGGGGAAGAATGTAATACCCAAGTATTTCGTAGTTCATTTTAATTGTAAATGATACTAAAAGACTAGATCTTTGAATGATGGTATGGTATGAGAATGATAAGGAATTAGGTAGCAATCTTATGACTTAATGCGCGGTGTTTGCCTAGAATGCGATTTCATTATGGCTAATTATGCTCTAATGATTTAGATAGAATTCATATGATGGTTAAGGAAGGCAAAGAAGTTAGAATATACAAATTGGAAAGCTATAGTGAAAGGTAAGGAAAATAATTTAAAACAGAAATATTCAAGATTGTTATTGGGCTTATTATTAGGTCTTGAGGTAATGAGGGCTTAAGCCCAACATAGGAAGGTTGGCCCATTGGGCCTAGGAATGATACAACATCCAAAATTTATCAATACAAGTGGTTGGCCTAGGACAATAGACAAAAGTGGTTGTAGAGAAAGAGTCATAGATATTTAGCTACTTAGTCACCCAAAATTGACTAAGTCAAAATCCTAAACCAAGTAAACCTCTTGCTTTTCCTACGTATGAGTCAAGAATCAATTGGGACACCCCAACATGTCATGATGACCCTCACCGTTGTAGAGAGAATCTTAACCATCCATCTTGACACAATCTTAACCATCCATCAAGATTTAATCCTCACTATTAGATATGGCTTGATTAATCTCCACCATCTAATCCATTACATATATAAGCAAGAGTATGTTGAGAAATTGCATTTAGCTTCTCTCTATACCGAAAACTTACACCAAAGAAAAAAACACTTTCCACCCTACTTGCAACAAGAGTCTTAGCAAACCAAGTTAATCAAGAACTACAAGGAAAGGGCAAAGAGATTGCTTGAGATCGTGAGGGACTTTGAGCTAGCCAAGAACAAATAGTCATTAGAAGCAAAGGCATTAAGGTGAGTACTTGATAATATAACGTAATGATGCTTCATTACTTACAACCATTATTTGAATCATCATCCCTTGATATGTGCTTAACATGACGTGTGGAATATTGTCACCTATTGATTGTTGAACTCTTGGGAATTCATGTTTTCCTCATATAATGTTGACCATGATGAGCCTTTCACTTAGTATTGTGTGTGCTCAATGATGAGCATGATTGACATGCCAAGCCATTTTCATTGAATTTCTATTGTGAACCTTAAATATGCCCTTTTCATGAATATCCATGATTAAGCAGAAACCTTTTTTTGGTGTGGGGAAAGACACCAAACCTTGTGCACTTGGTATAAGCTTGCCGGTAGGGTGAGAGTACCTAACCTCTATTAAGGGGGAACGCCTAACCATAAGAACTGATCAGTCTTGCATAATGTAATGCATGCGAGTGAGCAAGGCTTAGACTACCACTCTTTAACATTTATGAATGAGGAGCTTTTCGCTTCTAAACATCCTTATTTCTACTAAAAAGGCATGAAAACTTAAATGATCGATTCCATATAGTATCATTTCATTGCTACCTTAGTACAATCTAGGTGATGGTTTTTATATTACCTATATGTTATGCTATATTATTATCACATACTCAATGAGCTAGTCTCATCCTATAATTGTTTATAATTTTCCACGTCAAGGTGAAATGTTAGCAAGGTAAATCATGGACTATGCTTCTATGCTTAGAACTTGCTAAAGATGTTGTGAAGATGTTACTTGTGTTATTTTAAGGACATGCGATCTAGAGCTCTATTGTGACTAAAGGCATAGTTTTAATGTATGTTATGCTTAAGAATAGTACAAGTAACTGATAACATGTAATAAATGTGTGTGTACTTATGATAATAGTTAAGAATGTACGGATAGTACTTGTGTGTAATTAAGAATGACATTTTATTCATAATCACGAAATAGCACTAACGTTTATTGGATATAATGAAACAGTTAAGGTAAATTTTGGGAATTGATAATGAACATTGTGGTTTCGGTCTTGGGAGAGATGGTAAAAAAAAAAGGCAAAATGGTAATGAGAGCCAGGGTGTTTTACGAGTTTAGGTAACTTTACGTTTTCCTAAACTTTAAGACAGTCACAGCCCAGAAGTTGGGTCATGACACTGCCACTCACCCCTAGTCAACTAGATTCCACTAGAGAAGGTTTGGTGGCTAATTTTTCAATCTTAGTCTCTGTTGATGGGTCGATGACAATCTGGGTATAAAAAAAGCAGCTTAGAGGATTACAGTTATAATGAAACAAGAATCACTGTGAAAGGAGGTCAAAGTCGGTTGGAATCGGTGTTGAAAACTCAAAGTCATTGAAAAGCTTTGTCCTTCGCTTGCATCGATGTTGGCCATTGTTTTTGGCTGCTTCTGTTTCACCTAAGGTCGTTGAACAGTGGGGAACTTGATGGTAATGGCAATGCAAGCCATCGCTAGTCAGAGGTGGATTAATCAGCAATTACCATCTCTGTCTCACTTTCTTTTTCTCTTTATTCTCAATCTATTCCTCTTTCTGCTTTTCTTTTTTTTTTTTAGTTAATAATAGGACCTGTAGACAAAGAGAATAAGAGAGTCAAGTACTCTCATAGACTGACCTAGCAAGGAACCTTCTACACCCAAATCAATAACTTGATCAATAATATAAAGAGAGGAGAGAATATATAGAGAGAGTGAGTTTTTGGTGGATGATGGAAGAGAGAAAGAGAGAAAAAATTCCTTTTACCTCTTTCCTTTACCTATTTATAGAGAGATAATAATAATCTCTATATTCACGTGTCATCTAACTACTGATTTTTTTTTTTTTTTGTCTTTATTAGTTTGTTAAACATATTGATGCATTAGAAAAAAAAATATTAATGTTAAATTTGAATATAATAAAATTGAAATCTATATATATATATATATATATATATATATATATATATATATATATATATATTGTTATTGTGGTGTGCGATCAATGGTGGCGTTGTTCTTCCTAAATATATTAAACATTATTTTATTTAGTTCGGTAAATTAATTAAGTGCTAATGTCCATTCTAATTTGAGATACTATTATAAAGAATATCCAATACATAAGAAAATGTAAATATTAGGAAGATACACAAATTTTTTCTACAAGATCATTATAACTAGTAATCATTAATCTTACTTTACAAAATTCAATCGAAATAAATAAAGTTAATATTTAGTTATACACATATAATACACTATTATTTTTATTTAACGATAAGATGATATTACAAATTAATTTTAATGTATTGTATTAAATTTATTTTTTTAATTTAGTCAAAGACAGAACTAAGCAAAATGAAATTATAATTTGTAAATGATAAAAAGAAATTTTTATTTATAATTTGAGAAGAATTAAATTATAATTAATAAAAAAATGGGTAAACTCTTTAATTAATTAATTTAATTCTTAGAAAATTGAATCTAAATCAAATATGTCGATGGTCAACTATCTTTTTTTTTAGGAGAATAAGTAGATGAATATTTATTTATTATCAAGTCGATATCAACCTACGTGCATATTTTAATAAGACTACCCGATTTCATACTCAAGATTTATTAAGACTGCCAAAAGAATGAACAGGAATTGGTTGACAACAGACGAGTAACTGTTCTAACTGATAAGAAGTTAGTTATTTCTGAAAGGATTGCCCACCTACTAAACAATTCTTGTCCCCAGACGATAAAACTTTTCAATTTCAGTGGCTGCATTTTAAGTACAGCTATTGATGCTGATGTTAGAGTCTAATTTCAATTTTCTATGATTTGAATTTTCCACATATAGAAATAACTCATTCGTCAAAATAATTTATTTACTTTATTATTTTGTAATATTTACAATACCCAAGTGGCTGCTAATCATTAATATATTTTTTTTTTAGATTGGAAAATTTTTGTTTTTTATTTTCTCCTTTGCTCGGACCCAGATTTCACTTTTGCTCGATTTTGTTTCAATTATTTTAGCAAACGCGCTGTTGCTAAGATTCAGTGTGTTTCCAAATCTTTTTAATCTATATATATATATATATTTAAATGAAGGTATTCTTTATAAGAATTTAAATCTTAGAAAATTTCAGATTTCTTATTCATAAGAATTCGACTATTCAAATCTTTGGGGAAAAAAAAAAAAAGAATTTGACTATTCAAATAATTTTTTTTCATTTATGAATCTTTTAGTCTTATGAGTAGATGATGTATTTTTACCGGATAAAAAAATAATTTAGTGTCCATTTGAATTAATAGTTGGAAATTAATATTTGATGTTTAAGAAATTTGGTAAATTCAACATTAAGAATAGAATTTTAAAATTTAGCAGCTAATAATTCAAAATTATAATTGAAACATTAAAAAACATACTTTTAATAAGACGATAAGAAATTGACCACGTGGTATTATTTTTGACTAAATTTTGTTTATACTAGATGATTATACTAATCCAATAAGATAAAAAATTTACCACCTGATATTATTTTTGAATAACTTTTGTTTATATTAAGTATATATACTAATCCAATTTCTTATCGTCTTATATATAATAAGACATAAGAAATTGACCATATAACATTATTTTTGATTAAGTTTTATTTATACTAGATTTATATACTAATTTAATAAGATAAAAACACATAAAATAAAAAAAATATCAATATCTTTTAAGAAAATAAAAAAAAAAATTTATATTGAATAAAATATTTAATCACTCATTGATTTTGTGTATGAGATAAATCCATCAACTATGCAAGAATTTTTCTTATCTTAATACTAAATTAAAAAAACAAGAAGAGATTCAAGTTATTTTCTCAAGATTTCATTATTGTCAAGGCCAATAATAGTCACTGGATTTCAAAAAAAGTTATTAAGCCCAAAAAGTATACAAAACAAGCTTCACAAAGAAAGGCCAGAGGAAAAGGCTATTCCGGCCATATTTAGGCCCTTCATCTTGCAATCAGGGGCAGGAACCCAACTCCAATAGCACCTTTCTATATCATAAGATACCCAAATTATGTCCCACAAACCATCAAAATTAGACAATAAAACTGCCCTTATAATTCCATCCCTCTTCTCTAAACACCCCATTATTACCCTATAAGGTTTCTTAATTTTCTCCAATATTTTACATGGAACTTTTGATTTATATTGCCATTGCCTACCACTTAACCCCAATCCCCATAATTCTATGTCATTTAACATCCTTGCTTTTGTATCAGCATCACCAACACCGTTCGATTTTATGATCAACATGTGTCCATCACCGTACACATATAATCTATCAATCACATCTCCCCAACTAAATCCAACGGTTAATTGTTGATGTCCTTCATCTCTTTCAAATCTGGCCCGTAGAACAATTGGAGGAGCATCAGATTCCAGTCCGACGGCTAGTACCATGCTTTCATAAGGTCCATTTACTACGTTGAGAAATATGTAATCTTCCATTTGATCGCCACGTGTCAGTCCACCAAAATCTTCTCTTGCTTTCATAGAAAGCCACTTGTCAGTTTCTGAAGTGTATACAAATAAAACCGGTTGGTTGTCCACTAACTCCGTGAACAAGAAACGGAAATTATTCGACCCGGATACCAATTTCATTCCGGATCTTCTCCAGGAAGACGTGCCACGTGGACCTAATGGGCTTGGAGGGATCTTTTTCACTGTCCTGGTAACTAAATCAACAACAATAATTTCCTTATGAGTGTTCGACAAAAACATAAAAAAATGACCACTCGCCGCCAAAAAGTAAATACTTTCACCGGAAGAAATTACAGATTTTAATAAATTTGCGATTTGTAACTTAAACCACCGGTCGGAAGAGTGATCAGAAAAGCCATGAAGAATAGCATCGCGATGCCACCGTTTCTTGTAGACGAAAAGCCAAGTGGTTGATTTTGATTGAAAATTGTAATCTCGTACAAAAACTTGATCGGAGATTATATCAAAAAATGATTTGTTAAGAGATTTTAGAACCATTATTTCGGGTAAAGCTAGATTTAGGAGTATGTGTTGTATGAGTTCTGAAGGAAGGAGGCAAAATCCAATGGCGTTTGTCGACAAATTTCGAGGATTTTCCATTGTGGGTTTGAGCTTTTGAGGTGCAATGTCTGAGATTGAGATTATATAGTGGCAATTTAGGTGATATCAATTAATATAAGGATTTGTTTTGGATTATATTAAGTAAGCTTATTAAATTATGTAATTAAAGACAAAAATAATACAACAAAGCGTGGTGCTTATCATCATGGTGAGGGAAACGGACGGTTGGGGAGGGTAGACGTTGCATTATTATTTTAGTAAAGGTTGAATTATATTAAGCTGGGTTTTGTAGTAAATATATCTGTGATTAATTAAATTCAATTTATAGAATTTAAATTGATGATTTTTTCATGTATAAATTAAAATTGGAAATTTTTCAAAAATTACAAGTTTGAGTCTTATATTTATCAAAGAATTTATATGATTTGGTTCAAGTTATTAAAAAGACAATATATTTCTGTTGTACGGTTTATAATTATTATTTTGTTGTTTGAGTTCCGTAAATAAAAAAATAATACTGTTATGTATAAATTGAGGAGCTGCGGTGTAGGATGAGTTTTTAATTCTATGCCTGCACTAGACAAGACACGCTAATAACTACTCAAGTTATTTAATTGTGAGGGGTGAGTCATGTTGTTGGCCTGATATGAGTGACGCTTGATATAGACCTTCCTTTAATTGCGGTGGATTACAAAATTTTCAAGTAAATTTAGTTTATCTCATTACATGTAAATTCAACTAATTAGGCATTGATATATAGTATTATTTATTAGATATATTATTTGTATTGATAAACTTGAAACTGCATTTTTTATTCACAATAAAATGGAATTAGACTAGGATCGCCCTTAGGATGGTTTTAGTCTCGTTTCAAAACCAGTCGATTTCAGTTCACGCCTGCTCATAAAAAATACGAATGAAAAATAATACAAATAAAATAAAATTTGTGAATAAAAAAATATTATGATTTATGAGTATCGGAGAGAGTAATTAGAAATTGAATTAGAGTAGATAATAATAAGGTATTTACAAAAAAATTTTAAATTTTTTTATTTCCAAAGTATCAAAAAAAAACTAGTTGTTATTGAATATAATTATGTAATTTCATTTAATTACTTTATTTTTTTTTTAAAAAAAAAGAAGTTACCGTTTGAGTGAACAGTCACATTTTGTACCATTGCTCACCTGCACATTACATAGCCACATACACACACACACTGACATATGAGCCACAGCACAGCCTAGTTTTGAACTGGGACCGCCGATTTATGGAAATGAGGAACCAGATAGAAATCGGTCCCTCCAAGGTTCAAAGCCAATTCAAGTTAGGTTCTAGGTTTGACTAGTTTCGGTTTCAAACCAGTCCATAGCTAAGGCTATGTATTAGCTGCTATTTAATCATAGGTGGTTAATGATAACAAATAACCTAACCAATGTAAACACTACATCTAATAAATAATGATACATATCAATGTATAATTGACTTGGTCTACAGATGACGTGATAGACTAAATCTACCTAAAAATTTTTCTTTTTTTAGAAATATAGAGATTTTGCTTTTTCTTTAAATTTCATTTGTGGGTAGTTTTGAGTTAGAAAGTGTATATTTAGTGGAATTTACATGTGGCTCAAAAGGAAATGAAATCATACCCAACTTTAAAGAGGGAACTATTACATACTCATCCAAACTGTTTGCCTTTGGCGAGGCATAGCTCGTCCAAAATGAGAACCACACAAATGACATAGCTCATAAGCATCGCCCAAAGGATCTCTATTGCCATGCGATTCCGTATTCGACATGAACTCCACTTTTGTTTCCAAATACAACTCAGAATCCATATGCTACTAAAAAACTGGCACTAAAATCCTTCTCAAAATCTGACACTGCAGCAAAGGACTATTACTTTAACAAGAATTCATGTCGATAAGCACTCCTATAAATAGCTTAGTTCTCTCCATTACCGAGTTAACTCTTGGCTCTCTAGAGATTTATATTCTCTTAACTTGTAGCCTTTCAGACTTAAGCATCGGAGTGGTCTCCCAAGCATATCGCTTGAGCCCTATAATCCTTTATTTTGCAAGCTTTAGAGATCACCTACTTATGCACTTAAGATCGAACCATGACTTTAGTGTACCAATTAGTGCAGTGAGCATGGAATAAGTTTTCAGATTCTTAGTCCTAGCAATTCCTCCATAAGCAAATGGATATAGTTGGCGAATGACAATGGATTAGGACTCAACTTATCCCCAGAACTATTGAATAGTGAAAATCATCAAGAGAATGTCGGTGATGCCCACAATAATGTCTAACTTCCCGTTGACCTAAACTACCTTGCAACAGCACAAAACACCATACAGAGCCTCCTCATGGCTTTTGCTGATTTTACAAATCAACTAAAAGAGCTTAAGTAAGAACAACTCAATAGTCACAAACAACTACCCCACCACTTGTTCAGCCAAAATTAATGAATCAGGAAGCAACAACACCGACATATAATCAAGAAAGTGTGCTACCATTGAATCGGGAAGAACCATAGTTGGATGGTGAACCATATGAAAGGGAGGATCTTGAAGAACTGGAAAGAAAGGTGCATGAAGTCATGTCAAAGATATTATTCGAGTAAATGAGATGGACTTCACCCCCTGCACAGATTTAACTCTTCATGATCATATTGTAATGGCAGCCTATTATCCAAAGTTTAGAATTCTAGCCCACATGGAACATATGATGGAACAACTTATCCTAAAAGCCATATTCACAAATTTTGAACCATTATCGATGCTCAAACGCACTTGAACAATTTCTTGTGCAAGCTCTTCCCACAACTTTGAAAGGACTCACCCAAGATTGGTATCATACCCTACCTTTAAAATCCATAACTTCTTTTTCTCAACTCTCCAATCTCTTTGAGGCTCAGTTTATTACCTCTATTACTCCTAAAAAATTATCAATGGATTTACTAATGGTAGTGCAAAGGGAAGGGGAGAGCCTTAAAGAAATACATTAAATGCTTCAATAGAGAAGCTGTTCAGGTGGATGATCTGAACAAAGACATTGCTTATATAGCAATGCTTCATGGGATATCTAACTATGATCTAAGAAAAAAACTATTATCTAATCCGCCCCAAACAATTTAGACATTGATGGCGATAACACAAACCCAAATTTGGGTTGATGATGGGATGTGAGATTTTGATTTGAGGCAAAAGAAAAAAGAGTATTTCTAAAGCCCAAGTAAGTCACCGAAGGGATCGCTCATACCAGCCCTTTAAGGTTAATGAGAGTAGAGGTAGAACTTACTAAACATATCAGCTAGAAAAGGGTAAACTTGCAATTCACCCCATTAAATGCCAACAGATCCCGAGTATTGATGTGGGTTAAAGATTCTGAGGAAAAAATTAACTAGCTGTGAAAGATGAGCCAGACATTAGTAGGACAAATGGATAATAGTAAATATTATGACTTTCATAAAGATAAGGGCCATGATACTGATGAATGCTGGCACTTGAAAGAGGAGATTAAGAGACTAATCTAGAAGTGAGTACAAGACATAAGGCGATTCGTTAAAAGAAATACTGATAGAGAACAAAGGGATAGATCCTAAGAAAAACCTTATCATCAAGAGCAGACAGCAAAAAACCATAGGAGAGATGTTGTGGAGGAGATCAACATAATATTAAAAGGGAGTTCGGGGCTGCAAGTACGACCAACAGAAAGCTGGGTATAAGATGTATATTCAATCAACATATTAAGATCGGCCGATAAGATGTTCAGATCGGTTACCTTCTCTAATAAAGATAGGGGCCAAATGACCCCCCTATAATGATGCTCAAGTTGTTTCAGAAAGATTAAATAATTTTATAGTTAGAAGGATGTTGGTAGATGAGGGAAGTGTGGTCAATATGATCACACTAACTGTATTCAAGAAAATGAGATTAATGGAGAAAAATCTAAGGCCAGTAGCTACTCCTCTGGTTGGTTTAGGAGGAAGAACGATACCGGTTGAGAGATCAGTAATAATAAAAGTAAAGTTGGGAGATAGGGATATCACCAAAAAATTCCAAGCAGATTTTATAGTAGTAGATATACCTTTCGCCTATAATGCAATAATTGGAAGACCAATCCTTTTTGACACTTATGCAGTCATATACATAAGATACTTGACAATAAAGATTCTCAACAATAAAGACTCTTAGGTCGAGAGGAATGGCAATCCTCAAAGGTTACCAAGAAACAGCTAGAAAAATGCACTTCAATGCTCTAAAAAGAGTTTTTCTAACACTTCAGCTAGAACAATAAGAGGCCCTGAAAAGGAAAGAAAAGCTTGAACCTGAAGGGGGGATAGTCAAGGTAGAGATCAACCTAGGTAAAACTATGCAGATCATATCTAAATTACTAGGGGAGATTAGATCTCCTTTGGATAATATTTTTGAAGGAGAACACATATTCCTTTGCTTGGAGCATGCATGATTTCGTAGGGGTAAGCAAAGAAGTCATCACCCATAAGCTCAACATAGACCTGTCAATCTAGCCAGTAGCCCAAAGTAAGAGAAAATACTCACCTAAAAAATAGATCACCATTGCTAAAGTCCAAAAGCTTTTGGACTTAGAGGTGATTCGTGAAGTATATTACCCACAACGGCTGGCAAATGTCGTTCTAGTTAAGAAACCAAATGGAAGTTTTCATATATGTGTTGACTTCACCAATCTTAATAAAGCTTGCACAAAGGATAGTTATCCATTACCAAGCATCGATCAACTAATAGACTCCATAGCAAGACATGAACTATATTCTTTTCCTAATGCCAAGCCAAGATACTGCCAGATATAGATGTATGGCTCAGATAAGGAGAAGACCTCTTTTATTACTGATCTAGGAACATATTATTATAAGATGATGCCATTTTTATCTAGGAACATAGTATTATAAGATGATGCCATTTGGACTAAAGAATGCAGGTGCAACTTATAGGCTAATCAATAATATATTCAAGGAACTGATGGGTGATAATGTGACAGTCTATGTAGATGATGTGATCATCAAAAGCAAGAAGACTAAGGATCACCCCAAAAATGTTGAGATGATCTTGCAAATCTTGAAATCATACAATTTAAAGCTAAATCCTAAGAAGTGCATATTTAGGGTCCTGATAGGAAATATTTTAGGCTATATGGTATCCTAAAGGGGAATAGAGGGGAACCCTGAGAAGATCAAGGAAATCTTGAAAATGAATCTGCCCTCCAATAACAAGGAAGTTTAAAAACTCAATGAGCGAATAGCCGCACCAGGCCCATTCATATCATGCTCCCCTAAAAAATGTCAGCTATTTTTTAAGGCACTAAAAAATTTGAGGAATTTTGAATGGACAGAGGAATGTTAAAAATCCTCAAGAGCTAAAAAATTTCCTAACATCTCCTCCCTTGTTAAGTTGCCTTGTGCCAAAAAAACATTTTTATTCATACCTATCTATAACAGCAGAAACGATAATGGCAGTCCTGGTTAGGGAGTAATCAAGAGAGCAATATCCAATTTAGTATGCCAACAAAGTGCTATAGGATGTCGAGCTAAGGTATTCAACATTAGGAAAACACTCTGTAGCATTACTTATAGCGACACAGAAGCTATAAAATTACTGCAAGGCTCATCAAGTAATCATTCTAACTAACTTCCCTCTGAGAAAGGCTTTACAAAAGCCTAAAACATATGGGCAAATATCTAAATAGGCCATCAGGATTAGTAGTTGAGGGATACAATATGAATAAAGAAGAGCTATGAAAGGACAGATCCTCACTGATTTTGTAGCAAAACTTACACCTAAAGAGGTAGAATCCCATATCAAGAAAAACAAAAAGTGGGAGATGTTTGCTAATGGAGCAGTCAAATCGGAGGGATTGGATATAGCGATGGTGATAAAGGGGCCCTACAGGGTATTTATCGAGTATGTGATCAAGCTAGAATTCCCAATATCTAATAATGCTGTAAAATATAAGGCTCTATTGATGGGACTTATTTTGGCCAAAGAAATAAAAATGGAAGATCTAATAGCCTATAGCAATTGTCAGCTTATGATCAATCAGATCAATGGCAGATATACAATCAAAGAAGATATCTTAAAATGATATTCAGATATCATTAAGAAGGTCCTTAAAGAGGACGAATAGGTAGGGAGAAGTTGGGAGGTAAAATAGTCTAAGATCAAAAAATGAAAGAGAGGATGAAATCACTAAAGCAGTAGCCATAGGAAGTTGGCAAGCTTAAGGAAAATCCTAATAGAGGTTTAGAGGGTATCAACAGCTAAGATAGTAACTGTAATGCCGAAAAATTGGGAAGGCAGTTGGATGGCCCTAATCATTAAGTACCTATCAAAAGGAGATTCACGTGAAAACAAAGCGGAAGCTAGTAGAATAGTGAATAGGACTAAAAGATATAGTTGGTATAAGAGAGATCTATCTTGGAGATTTAAAACACATCCATGGTTGTGGTGCATCGGGACAAAAGATGGGCATTATATGTTGAGGGAAATACATAAATGAATATTGGAGCCCATGAAGCAAGTGTCAACCTCACTTGAAAAGCTCTCCTTTGAATATTATTGGCTAATATTAAAAAAGGATGCATAGGAGCTAGTTCGTTGATGCACCAAGTGCCAGAAGCATGCACCCGTCTCAGGTGACCGTCTAGAGAGCTAGCCCCATAGGAAGCGCCTGAAATTTTCCAGCAATGGGGAATCAACATATTAAGCCCATTTCCCCCATCAATCAGATAGTACGGATTCTTAGTGATTGCAATTGATCATTTCACTAAATGGATTGAAACTGAACCCTTAGCAAAATTAACTCAATAGAACACTGCAAACTTCTCTTGGAAATTGATTATTTACAGGTTTGGCACTTTGGAGATCCTTATAATAGATAATGGAAAGTAATTTGATTGTGGTCCCTTCCAATCCTTCTATAGAGGACTCAATATTGACCTTTAATTCACGTCAGTAGCCTATCCCTAAACTAACAAACAAACAGAAGTTGCAAATTGGATCATTCAAGCTATGGAGTTATCGAACTACAATAGAGAGCCTATAAGAGAAACTCCTTTCTCTTTGACATTTGGTTCGGAAGCTATAGTTCCTATGGAGATTAGATTGTAAAGCTATCAAATTGAAAAAGTAGGAGAAATTGATAACGAAGGGATCATTTGGGCTAATCTAAATCTAGTGGCAGAAAAGAGAAATAAGGCATATGAAAAAGCAACAGCCTATAGGCAGTAGATGATCCGATACTACAAGTGCCAATTAAAGGAAAGAACCTTCCAGAAAGGATATTTAGTTCTAAGGAAAGCTAAAATCTCCAAAGACAATGCATGTAGGAGAAAATTTCAGCCAAATTGGGAAGGACAATATAGGATCACTAGGGTGATTGGATATGGAGCTTATAAGTTAGAAGATTGCCAAGGGAGACTCCAACCTCAGACATGGAATTTAGGTAACTTAAGAATATATTACTAGTAAATTTCTTTTTATAATTTCTCTTTTATTTAAAAAAGCCCTAATGGTTAGTTTTTTTTTTTTTTTTTTTAAGTAATGGAAGTTGATATTCTTTTCAAAGATGTGCATGCATTCTTTATATGAATACTAAGATCACCATGGGATAGGCATATCCTAAGGGACACCCAAGATTCCCTAAGTTTCAAAGATCATCATGGGATAGGCATACCTAAGGGGTGCCCAAGATTTCTTAAGTTTAGAAGATTGCCACGAGATAGGCATACCCTAAGAGGATTCCAAAGATTCCCTAAACTCTTCAAATCACCACATAATAAGTGATCCCAAAAAAAAAAGAGAAGAAGAAGAAGAAGAAGTAGAGAAATTTACATGAAATGGGTGGGCTATTAGTTCACAAGAATAGGAAGAGTTATAAATGTTCACCAAATTAGCATTCATAATATCAATGAAAGAAACTAAGAATTCACCTAAATCAACATGGGGCAAACCTCAATATTCATCCTTATTAGGTGAAAGTATACCATTCTCTACTTAACAGTAGTACTTAAGTTTAAGCATATAAAATATATATTTCATTTCACTCAAAATGTCATAGAAGATAACAAAACAAATATGTGAAAAATTATAGAAGATTTTTCTAACTTACAGAGGGATTGCTAGAGCATAAGTAAGATCGCCAGCTAAAGAAGTAAGATAGGAAAAAGCACTTAGATCCCTAACAGGAAGATCAGACTCACCAACCGGGTTGTGTTCAGCATCAGCTCCCACCTTATCATTTGGGTAGATGTCCTCAACGAACTTGAAATCTTGGTTGGGAAATTTGCTTTGATGGGCTACCAGATGCTTTCCTTAGTAGGAGAGAAGTTATGAGGTGAATGTCTCGATAAACTTCTCTTTAGCTTTTTCTCCTTCTCTTTAAGGTGACGAACC
Organism: Reutealis trisperma; assembly: GCA_947687605.1. Taxonomy (NCBI): domain Eukaryota; kingdom Viridiplantae; phylum Streptophyta; class Magnoliopsida; order Malpighiales; family Euphorbiaceae; genus Reutealis; species Reutealis trisperma. Next base: position 666,507 of record CANTUT010000159.1, on the reverse strand, counting down.
TCTTGTTAGCTAGCATCCATCTTAGAATGAAGAATAGAGATTTGCTTTTCATCTTGTTGCTCTTGCCTTTTGATCTTTCTACCTCCATAGTAGTTTTGAGTTTGGTAGCATGATCCTTCTTTAGATTTCTCCTTCACACGAGCCCCTTTGGCCCTGGCCTTCTTAATAGCTTGCATTTGCTAGCATAGTTCAAAAATAATATTGGTAGCTTGTAAAACTCATTGATCAGTATCTTTTAAAAAAAAAAAAGAGAAAGAGAGAGGCAAATAATAAATGGATAGTCAAAAAGGTGGAACTTACTTTAAAAATATAATCATATAATGATCCAGCTAGTTGTGCATGACTAAACTCTTTCCATAGATCGACATTGGTAGACAAATATATTCACCATATAATATCAATCACCATCTCCGAATCACAAATGTTGGTTGTTGCACCATATTTTTGCTCTACCATTTCACCAAATTCAGTGAGCTGATCTAGAGATAACTCCTTTGCCACGGGGCGAATCCTCTTCATAGCTCGCCCTGCCTCCCTTTTAAGGGAGGACCTCTTCGAAGATCCCTCTATACTTTTAGTAATAGGAGTAGTAGTAGGCGATCTAGAGGCAGGATGAATGGTGGTTGAATCAATTATTATAAGAGAAAGGGGAGGAGGCAAGTCCTAAGCCGTCGGAGTAAACTTCGCCTTCTTTTCCCTCATAGGCTAGGGGATTAAGGATTTAGACATCTCTAAAAAAACAAGACAACAAAAACAAGAAAGTCAGTATATGAAAAGATTGCGTGAATAAATAGAATATCAATTAAAAGTTAGTACTTGTAGAAGGGTTAGTGGAAGGCCTAGATTAAGACCTTTTCCTAGGACTATAAGCATTGTGAAGAAGTGTTCATAAATAAACTCTAAACTGGAGATCATTTCCCACTTTCAGAGAGCCTTTACATGTTCCTTTTCTTCAGCAATAAGATCCTTGAGATCATCATCTAAAATGGGGCTCGTAAGTGGTGCGGGTCAAATTGTAACCTTAATCCTCAGGATTAAATACAAAGTAAGTAGAGTGTCGAACTCATGGAATTTGAGGAATCTTATATTAACCAAATAGATACTAAGATGGATAGGCACACAATCTTAAAAAGGGATTTATCTCTAAACTAAATTCTAGTATTATTATCCTAAATTATAAATAAAGAATGTTAGTTATTAGAATTACAAATCTGGATTGATTTTAGTTATAAGAGTTATAAGCATGCAAAGATTGAGAACATGACCTAAAGTTTTTAAAAGCAATTCTCATTGTCAATTAAAAGTATTTTGATCTAGAGTCTATAAGCATTCTCATGTCATTATAGAGATAGAACAAAACCATTAAATTTCATGCCATTTCCTTTTGTCCCCTTAGAGTAGATTGCTTGTCTCTAAGTACTATCCTAACCCCTAAGTAACTACAATTGCTTTTCCACCAAGTTATCCCAACTCTCGTTGTGAATAAATTGATTAACAAGTTATATATGGTGATCAAGCATACACAACATAATTAAGCACTCAATTGAAATTAAATCTTTCAATGCATATAGAAAATAAAGTAGTTAAAATCAAAACTTAATTGCAATTGAAATAACTTAAACTTAGTGTAATTCCATAGTGTTAATGACAAAGTAGTGACAAGAAGACAAGTAGACCATCAAAGGAACAAGTCAAAAAGACAAGGGAAAGGAAACTTGATGATGTTTTCTTCACTCCTTATTTAGAAAATTACTTTGTAGAAAATATCCTTTGAATGCTTCCTTAAACCTCTTGAAAATTCTTCAATCTTACACTAATTATATCACTTGAATTTGCACTAAGTATTTGTAATTAAAAGCTATTAAATACTAACTTAACATTTCCCAAAGTGAGGCCAAACACATGTATTTATAAGCTTCAAGGTGTCCCAGGTGATGCCCTTTACAAAAAGGAGTGTTTGTGAAGAGATGTTATGAAAGGGTGCTATAACTACTCGGCACAGGGGGAGCATGACTCAGCACCACAGGCTGCTGTCACTAGTCAGCACACTCTATCACTAGTCGGCACAGAAGGCCACTGTCACGACTTGTGACAGCCTGGGATGAGTCGGCACCATCTTGTCTCTTTGTTCTAGCCTTGCAAAAGCCTTCTTCTTCAAGCATTACACCTTTTAAACTTGATATTTGCTAAGAAACACTTCAAAACTTAAAAACAAAGTTAAATGCACCAATTTATATAATGAAATGAATGCATGCACACACAAAATAAATTATTATTTCATTAGTTTAGTTATACCAATTTGCATCATATCAAATTTCCCCATACTTAAATCTTGCTTGCCCTCAAGCAAGAACAAAAGGGAAAAGAGAAATAAAGAAAGTACTTAGTTTCTTCAAAACAAAATGTAGCAATCTTGACTAAGTTAACTGTAAGTTTTTCAAGGAGTATAGAGCTAATGTGTTGATGAAATAATTTTTAATGCCCAACAATGGTAAAGGGTGACAAGTCTTATAGTATAAGCCTTGAGTTTGTCTATTTATTTCATTCCTATCAAGAACAAAGTTATTAATTATCTAGTCAAGGTCCTAATCATGCTTTTCTAGTCAAAATATCCATGCATTAAGTTAAGAATTCTATAGATTCAAACAACCTTTGGGACATAAGTGAGCACACGCATAAATGCAACTAGTCTCATGGCATTTTTAGACACATATTTTGCTATTCTTACTCTTACTCTTATTCCTATTCTTATTCTTATTCTTATTCTTATTCTTATTCTTATTCTTATTATTCTTATTATTATTATTATTATTATTATACTACTGAAATCATGTACATCTTTCGAATTAAATGCGACTAAGGAGCAAACTCATCTGCACACAACCTACTTAATATGCATAGTACTTAAGTAAAGAACTCTCTCTCTTTTATATATATATATATATATATATATATATATATATATATATATATATATATATATATATATATATATATATATATATATATATATATATATATATATATATATATATATATATATATATATATATATATATATATATATTTCCTTTAGTGTCCTCACCCATTATTGACTAAATGCACCACTCGTATTATGACTAAAGTTTCCTTTAGGCAATTCAAAACAATAGAATTCAAAGACCTAACTTATCTCAATTTTGACACTTAAGCATAACTAGAAAGTTGACTAGACAATTAGAAACCTTAGAAGTAATAATATTGAGATAAAAAGATAAAAACATGACAAATGCGACAAAAGACTTAAAGATTTTACCAATTGGGTAACTCCAAAACTTAAAAGAAAACATGATCAAGATATAAATGAGTAAAATATGGAGAAACTAAGAAATGAGCATTAAAGTTTTAAAATTTTGGAACTTTGATGCAAATGGCAAAAACTAGGCTAACAAGACAAACATGCAAAAACATGCAAAACAAAAGCAAGATAAAGATGTGGAACATACTTCTATCCCTCCCCCATACTTACACTTCACATTACCCTCAATGTGAATAAAGGAAAAGGTGATGGAGAAGGGTAGAAGGCATACCTCAATTATCATAAAGGGATGGTGGTGGGAAGACAATGGTATAGCCGGAATAGCGAAAGAATTGGTTCAACTTGTATTCTATACTATGTTGAGTGCGCTCCATTCGCCAGTTCCTAGTTTCCATGTCATTGATTTGGCATTGCATGGCTCGTTGATTTTCCAAAATGTCCTCCAATAATTGGTGATCCCTATTGGAGGAACCACTAGCTCCGCCATGTTCAGAAATTGATAGAGGTAATACAAGGGGAACCGGTGGTGGGTCTTATTGCTCCAAATTATGAAGCTCCTCGTCAGAATCGTCAGATTCATTAGCACCATGAACAGGGTGCCTCAACCCATTCCAACAAGATCTTGTATGATCTGTAATGTGGTTAGAGTCTAAATTCACTATCTCGCCCCTTACAAAGGCTTGTTTAGTGAAATTTGAGAACTTAGCAAGATAAGAAAAATTAGTGCAATCAACATGAAAACCTTTAGCAATTATGGTGATGATATGCCCATGGGTCAAGGGGTGATCCTTACGTGTAACACACATAAGGAGTTGGTTAAAGATCCAATAGGTCCAGCAAACTTGTTTTTTGTTATGTATGCACCACATTAGAAACAATTCTTGATTACTCACTCTATTAAATTCAGTTTTGCCAAAAATCACACATGTAAGCACTTTATGCAACAACCAAAATTTGACATCCTTAATGAACATGGCCTTCCCCTTTTTTGATTCAAAAGGAGTTTGCAAATCAATCAAAAATGTCCAAAATTCATTAACTCTGAAATCTTTTGGAATATCACAAATGCCCTCTCTTTTAAAGCCAAAAACCGTATGCATGAATTTATATGTAATTTGGTATGGTTGGCCTAACATGCGAAATTCCAGAATTTAGGGGTCATTTGCATTAATGTCTAATGTGGTATAAAATTCATAAATCAAGTCCCCATAAGAGTGTTCTTGCATGCTAACAAACTTTTTCAGCTCACATGATGTCAAAAGTTGAGTAAAAACATCTTCCATGCAAATATTTTGAATTAAAGAAGAAGGGAAATACTTATAAGAAACAACCTCCCTATGCTTAATGGTGGAAAAAATGGTGCCTCATATATGGAAGCCAAGTCTTCCGCTTATTGTTCTTCATGGGGCCTTGAAGATGTGGAACCTTTTGTCCTCCCCATTGTAGGAATTTGTAGAATATAGAAGAAATATAATAACAACAATGGAGAATAGAAGAAGAAAAGATGTGAATGGACAATTGGGAGCTCTTGTTTAAATAAAAGGAAGAAAAATTGAATAAGTGTAATTGGAAAAATAAAAATCTGAAAAGTTTTTGTTGGGAAATTGAGTTGAATAGGCTAGGGTTATATAGAGTTTTTAAAGGTTTGATGGGAAAGGTCATAAACTTTGGGAAGAGTTATGTTTATTTTGGGAAAAGTTATTACTTTTCATTGATTTTGAATTTGAAAGGATGTGTAGAAAAAGTTAAATTTGAATAAAATTGAAATTGAGAAGTAAAGAATGTAAGAATAGAAAGAAAAAATAAATGAAAAATAAAAATTGAAAGAAATTCAGAATGTGGTCTATGTACTATCACGAGTTGGCACCAGAGGCACGACTTAGCATAGATAACTTCTGTAATGAGTCGGCACAGACTGGCACAACTCGGCACAGAAGCAAAATTTACACTTTTTTTTTATATAAATTAAATTTTTGGTGTTTTAAAGTTAAAATCAAATAACTTAAACTTAAAAATAAATGATTATACTATGGAGTAAAGAGGGATACTCACCTTGCTTGATCGATTGGTGTACCAACCAAATAAGGTTTAAGGTAATGACCATTTACCTTAAAGGATTCGCCCTTGTCATTAGCAATTTCGATGGCCATAAGGATGAACTTTGACAATTTTAAAAGGACCAGACCATCTTGATTTTAATTTGCCTGAAAATAACCTTAATCTTGAATTGTAAAGTAAGACAAGTTCACCTTCATGAAAGTCTCTATTAACAATGTTCTTGTCATGCCATAGCTTTGTATGATCCTTATACAACCTTGCATTCTCATATGCATTCAACTTCAATTCCTCCAATTCATTGAGTTGCAGCAGCCTTTTCTTTCTTGCTTTCTTCATGTCAAAATTCAATGCCCTTGTTGCCCAATAGGCCTTATGTTTAAGTTATACGGGCAAGTGACAAAACTTACCATAAATTAACTGATATGGTGTAAGGCCAATCGGGGTCTTAAAGGCTGTCCTATATGCCCATAGGGCATCATCCAACTTCAATGCCCAATCCTTCCCAGAAGAAGAAATCGTCTTTTCTAAAATCCATTTGATCTCTCGATTGCTTACCTTGACTTGCCCACTTGTTTATGGGTGGCATGGAGTAGCAATTTTATGGGTAATTCCATACTTTTTTAGGAGACTTTCTATAACTTGATTGCAAAAATGGGAATCCCCATCACTGATTAATGCCCTTGAAGTACCAAACCTTGGAAAGATTACCTTTTTAAGCATTTTCTTAACCACCTTGGCATCATTGGTAATGGCAGGTACTGCCTCAACCCATTTGGATACATAATCCACCATTACCAAAATGTACTTGTAGCCTAGAGAACTAGGGAAAGGACCCATAAAGTCCATACCCCAAACATCAAAGAGTTCCACTTCAAGAATACCATTTATAGGCATCTCATTCCTTCTAGAGATGTTGCCCATCCGTTGGCATTTATCACATGTAAGTACAAAGTCTCTAGCATCCTTAAATAGTGCAAGCCATCAAAAACCACATTGAAGTACCTTGGAGGCTGTTTTTGATATGCCATAGTGTCCGCCCATATTTAATGAATGACAATGCCTCAATACGTCTTAGATTTCATCTTGAGGAATACATCTTCTTATTAGCCCATCTGTACATCTTTTGTAAAGCAAAGGTTTTTCCCAATAATAGAATTTACTATCATGCAAGAATTTCTTCCTTTATCTATAATCCATACCATAGGGAAGAACACCACTTACTAAAAAGTTGGCTATATCAGCAAACCATGGAAGCTCTTTTGATATAACACTAAACAAATGCTCACCATGGAAAGTTTCATTTATTGGTACCCTATCATCATGTTTCTTCAATCCTTATTGATCAAGCCTAGATAGATGGTCCACTACAAGGTTTTAACTTCCTTTCTTGTCCCTCACTTCCCAATCAAATTCTTGGAGCATTATAATCCACCATAAGAGCCTTGGTTTTGCATCCTTTTTACTTAAGAGATATTTTAGAGCAGCATCGTCGAAATAGACAATTACCTTTTATCCCACTAAATATGCTCTAAATTTGTCAAATGCATAAACAATAGCAAGTAGCTCTTTCTCCATGGTGGTGTAGTTGATTTGAGCATTATCAAGTAACTTACTTGCATAGTAGATCACATAAGGCTTATCTTCCTTCCTTTGCCCAAGAACCACCCCAACCGCAAAGTGACTCGCATCACACATTATTTCAAAAGCTTGCTCCCAATTAGGTGGCTATAAAATTAGTGCTAATGTAAGAGCCTTTTTTAATGTTTCAAATGCTTCATTACAAGCATCATCAAACTCAAAAGTGGCCTCCTTTGCAAGCAATTTACATAATGGATTGGCGATCTTAGAAAAGTCCTTAATAAACCTTTTGTATAAGCCAACATGTCCCAAAAAACTTCTTATATCCTTAACACTTTGATGGTGGCAGATTTGTGATCACCTCTACTTTTGCTCTATCAACCTCAATGCCTCTCCTCAATACCATATGCCCCAATACTATTCCTTCTTGTGCCATAAAATGACACTTCTTCCATTTGAGTACTAGTCCATGCTCTTTACATCTGTTAAGAACTTTAGAGAGATTTTCTAGACAATTTTCAAAGTTAGTTCCATATACACTAAAATCATCCATAAAAACCTCAACACAATCATTTATCAAATCACTAAAAATAGAAAATATACACCTTTGAAACATTGCAGGCGCATTGCACAAATAAAATGGTATACATCTAAATGCAAATGTATCATAAGGGCATGTAAAAGTAGTTTTTGCTTGGTCTTCAAGATATATTGGGATTTGATAAAAACCACTAAGACCATCTAGATAGCAAAAATAAGAAAAATTTGCTAATTTTTCCAAAACTTGGTCAATGAATGGTAATGGGCAATGGTCTTTCTTGGTTGCTTTGTTCAACCTCCTATAGTCAATGCACATACGCCATCCTGTGACAATTCTGGTGGGTATTAAATCATTTGATTCATTTTTAATAACGGTCAAGCTGCCCTTTTTAGGAACAACCTAAACGGGACTTACCCATTTACTATCACTAATGGAGTATATAATTCCATTATCAAGCAATTTAGTGACTTCTTTTCTTACCACTTCCTTAAAGGTTGGATTAAGTCTCCTTTGACCATCAATGGAAGGCTTAGCATTATCTTCTAAATTTATCCTATGTATGCAAATATTTAGGCCAATACCCTTTAGGTCACTCAAAGAATAACTAATGGCATCCTTATGTCTAAGCAACATTTTGCATAAGAGATTAACATTCTCTAAAGACAAAGATGAATTCACAATAAAAGGAAATTTTGACTTAGAATCAAGGAATGCATATTTTAAATATGATGGCAAAGGCTTGAGTTCAAAACTTACTTCTTCATTTGAAGAAAGGTTTGGGTCATCATTTCTCTCTAGAGGTTCAAATCTAGAAGGTAGGAAAGAGTGATGATGTAAAGTAGTCTCTAAAAGATTTACCTTTTCTTCTTGCACTTAGTAAGGGGGAATAGGGTCTTGACTTATGCATTCATATTTGACCTCATTTGTACATTCATCAATCAAGTCTATAGAGTCAATCCTACTAACTCCTTCCATAGTTGAAGATTTCATCATCTTAAGAACATCAAATTCCATAAATTCGTTATTTACCTCAAAAGTAATCTTACCTTTCTTCATGTCGATAACAACACCTACTATTACTAAGAATGGTCTTCCGAACAAGATTGGGATCTCAAGATCTTCCTCCATATCTAGTACAACAAAATCAGCAAGAACAATAAATTTACCCATTTTCGTTGGCACATTCTCAAGAATGCCAAGTGGATAAGTAATAGTTTTGTTTGCCATTAAAAGGCATATGTTAGTGGGCTTAAGTTTTCCCAAATCAAGTCTCAAATAGATAGAATAAGGCATTAAACTAACACTAGCACCAACATCACAAAGAGCCTTATCAAAATACTTACCTCCAATCATACAAAGGACGATGAAGCATCCCAGATCTTTTTGCTTAGGCGGGGAATTAGAATACACGGCTTTGGATTCTTTAACCAAAGAAACTAAACCATAGTCTTCTAATTCACTTTTATGGGTGACCATATCCTTTAAAATTTTTCCCATGTCAGCATATCCCTTATAGCATCCACAAATGGAATGGTAATGGTAATATCTTTAAGATACTTAAGGAATTTGCCAAATTGTTTATCTAGGTTCCTCCTTATGAACCTTTGAGATAAAGGTAAGGTTTTAAGATCTACCTTAGGTTCATTAACTTTGGGTGGTATGACATTTTCCTTTTTATTACTACCTAAGTTATCATTAACTCCCTCCCCTTCGTCAACCTCTAACATTTCTTCTTCATCATCTATTATGATATCATTACCCTTATTAGCAGTGTTTTCAACCATTTTTCCACTTCTAAGGGTAATTGCTTAGCAAGTTTCTCTTTGTATAAATTCTGATTGACTAGGTAGCTTGCCTACTAGTTTAGAGTTAGAAGAAGAGGCTTATTGGGCAATTTGGATTTCTAAACTTTGGTTGTGAGTAACGAGTTGATCAATTTTGGAATTAATGCTTAAATTGCTCCTCACTTTGTTTATTGATAGAAATTTGTGTTCCAATAAATTGCTCCATAAGGGTTTCAAGGATAGATTTGGGTGGGGTATAGATATAAGGTTGCTTCATAGGAAATCTTGGAGGGTTATGTGGTTTGAAATTTTGGTTCATGGTTGGGTTCAATTAGGAGGATGGGTTAGACCATGAAAAACCAGGGTGGTTCTTCCATTGAGGGTTATAAGTGTTTGAGTTCATACCCATTCTTTGGTTATATCCCCCTTGCACATAATTTACTTCCTCATTGAAACCAGGACTACATTGGGAATAAGGGTCAGGGCCTCCACATAATTCACAAACAACATCAATATTTTCAATAGAATTAATTTGAGTTTTACTTACCATTTTAGTGAGTACATCTACCTTTGCTGTTAGCAAGTTAATGGTGTCGAGTTCCAGAATACCCCTTGCTTTTGCCATGGTTGTCTCATCTCCCATGTATCCTTAGGATGCAATTTCTTTAAGTAAAGTGATAGCCTCTCTTGCCATCTTATCCATCCATTTTCCACCAGATGCCGCATTGGCAATGTTCCTATTTTCATTTGTTAACCCATTATAGAAAATTTGAGAAATCATCCATTTAGGTAATCTATGATGTGGGTATTGCCTTTGAATCCTTAAACTTTTCCCAAGATGTATAGATTGTCTCATTTGCATTTTGCTTAAAAGTGGTGATCTCATTGTGAAATTTTGCAGTCTTGTGTGGTGGGAAGTACTTTTGAAGGAATGCCTACTTCAATTGATCCCAAGTGGTGATTGATTCACTTGGTAGACTAGCCAACCATAACTGAGCCTTCTCCTTGATTGAGAAAGGGAAAAGCCTCAAGTGGACTGCGTCATTTGATACTCCATTAATTTTGAAAGTTGCACATACATTCAGGAATGTTAAGATGTGAGCATATGGATCCTCCCCTTGCTAACCACCAAACTGATTGTTTTGCACCATTTGAATGATGCTTGGCTTGATTTCAAAGTTGTTGTTTGCAATGGAAGGAGCCACAATCCCTCCTAAATTGCTTATGATGTCAAGCATAGCAAAATCGCCTAACGTTTGTCTTTCTCCAACCATTTTGCCAAGGTTGTGTTGATCTTCTTCTCTTTGTCTTTGATCTCGACGTAAAGTATGTAAAGTTCGTTCAATTTCAGGATCAATTGGCAGAAGATCATTAGAATTTCTACTACATCTCATATTTAACTAAACAAGAAGAAACAAAACAGAAATTAAAGTATGAAAACAAAATCAGAAAACAAAAGCCTAAAACAACTTTTCACTATTCTAAATTAATAAAAATTCAAATCAAACTCCTCGGCAATGGTGCTAAAATTTGATGTGGATTAAATTGTATCCCCAATCCGCAGGATTAAATATAGAGTGAGTAGGGTGTTGAACTCAGGGAATTTGAGGAATCTTATATTAACCAAATAGATACTAAGATGGATAGGCACACAATATTAAAAAGGGATTTATATCTAAACTAAGTTCTATTATTATTATTATCCTAAATTATGAATAAAGAATGTTAGTTATTAGAATTACAAATCTGGATTGATTTTAGTTATAAGAGTCATATGCATGTAAAGATTAAGAACATGACCTAAGTTTTTAAAAGCAATTCTCACTGTCAATTAAAAGTATTTTGATCTAGAGTCTATAAGCATTCTCATGTCATTATAGAGATAGAACAAAACCATTAAATTTCATGCCATTTCCTTTTATCCCCTTAGAGTGGATTGCTTGTCTCCAAGTATTATCCTAACCCCTAAGTAACTTCAATTGCTTTTCCACCAAGTTATCCCAACTCTCATTGTGAATAAATTGATTAACAAGTTATATATGGTGATTAAGCATACACAACATAATTAAGCACTCAATTGAAATTAAATCTTTCAATGCATATAGAAAATAAAGTAGTTAAAATCAAAACTTCATTGCAATTCAAATAACTTAAACTTAGTGTAATTCCATAGTGTTAATGACAAAGTAGTGACAAGAAGACAAGAAGAACATCAAAGGAACAAGTCAAAAAGAGAAGGGAAAGGAAACTTGATGATGTTTCCTTCACTCCTTCTTCAGAAAATTACTTTGTAGAAAGTAGCCTTTGAATGCTTCCTTAAACCTCTTGAAAATTCTTCAATCTTACACTAATTATATCACTTGAATTTGCGCTAAGTATTTGTAATTAAAAGCTATCAAATACTAACTTAACATATCCCAAAGTGAGGCCAAACACATGTATTTATAAGCTTCAAGGTGTCCCAAGTGATGCCCTTTACAAAAAGGAGTGTTTGTGAAGAGATGTTATGAAAGGGTGCTGTAACTACTGGGCACAGGGGGAGCATGACTAGGCACCACAGGCTGCTGTCACTAGTTAGCACACTCTGTCACTAGTCGGCATAGAAGGCCACTGTCACGACTCGTGACAGCCTAGGACGAGTCGGCACCATCTTGTCTCTTTGTTCTAGCCTTGCAAAAGCCTCCTTCTTTGAGCATTACATCTTTTAAACTTGATATTTGCTAAGAAACACTTTAAAACTTAAGAACAAAGTTAAATGCACCAATTTATATAATGAAATGAATGCATGCACACACAAAACAAATTATTATTTCATTAGTTTAGTTATACCAATTTGCATCATATCAGTAAGCCAATCATTTGGAAGTTTGCCCCATCCATTATCATAGGAAATTATAAAGAATTTTTGCTTCTAGTTCTTTAGAGACGAAGGCAGGTTAAAAATCTTCCTCTTACTTTGAAAATTAAAATGATAAAAAAAAATCGCCATCAGGTGATATATTTCTTTAACCTCTTTGCTGGGGATCTTGAACCCATGGATCTATTCTAAAATCCTAAGACCAATTAGTATTTTCCAAGAATTGGGGTAAAGTTGGTAGATTGGAATATTATATTTTTGGAGAACATCAACATACAAAGGAGGAAGAAGGAATCTAAGTTCGAAGTCTAAATCCTCCATGTAAAACCATCTGATCCTTGCCACCTAATTTTTGGTTATTTACCATTTCTGGATCGAGCAAACGAAGTTTGAAATCAGCAAGAATGTCATAAAGGGCTCAAATTTCTCCTAATCGATCTTCAGATAGTTTACATGTAAATTTTTCTATCCCCTACAAGGTTTGAGGTTCTTAGAGCGATCTATATGAAGGTTAGGATTAATAGTGGCAAGATTTGGGAGAAATGTATTGTGTGAAGGTTCGATAGGAGCACTAATCCGTACAGATCCAGATTTATACTTAGATCTAACTTTATTTGTTATCTGGATAACACGGCTAGAATAAAGAGTTCCAGAAGAAGTAGAGTGATCTGACAAGGTATCCTCGCTATCATATATGTTTCCAGAAAGGTGACGATTCTGACTATCTTTAAGATCACTCATTTTAAAATAAAAAGATAAAGGAGAAGCATTTACTAGTAATTAAAATGGAGCAACGATTGTTGACCGAATGACTGCCTAATAGGAAAAGCAAAAAGAAATCTCTGGACGAGATTGAGTTTTGAGTTCTCTAAAAAGCAAAATGAGAAAAATGAAAAGAATACTGGAGAAAGACAGTAGAGAACTTTCAAGAAAACAAAGGTAAAACCTTAGCAAGAATGGAAAAGGCCTATTTATAAGACATGGAATGGAAGTTAGAGAATTTAGGGATCCTTGGTAAGTGACATGTAGCATAAAAATAGTCATAGCTGATATATTTTAAAATTCAAAAATGTGAAGAGGCAGTAAAAGTTATGCCATTTCAATTACATCAAGTCGCTTCATTAGATCTACTTGAAGGCATATTGCCTTTACGAAAATTAGGAAATTAATTCTAAGGCTTTGACTCAGAAAATAGTGGGAGATATGTGTTATACACTCATCCGAACTGGTTGCCCTTGGCGAGCATAGCTCACCATTTGAGGACTACATATGACATTGCCTATAAGCATCGGCCAAAGAGTCTTTATTGCTATTTGGGTATTGTATCCAGCACGGATGCCACTTCCGTTTCCAAGCACAACTCAAAATCCATATGCTACTCAATAATTGGCACCAAAATCCTTCTCTAAATTTGATATTGTAGCAAAGGATTGTTACTCCAATAAGGATTCATATTGATAAGCACTCTTATAAATAGCCTACTTTTCTCCATTATTGAGATAATTTTTTACTCTCTAGATATTCTTATTCTCTTGTCACGTAACCTTTCTAACGTAAGCATCAGAGTGGTCTTCTAGGCACATGGATTGAGACTTGAGTGTACTAGGAACTAAAAAATGAAGCTTTAATTTGAATGTTTGGATCGTATACTTTTTTTTTCTTTTCCTTTTTTGATCAGTTAGGTTATGCCCTTTGATGACCAAATGCTTAAAAACTCACATTTTGATAAGATTAGCAATTATAGTTGATGATTCAGTGGCAATCATTAGATATTATCAAATTGATAAGTGATAATTTTTTTTTCAATGAAATTAATTACTGGCATTAAAGAGGCTTTAAACCCAAAACAATATAAATAAGATTCATACCAATAAAAAGAACCTAGTTAAAGAGATCATAAATAGACCTAAGGCCCAAAAAAAAAAATTAAAATAAGGTATCAAGCTCACTACATTAAAAACAACATACTGAATATTTGTATAATACTCAACTCATAGGCCTACATAATTTGTTGAATTACAAATAAGCTTGGGTTTATCTTCTCTTTTAGTACCATCAATCTCTTCTCCCTCTCACTAGCAGCCATAGATTAATATCTCCCAAAGGGTTCAAGATGGCTAGAGAGCTAAACATAGGACCATGGCAGGACCTCCGTCACAAAAACAAAACAACACAACTATTAGGAAAATTATTCCCTACATTGAGTGTATATATTTATTTTGTACACCAAACTAATAAGTAATGAAATACTTTATCAAATATAACTTTTTTTGTATATTTTTTATTCAGTGAAAAGACACCGGTACTCTTTTTTATTCTATGCATTTTTGTCTCATTAGAATGATCTATACATTCATTGTAAGCAAAAATTATCCCAACTATAATAAAACCAAACATTACTTTAAAAACAGGAAACATATAAAAAATATAAAAGGCAGTTAACCACAAATATTTATAGCACAAAGATGAAAAGATTAAGGTTCCCTTCTAGTGGCCGGAGCCACCAAGGGTTTCCTAAATGGAAACCTTAAGTGAGAGTACATAAAGACTAATTTCTTAGAGAGAGAAATAAGAGAGAAAGAGTTGATAAGTGATAACTTGATTGTTAATACCTTATCAAACAGATTTTAACCATGTTACTCCTATTACACATTTTATTATAAAATAGATTAGCACATGGTGTTCATGAAGTTTCAGAACACGTGGGAGATTAGCTTGCCCCTCTTTTGACCAAATGACCTTTGTGCTTCTGAAGAGTCGGATGCGTTCCAATTACTGAAGGCTGGGAAGGAAATATAAAGACCAAAGAGAACAACACCATTTGCCTCCTCTAAAACACAGGATTAATGGATACTGGCCCAACAACTTGGAGCATAATGGACCGGTTAATGGGCAGCCTACCCCATCATATAAGGTCTTGGGAATTACGGGTGTTTTGTGTTAGTTAAAAAGGTGTTCGATAAAATGACTGCTAGAGTGCTGTTTATTGGGCAAACGATGATTGGTGCTTATGCACAATGGCGGGGGATCAATCCCATGAAGCAATTAAGCTTTTTGAGAGAATGAAGTGTGAAAATGTGCAGGCCGAATGAGGTTATTTTGGTCGATGCTAACTGCTTGTGCTAGAGCAAGAAATTTCGCAATGGCGTCATGAGAATGGTTTTTGAGTTTCATGAGGTCCTCAACACTGCTACTACGGATGTTTAATGCACATTTGGTTGTTTGTCACTTGGAAGAGATCTTGTTTGAAAAAATGCAGAAAAAACAGTTGTTTTGTAGGAATTTGATGATTAATGACCTTGCTATATCTGGTAAAGGGGAGATGGCTCTGGAGTATTTCCATGAGATGTAGAGTAAGGGAATAAAACCATAAGCAATCACATTTGTAGGGGTTTATGACAATTCCACTTCGAGTGGGATGAAAAGGAAAAGGGGACTGCACTTAAGCCTTCACAGTGAGAAACTGGCAATTGCTTTTGACCTAAGCCCAAGTCCTGGCAATTCCACTTCGAGTTGTGAAAAGCCTTCATATGTGCTGGCGAGTGGCAATAAAGCTCATCTCCAGATCTTACAATAATAATAATAATAATAATAATTCCAAGAAACCATTTAAAATGGGTTTTTGTTGATGTAGGGCTTTCTGGTCACATGAGAATCGATGCATTGTAGTGATGGATTTCTAAATTTCCACACTTTCGGCTCTATAAAATGCATATGATGACTAGACAAGGAGACGTATCCTCAAACTCCGGGACCACCTGCATTTTTGGCAAGATCAGAAACAAAGCTATAACAATATGCTCTATACAACAATCACAAATGAAATCCAGAATGGATAAGAAATTTCAGTGCATGAATTTGTTGTAACTTTCAACTGCCACAGTTGAATAATTTTAATTATATCTAAGAAATTCAAGGAAATCAAGTTCAAGAATTTTTCCCACAACCTCAAATCCGTAGTCTAAAGCACTATTTTTTGCAAAACTGGTTGGGGAAAATAAAAAATACAAATCTTTTGGCCGCTCACATATCATGTGTGGTCCCTAACACACAAAAGAGAGAAAATGAGAAGCTAATGCCTTTGATATGCATTAAAAGATTTGATTTGACCCTCAAATAGCAGATCATACTGCAAAAGTTGTATGCTAATTATCAGTAGAAAACTTGGGTTTCACCCTTACAATAGCAAAACACATATATGTCCATGACAATAATAAACAGAGTGCAAGACCAGCACCAACACATGGTGCTAACTTACAACAGCAGAATGCATTTATGTCAATGACAAAAACCAAGTTCTATCTTGCAGAATGGTTACACAAAAACATAGAGAAACTGAAAAGAGATAAAATTATAAAAATAAAAGGCAACCACTAATCCAGGCCCCATGTATTTCTCATGAAATGAATCACCAAGTATTCACATGAATAACAACTTCTGTTGGAGCATATCAAGGCAAAGCCAGTTAACACGGATGCAACTGAAACTCATAATAGCTGAGGACCAGTAGTATATCCTCGGCTATAACTAAGTTCGATCCTGAAATGGTAGATCAAACTCCAAAAGTACACCAATTACCTATAAAAATAAACTTGGAAATTTAATCTGATTCATATCACACCTCAAAGGCAATAATAAATAGGTTGCAAGACCTGCATTAAAATATGGAGCTCTCTTAAAGTAGCAGAACACATTTATGTCAATGACAAAGCCAAATTCTATCGTGTGCAATGCTTGGACAAAATCAATTAGAGAAACACATAAGAAAAAAAAAATTAAAAGTGAAAGGCAACCCCTAATCAAGGCCCCATGTATCATGAAATGAACTACCAGTTGTTGAGTAACAACATATCAAGGGCAAAACTAGTCCACGTGGATGCAACTGAAACTCATAAAAGTCAAGGACCAGTAGTATATCCTCAGTTATATGCACAACCAATATTGGTCATGCCTTTAAAAAGATTTGGTGATTTACCAGTAATCCATAAACTCATATATTAACATGCTAACCCCAATTCAATTTAGTCATATGAGGCACATTAAAAGTCTGGAGTGCCAAATTCAAACATGGCAACAGAGTTCTAGTGTTCATCCAAAAAGATAATTAACTCCTAAACTTATAGATTTTATATCTCTATTGGGACCAAATCAATGAATTTGACCTCGATCTTGAATTCTAGTTTTTGCTGAATCATAGACAGCTTCCTACAGCCTCAATAATTAGGTAGAAAATAAAAAACACAATACTTCTTGAAAGTGCTAAACAACACTGCCAAAACATTGTTAACAAAGGATAAAAGCATTATAAAATACTAAAGCAGATCAAATAAAGGTACATAGGAAGGACAATTTTTTAAATATCTAATACAACTACTTACTCCTTAATCCTTAGCACTACACATAAAAACCTCTCCATACAACCCAATAAGCCTCTTCAAACATCATCAATGTTAAACAAACTAACAAAACATATGAAATAATAGTTGTCATGCAGAAGCATGTTTACCAGATATGCTCCTTGCTTCCTTCTCCTCATCACCATCATTTTCACTGTTTGTCTGCTTGGAAACAGGTTCATTTCCAGCCCCAGCCCTAGTAACTGACTGTTGATAAAGAACACCCCCTGCAAGTGTGAAAAGGAGGCAAAGCAAACCAAATGGACTGGCATGCTTATCCCAAATGAGCACATTGATCACAACCGTGAGAAACTTATTGACCACCCCAGTAACAGTAAACGCTGTTGCAGAAATCGCCCTCCTTGCTGCAAACCCGAAGAAACTAATAGCCAATCCAAACACACAAGACAAAGACACTGCAAAAAATGCATCAAATTCAAACCAATTCCCAGCCTTGGATCCCATAGCAGCAAAAGCCTCACTATACTCTCCTGTGAGAATCCAGAAAACTGGAGCCATCATCAGTGACAGCAAGTTGTTGTACAACACAAGACCCCATGTATTCAACCCAACATTTGACACAATGTGCTTGATATAAACCATCTCTGAAGTGATGGTCACTAAATAAGCAAGTGCCCAAGAGTAAGCCGTCAAAGTAAAAGCAGAGTCAGTAGCCACATACCCAACAGCACCACCCAATATAATAAACAAGGACAAGAAAGTAAGCTTGGATGGAATTGGCTGTTTTCTAAACACAGTATCAGCAATAGCAACCAAAAGGGGTGTCAAGGATCTGAACACAATAAAAGTATCCACATTGGCATGGCGAAGAAGATTAGTATTAGTAAAGATTGCCAAGTAGAAAACAATTGCAGCAGGCAAAAACTTCTTGGCAGTTTCATATGTGAAGGCATCATGATGCAAAAATCCTAATTTGCCAAAAACCCATACGCCTAATGCAGAGGTCAGGTACTGCAATGCAGTTAAAAGACCAGGAAAGTTGAATTTGGTAATGGCAAATTTATTAATCACAGCAAGCAAACTTGAACAGAGCGCATAACCCAGAACGAGACTGCTCGTGGCTAATTGCTTTGTGGAATCGACTCTAATAGAAGACATTTGCGAACCCTTTTGTGTAATTCAAGGAATTGAGAAAAGTCAAATTAACAATTGATTAGATCTTTGACAATCTAAAGACACAAATAATATTGGCATTTGTGGGTAGCCATTTCTGAAGAATGTGAGCTAGAAAAGAACTTCATTTGTAGAATCTGAGATATGGGGTAGTAGAATTGAGGTTGATCTGCGATAATAAAACCAGAGAAATCGATTGAAACACAAAGATTCAATAAATTAAACAACTGATTAAAAGATTAGATGAACTCCACTTGACTATATATAATGAAATTAAAGATTAAAAATAGGGGAAAAATCAAGACTTGAGAAAGAGAGAGAGAGAGACAGGAATCACCGACACAATACGAAGGCAGATCATCAATGTAAATGGTGGAAAACTGACAGACTTCTGATTCGTGGTAATGCAGACAAAATAAATATGGGAGCCAGTTTTTTTTTTTTGTTTTTTTTTTGTTTTTTTTTTTTTTTTAAGCTCGGGACAGGGTGGGAGCAAAAACGACTGCGTTTTGGGATTTTGAGGAGATATTTACCTGAGATTATGATTAGATCAGGTCCATCGGATTTCCACCCGACCCGACTCTAATGAAGCAGGACCAGTTTTTTATTTTATATCTAAATTGAGTATGAATCATATACAGGTAGTGGTGTAATTCAATTTAAAATCGATCCAATTATATATATTATATATATATTTTATTTTTTAAATATTATATATATTTAATTTATATTTTTTGAAAATTTATAATTCATTGTTTATGTCAATTATAAATTATATTGTATTGATACGTAACAAAAACATAAATAAACATATGTATATGAGAAAATAACACAAAATCTTTTTAAAGGGAAAAAAATAAAAAAAAAATGGATATATTGTCCCGCCCCATTTTACTTTTTTAAGCAAGTCAAATTCAAGTTTTGCAAAACTTATCCCAAGTTTAACTCGTTGTCATCCTTATATTAGATAGAGTTAAATTTTTTGATAGGAAAGCTATTGAACAGTAATAACTTTTATGAAACCCTAGGCTTGCTTATTTTCGACTAAGTTGATTTGCATGTCTATACCATAGTTGTTAAATTCGATTCATCCAATTGATTTAATTGAGAAAATTGAAAATCAGCGTATAAACATGAAAGAATTTTCAGTCAAACATCTTTTTTTTTTTTTTTTTTTGGATGTAAAAGATATTAGAGTTTATTTAATCACATTCATATCAAGAAAAGGAATAGATTGAAGTATCAGATGCTAAATGATCTTATCTATATCAATTATAACTTGCATTTGAAAAATAAGTATATTATTATTTTCTTAATCTCATTTTGTTGATTTACATATTGTTTCTTTTTATGTAATTGATTTAAGTTTATTTATTTTAAACTAAATTACAAAAAGAGAGCTAATGATCTTATTAATTATGAGTGTAATGACAAGATTGAATTTTGGATATTAGAGCAATCAACTCTAGAATTTGATATGGAAGAACTAGAGAAAACTCTTTACGAAAATGATGCAATATGAATAGTTGAAGAACCTAACAAATGTTCACAGAATCAAGGTTAGTTAACTTGTAAAGTATATAAAAGAGTGTGCTCTCTTTGAATTTAGTTAATCATCAACTTTTTACCTTATGCTATTGGTTGGTGGTTTCATTAGATGATGCAGGTGATGAACATGATTCTGGAGTGAATAACTTGGAGAATATTGTTTTGAAATTATTTGGTGATGTTGGTGCAAGTAATTGTTTAGGAAGTGTTTGCACCATAATATTTTTTGGGTTAAAATTGTCAAAGCCCATTAATATTCAAGTCCAAGTTAAAGAATAAGGCTTGTGGAGATCCACAAACCAAGATTAGAGATAGTTGACATTCTAGATAGCTATGGAGAATTTCAGAGAGATAATAGTTACTGGAGGTTACCATCAATTGAATATTATGGAAATGGGGCAGCAGTTACTCAATGGTGGAATTAGTGAAATAATTGTCTTGTTTACAAAATTATATAAACAAAGAGAAGTATATTGTACAAAGCCCAACTATCGAACAATCAACAGGCCTTACCTTTTATCAACCCCATCGAGCGAAGTTTTCCTTTTTTGCTTTTTATAATTACTGCAATCAATCAATAAAAATTTTCTTTTGCTCCATAACTATTACTTTATCTCTATAGTTACTTCACTACTGAGAATTCAGACATACTATGATAAGAAAATCCTAGTATCCACAGTCCATCAATAAGAAGTTAGAAAGGTACAATTCATAGGCTTATGCACCTTCATCTGCACGTGGCACGCCCACACAATTACCAAATTACCCTTGTGCCAAATTTCACATCTAATAATATTTTTTGGCAAGTCTAGTGGGACATATTCTTGTGGCACCAAAAACAAGAAGTACTAGAAAAGACATTATTAGTTCCCAGAAGTCGCAGGATAACGCTGCAATAGCAGTGCAAGAAGGATTTGATCCACAACTTGTAAAGCAAATCTAGCATGGGTTGGCTTTTCTATAGCTAGTTCACCAAGATAACATACCAAAGCCAAAAATTCCAACAGGTCCTATTGTTGAAGATCCAATTAATATTCCTAGGCTTATTGATGTCACTCTTTCAGCTAGTAATTTATAAGCGATCCTTGAAGAAATAAAAAGACAATCTAATAATTTACAAATATTGCCTAGTATGTTCATCCCCCCATAATGCCCTAGACAGATTACAATCCATAAGTTTACTAGCAGCACTTAAAAGAACTCAGGGGACAATCTTTTGCTTAACAGGAGTGAGGACCCTAAGATTGTACTTATTAACTGTCCAAGAAACTTTTAACCATAGCAATTGCATGCCAGTACTAACCTAGTTAATCATCCTATTGTTTATGTTCATGATGCAAACTTTGCTGTGGCAGGACTAGGGAATTTGGCACCAACAGTTAATAGGTTTCTATGGTATATTGTTTCACAATAAGTCCCCAGAGAGTAATCTCCCTATAGATTGTGAGAACCCATATCCTAGGGGATACAAAATTATAGATTTTACTCTCTTCTTTAGAGAGGATGGCCAGTTTACAATTGAACACATTATAAAATTCACCATACAATATGGAGAACTTGCTAAATATGAGAACTGCTCCAATTTCAAACTTAGATTGTTTCCCAATTCACTTATTGGTGTTGCATTCATATAGTATGCAACTTTACCTAGGGACTTTATCCTAACATGGCAAGAGATGAAGTGACATTTCCATACTCAGTTCTTTAGAGTTGAGCTAGAAGTATGTATAACAGAGTTGTCTATAGTAACTCAAAGGGCTGAGAGATGGCAGACATGCTTATAGCAAGGTTTAAGAAGATAAGGAACCGCTTAAAATTTTTCTACCAAAGATTGAGTTCATTAAGATGGCTCAAAGAGGTTTAGACATAGAGCTAAAAAGAAATTCCAAGGCATGGAGTTTATGAATTTCTGTGAAATGTCTACTAAGGTTACAGAATATGAGGAATTGTTGTAAGAAGAAAAATCATAGGAAGAGAGTTGCCATGGGAACCTACTTCCAGGAAATTTCTAGTCATGAGGTTGTAGTATCAGACATGGCTAATTCAAGTTATTGCATTTGTCCTTCACTAGCGAAAATGACACTAGATGCATGGAAAAAGTCACCAGTTTTCGCCAATAGCCAACAACAATAATACACATTTGACACTCCAAAATTGAGATATTTGATTTTCTATTGAAATAAAAATTTATCAAGTTGCTTGCATATCACAAACTTCTAACTATGGAGGAAATCAAAAGCAAAGATTATTGTAAATATCGCAACTTTTGGAATCATTCTAATAACACTTGCTGCAAAGTCCATAATGTGGTACAGGACATGATTAACAAGGGGGTTCCTAAGTCTAAGCCATTTGTCCATAGAGATAGGCCATAAGAAAATTCACTAAAGAAAAATCACCAATACAAATTCGAAAGGAGTCAGGCTCGTTTCATCATTCCACCCACTGCAAAACCAGTACATAAGTGGCAGTGTGTTGAGCACAAAAAATTTCCCAAGCCACTCACCAAAACTCAAAAATGTAAATTATAAAGACAAAGAGCTGAAGGTAGAAGACAAGTTGATCCATAGTACTGTCCACCTAAAGATATAAATAGAAGCCAGTTTAGGAGAAAGGCTATTGGGGACTTGGAAAGTTCTGATGATAAAGATCTACTGAGGGAGCCTTCTAGTAAATTCAACTATAAGGTATTCTATTCTAAACCCCCTAGTGCTGACATTTATATGGAATCTACTATTGCTACAGGCTGGGATGATGTTAAATCCATAAGAAGAACCAATTCAAAAAATGTAAATAGTTTCATGGTAAGGAGTATTTCTGTTCCCTATAAATGTGTTACTGCAATAGTAGTTCTATCGGCTAATTTTCAATCCAAGCTTGCAGAATAAGACATTATTGAGATCTAAGTTCCTAAGACTCGAGGCCAACATTTCCTAGGAAGAAATATTTCTATAGTAGAGTCATAATATAGGCAACTAGTCCTCACCAACCTAAGAAAGTTATTTTTGATAAGCCATCAACTCAAATGACACAAAACATAAAGCCACTATATGTAAAGGCACATGTTAATGAGAAACCAATCACCAGGGTTCTAATAGACAATGGGTCAGTAATAAATATTATGCCACTCAGGATGTTGCATACTTAGGGAAAACTAAAGAAGATTTGATTTTCACAAAAGTAGCATTTTCAACATTTACTAGGGAGCTCACTAAGACCTTAGGAGTTATACCTATGGAAATCATAATAGGCAGTAAGTCATCTTTATCTGCTTTCTTTGTGATTAATTCATCTACCAATTACAACATATTGCTAGGGAGGGATTAGATTCATTCCAACTAGTGTGCTCCATCCTCTCTCCACCAACCTTTATTGTTTTGGAAGGAAGATGATGTAGAGGTAGTTTGGACAAATTAGCAGTCATTCACTACTTATTCAGATGTTGTGGAGGCTAGATGCTATGATTTCAATTGTATACCTATCAAATTTACTAGCAAAACGCAAGATAGAAGTCCTAAGGCAATTAAGATGACTAAAGCCATTATTCAGGAAATAAAAAAGCAAGCAGCAACACTTCTCAAATATATTGCCACTGTGCCATATGGGCTAATGGTTGATTTTGTGATCATTAAGGAGATCCATGACTGAGTACACTAAAAAAGAGTTAGCAGTAGCAGTAACTACCATATTCAAAGTATATGTGCATTAAACTATGGACAAACTTGAAGTAGGAGAGTTCCATGGTACCAATGGAGTTGAAGTAATTTATAAGGAGAAGCCTATTGAAGATGAAGAAATTCTACAGATGTATGACCTAAAGAAGGCACCTCCCAAATTCATCTAAGTTGATATATTCAACACAGATATCGATATTGCTGGGGACTACAGAGCCTATCTAAAGAAATACTTAGACAATCCAAGTAGAAGAATGTCGTATAGAATAAAAGTACAAACATAAAATTATGTCATACTAGAGGGTGATCTTTAAAGGAAAGGATATGATATTTTACTATTAAAGTGTCTAAGCATATCAAAGGCATTGGAAGTGACATAACAAGTCCATGAAAAAGTACGTGGTGACCACCAAGTTGGACTAAAGATAGAGCATTTCATTAGAAGACATGGCTATTAGTGGCCAACTATTCTAAAGGATTACATCATGTACCTTAAAGGATATCAACAGTGCCAAAAGTATGGCAGTCTACAGAAAATTCCTATTAGTGAATTCTATCTATAGTAAAGTACCTCAAAAGATCTTGTCCAACTGTATGGAAAAAGATAAAACATGACTAGAAACAAATGTAATTTAGGTCCATAGTACTTAAAAGTGATTTTCCATAGCGACCTGGGGATGATGTAAAGCCAATCGTATGACTATGTTACTATTCTACTAAAAGTTGGCTTTTTAGCCACTTTGTACATAAATAAAAAAAAGTAGGCCTATTGGCCACTTTTTCTATTTTCTATTTTTGTTGCTTTATTTTCTTTAGTTAGTTTGTGTTTTAAATTTTTTAAGTTTTTTCTAGTTTTTAGTATCTTATTTGTAGTATAACATTAAGCAACATAAGTGGTCTCAGGACATAGCAAGTGATCAAAATCAACAACAAGCAAACATTAGGCCTTTGTGGCCAATTATGAAAATGTCATGGCTGCATGAGTGATATGATAAGAATGGTTATAGTGAGTATGTACATATATTCAATGCAATGGTTGCATGATTCAATCATCATCAATAAAGGCAATAAATTCATCTCAAGAATATTTGCAAATGCAAGAGGCCTTAGGACTTTTCATCTCAAGATATAGATATAAAAATGGCCTTAGTGTCTTTGCATTAAATTAAGACCTATTCAACAATATTCAATTGTTCTTAATAATTCAATCAATAGGTCTGGCATACAGTTTACAAAAACTGAAAAATGTTGTAAGGTAACTTATTGAGGAATGGAGGAAAACATGTCTTTGAAGGTGCTCCTTTAAGTGATGCATTGTTGCCTAGTGATGAGAGAATGATCACACTCCATAGCCTAAAACTTTGTTTATAAAATCTGCTGCTGCATCTATGGATGAATGGAATGATCTACTGGTGAACAACTCATCTAGATGAAAGATTGCAAGAATCCATAGTAGAGGAGCTTGTGAAGAACCAAAGAGGAGGAAGCCATGGTACCTACGGATAACACATGTAAGTAAAATTTATTTTAGCTCAAATTTAGTTCTTGAAATTAGATTTGCAAATAATTTCAAGCAAAATGCTAAAATTATTAGTTGCCAAAATAATTTCTTTAAAGTCACTAGTGTCCATAGTTTAAACCCCACGATTCACACATATCCAAATATAGTAGCTAATTAAATCCAAATAGACTGAAATTCCCTAAGAATTTCAGGTTTAAATTCATAATTTGTCTCCAATTTCCCAATTCTCACAAATTTTTCCTAGCATGAACTTGGCTTTATTTATTGTAAATTTTAGTCGAACTAGTAAGAATAAATTTGATTTCTATGGATTTATTGTTATTTTTGGGCTAAAATTAAAGCCAAAAATATTTTATGGTCCATAGTTATTAAATGATGTCAAGTTAATTAGTTAATCTAATTTAGAATAGATAAATGACTTTTTCTCTAAATTCAAATATAAAATCTTCTCTCTAAAAATTTTTAAAGTTTTTAATATCAATTTTAGGATTTATTTACAAAATTTATTGAATAATTTAAATTTTGGAAATTATGTGCCAAAATTTAGTTGATTTTGTTGATTTTTCTGAAAATAAAAAAATTTATTTCGTTCCAAAAAGAAAGGAAAAATTGAAAATCTTGCAACAAGAACCATGGAGTGTACCATCAGACAAAGCTGGGACTATCAGATTTGAAGGAGAGGCACTGGAGTTGAGTTGGTGGCGAGTCTGCAACAAGAATCACTGGTTGGCAGTTGTTGGTGTGCCATCCATCAATGAGAACATGTGATCTACATAGCACGAGATCTTATTATGCGATTTATGGAGGAGTTAGCAGTACCGTTCATGCATATCGACCCCGACTGAGAATTACTAGGCTTTGATGGGTTGCTAGCAATGATCAGTGACGAGGTGATGGTGATGCAGCAATAGTTGTCACCAGTGGAGCAAAAGTTGATTAGACAAGGGAAAAAAAAGGGGAGAGAGAGAAAGTTTAACGGGCTAGGTAAATTTTTAATTTATTTGGTATATTGGATAAGTTTTGAAAAGTTATAAGTATTGCGCATTTGAAAAATTCAAATCCTATACTTTTTTGGGAAAGGATTAAAATCCCAGAAAATTAGGATCTAAAGCAAGATTAGGATTTTTTTATTATTAACCAGTGCAAGGGAAATTAAAAGAAGCTGACAAAAAAAAAAAAATATCCATGGAAGAATTATTTTCGCCCGTGGAGTTACTAATTTGGGAGCCTATAGAGATTTTGTTCTTTGGAATTTCCTTTAAGACTGTGAAATTTTAGATCTCATTATGGACATTAGACACTAGAGGCACATGTATAATTTTTCATCCATACCATTTGATTTTCAATTAAACTGTATGTGAGAAGGCATTATTTGCACCATAATATTTTTTGAGTCAAAGGCTCATTGATATTCAAGCCCAATTTGAGCAATAAGACCTACGGAGATCCGCAGACCAAGATTATAGACGGTTCGTATTCCAAATAGCTATAGAGAATTTCAGAGATACAATAGTTACTGGATATTACCAGCAATTGAATATTATGAAAATGGGGCAGCAGTTACTCAATGGTGGAATTAGTGGAGCAGTTGTCTTGTTTACAAAATTATTTAAATAAAGAAAAGTCTATTGTACAAAGCCTAATCAATCTAACACTCAATAGGCTTTGTGCCTGCTATCAGCTCCATTGGGTAAAGTTTTACTTTTCTGCTTTATGTTTTCAAGTTTTGTGTAATTATTGTAATCAATCAATAAATTTTTTTTTTGTCCCATAATTATTACTTTTTCTCCATAATTACTTTGCTACTAAGAATTCAAACATATTATAGTAAAAAAATCTAAGTATCCATAGTTCATCGATAAAAAGTCAAAAAGATGCAATTCACATGTTCGTGCACTTTTATTCGCATATAGCATGCCCATGCAATTATCAAATTACTCTTGTGCTAAATTTCACAACCAACTGGAAGTAACATTGATGGAAGTAATTTTTTTGTATTGACACTCAATTGATTTTAAGAGATGAAAGTGATAATAATGAGACTCACCTATGGATTTTTTTTTTATTTAAGCCATTATTTATTTTTAGTTATATATATTATATTTATTTTTCACATATAAATAATAAATATATAATATTATTTAGAATTTTAGTTCAATCTCACTTCAATATCTAATCTATGATCCTTTGTTTTCAGACGTCCAAAAAAGTTAGGCCGGGTATGAAAACGATGGTCTCTACACATCTAGTTGAAGACTCAATTTGATGTTTGAACTTTGGCCAAAAGTTCAATAAGTTTTTTTTTTTTTTTTTTTTTTTTAAATTAATCCAGCAATTCTTTTGATTTGATTTTTAGTTCAATTTGAGGCATCTCTGTCAAATTAAGATTAACAGAGTTAAATGTGGGGTCCATTTTATATTTTTAAATAATAAAAAAAATTAAAATTCTAAAAAATATATTTTTGAATAATAAAAATAAAAACTTAAAAATTAAAAAAATGAAAGAAGATGAACCCTTGTGAAACCCAAATCTGGAAATCCAAATGTGCCTTGTCCGAATTGCAGAAACCATTGTATGGAACAAACTAACAAATCCATCCAAAAGTAGTAATCAAATAACCTGCAGATTTTATTATATATTATACCCAAGTTGAATCAAACTAGAATGCATAAAAATAGTCACTAAAACCTCTATCAAACATGTGATTTACTAAAAGTTTGGAAAATTTCTTTGAGGCAAGATGTAGAAATATTTGGGTCTATTGTTATATATCTTCAATTGAAGAAAGATAGACTGAAAAATGCGAGAGCCATGTCCAAAAGCAAACCAATGAATCAGTTTTGCTGCCAAAAAGATATCAGTTCTCTATTATTGTTGGAATTGCTCTTGTAGATGATGATGGAGAAGAAGATCAAGAAGAGAAGAAAGTTTTCTTTGAGAAATTGCTTGTGGTGGAGCTGAGGGAGCTCATATCTTGGTTTCAGGCACAAATCTGGGAATTTTTTTTTTTAATTTTTAAGTTTAATATTTTTATTATTTTTAAATAAATTTTGACAATTTTGAAAATTTTTTATTATTAAAAATATAAAAGTGGGTCCTACTTTACCCATCTTTACCATTTGCTTTCAGCTAAATGAGACTCAAACTGAGCTAAAATCAAACATTAAGGATCTAATTTGACCCAAATTTTGTTTGGCCCCCATATTAAACTTTGAGAAAATTACGCCATTTACCTCTTTTTTTTTTTTTTTTTTTTTTTTTTTTTTTTTTAATTCTATTTACTTCTATACCCTTGTTTTTTAAATTTTATTTTTTTGCTTTTTTATTTTTTCTTTTATACGCTCTAGTAGTTATTTGTCCTTTTGTTTTTTTTACGCTTGTACCGTCTCTTTTGCTCTGTTTATGTAGAAATCCCAAAAATCCTTTCTTTCCTATCAATTTTCTTTTAATTGCTCAAGCCATTTTCAGAGCCTATGATTTGGGGTTGTGGATTCAAAGCATTCAATCCATCAAATTTCAAGATTTCAGCCTTTTTCATTTGTGTTCAATATCGCCATTTCTCTAATCTAATCTCTCTGTATAGATACACACAATACACCTTTTTTTCTCAATAATCAAATTTCTCTCAAATTTCATATCATAAGCAAAATCTTCTTCATTTTACTATATATTTTTAAGTTATTGTAATCATTTTTGAAATTTTTTTTCCAAAAAAAAAAAATTGGATAAGAAAAGGGTGGTGGTTCCACTTGTTTGCCACGGTCATTCTTGCCCTGCTGTCGATCTATTTTATAGTCCAATCACTTCCAATGGCTTCTTCCTCATTAGTGCTATCAACGATAAACTTTTTTTTTCTTTTCTTTTCTTTTTACATTATTGATTCACTTATAGACTTTGATTTGTTTTAAATTTCATAAAATGTTTAGGAGGATTATGTTTATTTACCATTTAACATTAAAATTTTCCAATTGTGACAAGCACCAGATTTTGATGATAAAAGTCGGATCTTTTTTTGTGATAAGATTATATGATCGTTGTAGACCTACTTGCTTTTAGATATTTAAATTAGAGTTTTAGTAATATTACCCAATTGTTAGTTTGCTAAATTTGGAAGTTTTACTATTATGGATTTAGATTCTAGTCCCATGCTTAGAAATGGAGAGACTGGAGATTAGATTGGAACTTTTGAAGGACACAAGGGTGCGTTGTGGAGTTGCTGCTTGGATACTAATGCTTTATGCACTGCTTCTAGTTCTGCTGACTTGAAAGAGGAAAGCATATATTTCTTGTATATATTTAAGATATACCTAAAATATACTTGTTATATACTTAAAATAAACCAGAAATATACTCATTATATACTGTTTGCTGTGAATACTAAAAATTA
This sequence comes from Reutealis trisperma, assembly GCA_947687605.1. NCBI lineage: Eukaryota > Viridiplantae > Streptophyta > Magnoliopsida > Malpighiales > Euphorbiaceae > Reutealis > Reutealis trisperma. The sequence continues at coordinate 636,729 of CANTUT010000159.1, read as the reverse complement.
TTTAATATTTTTTAGTATAGTTTTTTTTTAATCTAATATACACTTGATATATTCCTTTTATATACTTATATTCATGTAATATTCAACATCCAAAATTTTTTGCAAATATATATCAAAAAAAAAAGAGCCAATAAATTATAGGAATAAACTTTTGTAATTTAAATATGTTTTATTGTATTTTTTTATATTTTATTCTTAATTTTGATGATAATTCTCACTATAAAAAAAGAAAAAAGAATGTTGATTGTACTTCTTCAAATAAGACAAAAGTTAAGATCATTAAGTTTTTCAAGATGAAAGCGTATAATTATAGTATATATTTAAGATATGCTTAAAATATACTAATTGTATACTTAAAATATACTCGTTATATACTATTTACTGTGAATTTAATTCCGTTTATTATTATTTTTTATTTTTTTATATCATAATCTTTTAGTCCACACAATAAAAGTGAATAATTTTGTTTATTTTGAGTATATGTTTGGTCTATTTTTTTTTTTTATTTGCACATTAGAATAATTGGAAATTATGTTAATTGAAATTATCTAATTAATCACCACATATCAAAGATTCAAGCTTTGAAAAATATCCATTTGAACATGTCAATTGGATATAACTCTAGTTACTCATGTTGACTTGTACATTAGAATAATTGGAAATTCTGTTAATTAAAAATTATATAATTAATGATCACATGTCAAAGATTCAAGTTTTGAAAAATACTTATTTGAACATGTGTCAATTGGTGGCCTAACTATAATTAAACATGTTACTAATTATCTAATTAATTATCACATGTCAAATATTCAAACTTTAAAAAATATACATTTGAACATGTGTCTGTTGGGTATAACTCTAATTAAACATGTTACATATTCTTTGATTTACTCAATTGATATGGATTTTACAGCACTAACATTTTATATTTATTAGGTTGTATTTTGATTAATCAGAGGTTGATTTGTCATTGATTATAAGTTGATTGTTGGTTGACAAAATGTTAATTGTAGGTTGATTATAGGCTGATTGTTTGTTTTTGCATATTTTATCTTTAGTATTGATAAAATACTGATTTTTTTTTTTTTAGTTTTATGCAGATTTAAAAATTAAGATTTAGTAGCTCAGAAAAATTAATTTTGATAATGATTTTCACTATAAACAAATTTAAAAATCAAAAGATTTAGGATTTTCCTAATCACCTGTGGTAATTATCAACATTAATATCATAGCCTAACGCCTGCAAAACAAAATTTATAAAATCAATCATTAGAAAAAAAAAACTAAGGAATTGAATCAATTCTTTTTTCTTGCTAATTTTAGTTTAAATAGCAATTAATTACCTGCAAACTAGCGAGAGTGCTTCCATAAATTTTAAAGAGCTCAATTCGTATACTTGAAGTTTTGCTCTTTGCAAATCCACATTTCTCAACTAGGAAATCTGCAATAAAATGCAAAATACAGAAAATTCATCAGCTTTCATTTTTTTATTTAGTTAAATATAAAAAATAGGAGAAAACTATTTAATCTCCGAGAATGAAGTAGTTCCTTTTTTAGAAAGTAATTAATCTGTCAAAGTTATTAATCCCTATAATTTACCCTAAAAATATATATTTTAATCCTAAATCATGAACCATTCCACCAGACAATTTTCTTACGTCTTATTACCTCAAAATCCAAAATTTAGGATGAGTAGTCTAAAAAACGTAAAATTATGAAAAAGAAGAAAGGGAGTGTATATTTATAAAATTCATAAATTAAACATATAAAAGTAAAGTTGTTTCTCTTTTTTAGGCATTTCTGTAGATTTCTCTTAAACTTTTAGGTAAAGTTTGAGGTAGAAATTTAGATTTTTCCCCTTTTAGATCTTTTAGTTTATCAATGGGCCCAATAAAGCAATGGATTTCCCTTTTTTTTTTTTTTTTTGAAAAATGAAATATATTTCTAACTAGTTATATCAAATTGATTTCATAAAAATAACAATTTACATGAGTTTTTTTTTTTATATGTTCACAAAGTCCTCATTTAGCTAAATTTCTCAAAATAAAATCTAATGGAGACCTTCTCAAATGCTCTAGAGCAGGGTTCTGAAGGCAGTGACATCCCTTAGCATAATTGTAAGAAAGAAAAGATTTGAGACAAAGGAGGTAGTGATTTTGTTGTGGACTTGGTTAGTCAAATTGCCAATTCTGTGAACGTGGAGCCTAAATGAAAAGTCTCCTTCAAAGAGACTCTTCTAGGAGTGAAGGATGAAATTATAGATGATGCAGAAATAAAAATGAAAAATAAAAATGGGTATACCTGTGATGGGGCAGGTGTAAAAATAATGTTAGCACAATAGGAATGGGTTATGGAAAACTTGCCTCGCCCACCCCGTTGCCATCTCTAACAACTAATCTAGTTTTGAAAGGAAAATTTGCTCGAATGTGTGTTGGAGTAGACCTTACTAATTTGGGGAAAAAAAAAAAAAAGGTAGACCTAACTAAAACTTTGCTCTCTAAATCTAGGCTCCAGTGTTAAATTCGAAGGATTGAGTATGAAAGAATTCATCTAGCTTTCTGGTTTTTTTTATTTTTATTTTTTTAATGTGAGAAGTATGGTCATAGGCAGGAATCTTTCCCATCTTTGACAAAGGAGAAAGACACCTCCAAACTGATTCCTAATGCAGCCCAGGTTGTTAACCAAACTTCAGTGGAGCTTCTGGCAGTTAACTTTAAAGTGGTCACCAACAATGGTAGTTGGTTTAGCTAAAAAAACTATCCACAGGAGAAGTAATTTTCAAGTGTAAGTGACCAATAATGTGGAAAGGACTAATACTAATGGGAAGATTAAAACAGTGATGGTTGAGGACAGCAACAAAGTTATTGGATCAAGATTTATGGTTCTAAATGAGGAGGAACAACCTTAGGATCTGGAGGATACTAATATAAACTTGAATTACGAAGTTAATCAAGTGCAACATCATGTTATTACCCATTCTGCAAAGGGTGGAGCTTCTTCTAGGGGATGTGGTGAAGACAGATCTTCCAATTCATCTGGACTGGGTTAAGAAGATGATAATGTTCTATCATTATAAACAATGGTGTATGGTAGCCCATACATCTCGTAGTAATTGGCTGTGGGATAGGCTTTTCAAGCAGATGTTGGGTTTGGATGTTCCATAAACAATAATAGGTATTTTAATACCATTAGTTCCCCTTCAGAAATGAATAGTTTGGTTAATAACATCATTGATAGATGTGCTCAATTCTCAAATTGCATTTTTCTCCATGCTATTATTGATTTTGGTTTCTTAGGCCCTTATTTTACCCGGAATAAAGGTATATTAAAAATATAAACTTGTTTTAAAACCCAAGTTTAATTAAAACTCAATCCAAATGTTAAAGCCCAGCTCAAAGAACTTTCTAATATTTTTCACATGATGAATTACAGGTCAAGGGTTGGTTAAATTGTTGAAAATTGTATTTGTACGTGTATGGTTATTATGTTTGTTAGGTGTAAGTTTGGTATAAGTTAGGTGAAAGTTAGATATGTTTATATGGTTTGTATTGAATTAGAATTAGTATAAATACCCCCTCCCTCTTTGCATTGTATTATCAAGTAAAAAAAAAAGAAAAAATCAGAAGCAAAGCTTGTGAGTGTTTTTGAGAGTTTGTTGTAGAAGAAAGAGTGTTGTGATTTGATTTAATAAATTTTCTTCAAAGTGAGTTTTTGTGTTAACAAAGTGGTATCAGAGCCAAACATAGGCATATAAGATATCAAATCGAAGCTCTTAGAGAGACGAATCTAACGCCATTAGAATCAGCCCAAACGAACGTCGAACGCATCGCCAATCGCTGCTGGAAGTTTGCTGCCCAAATAACTGAGTTGATCTGAGTCAAGATACTGAGTTGAGCTGAGTCAGACTGAGTTAAGTCGTCAAGCTGTTTGACCAAGTTGTTGACTGAGTCATTTGACCAAGCCGCCGAGCCAGTGATTGAGCTGTTGACTGTTAACGATTTCAATAGTTGACTTTGATTTTGACCAAAATTTGACTTTTTGTGACTAAGTCCATCTTAAGGTTTTTCGGCATTCTGAAGCCATCCATACGATTAGATTTTGCAAATTCTTTCCAGATTTAGAGATATGGCAAATAATGTGGCATCATTCCAAGTACCAACACTCAACAATAATAACTATGACAATTGGAGTATCAAGATGAAGGCTTTCCTTGGTGCACACGATGTTTTGGATATCATAAAGAAAGGTTATAATGAGCCAGAAAATGAAGACGGTCTTACACAAGATCAAAAGACAATTTTGAAAGATTCAAGAAAGAGGGATAAGAAAGCTCTTTACCTAATTTATCAAGCCTTAGATGATGATGGCTTTGAGAAGATTTCATATGCAAAATCTGCTAAACAAGCATGGGAAAAGCTTCAAAAATCCTACAAAGGAGAAGAGAAAGTGAAGAAGGTTCGTCTTCAAACTTTAAGAGGAGAGTTTGAATCCTTGCACATGAAATGATTACTTCTCTCAAATCAATTAAAAAGAAATGGTGAAAAGTTAGAAAATGTGAGAATCATGGAAAAGATACTCTGCTCACTTGATCCAAAGTTCGAGCATATTGTTGTGACAATAGAAGAGACAAAAGACTTGGAGGAGCTGAAGATTAAAGAACTTCTAGGTTCATTACAAGCCCATGAAGAAAAGCACAAGAAGAAACATGGGATCACCGAACAACTCCTCAAGATGCAATTTAAGGAGGAGAAAAATGAAAGCCAAGTCAATCAACATGGCCAAGGTAGAGGTAGAGCCCGAGGACGAGGAGGAAATCATGGTCGTGGATGAGGTTGGAATTATAACAACAATTCCAACAACTATTAAAGAGGAGAAAGTTCTACAAGAGGTCGTGGAAGAGGAAATCCTAATTTGAGGTATGACAAATCTCAAATTCAATGCTACAATTGTCATAAGTATGGTCATTATGCTTTAGAATGTAAAAGTTTAAAAGTTGAAGAAAAGTCCAACTACGTGGAAGAGAAGATTGAAGAAAAGGCAACTCTTTTCCTAGCAAAGAAGGAGAATGATGGTGGCCAAGAGAATTCTTGGTATCTTGACACTGGTGCAAGCAATCACATGTGTGGAAAGAGAAGCATGTTCATGGAACTTGATGAATTTGTAAGTGGAAATGTCTTATTTGCAGATGATTCTAAAATTGAAGTAAAAGGGAGAGATAACATTCTTATCCATTTAAAAGATGGAAGACATCAATTTATTTCAAATGTTTACTATGTGCCTAACATGAGGAGTAACATCTTGAGTCTTGGACAATTATTGAAAAAAGGCTATGATATTCACATGAAAAATGACAATCTTTCTATAAAAGATGACAAGAATAATCTAATAGCTAAATGCCAATAACGAAGAACATAATGTTCGTGATCAACATACAAAATGATGTTGCAAAATGTTTGAAAGCTTGTTACAAGGATGCATCATGGCTATGGCATCTTTGATTTGGGCGTCTCAATTTTGGAGGATTGGAGCTTCTATCTAAGAAGAACATGGTGAGAGGACTACCAAGCATCAATCAACCTGAACAACTTTGTAAAGGGTGCTTACTTAGGAAGCAATTCAAAAAAAGCTTTCCAAAACTGTCAGACTCAAGAGCCAAAGAGCCACTGGAGCTTATACATGCAGGTGTTTGTGGACCGATCAACCCAAGCTCATTTGGTAAAAATAACTATTTCCTTCTCTTTATTGATGATTTTTCAAGGAAAACTTGGGTATATTTTTTGAAGCAAAAATCAGAGGTTTTTGAAATATTCAAGAAATTTAAAGCTATGGTGGAGAATGAAAGTGGCCAAAAGATTAAAGCAATGAGATCTGATCAAGGAGGAGAATTCACTTTTAAGAAGTTTCAAGAATTCTGTGAAGAAAATGGAATTCGAAGACCATTAACAGTCCCAAGATCCCCCCAACAAAATGGACTCACAGAAAGGAAAAACAGACCTATCCTTGACATGGCACGAAGCATGCTCAAATGCAAGAAATTATCGAAAGAGTTTTGGGTTGAAGCAGTGGCTACAGCAGTCTACCTATCCAACTGATCTCCAACAAAAAACGTATGGGGAAAGACACCATAAGAAGCCTGCAGCGGAGGAAAGCCTGATATTTCTCACCTCAGAGTATTTAGAAGCATAGCTCATGCTCATGTACCGGATGAAAGAAGAACCAAGCTTGATGATAAAAGTGAAAAATTCATCTTCATCGACTATGATGCAAGTGCAAAAGGCTACAAGCTATACAATATAAACAATGGGAAGATCGTAATCAGTCGAGATGTCATATTTGATGAACAAGGCGAATGAGAATTCAACTCTCCCACGGATGACTTCAATTTCCTTCCATTTGATGAAAATGAGCAATCACTAGTTGAGCAAATAGAAGAAGTTTAGTAAGAGACTGCTACATCACCGACTTTGCCAACATCAACTACCCGTGGAGATGGTTCACCTTTATTAAGTGATAGTCTTGAAGAAAGAGCTGTGGAACGTACAAAGAGTCTTCGAGATCTTTACGAAGAAACTGAATGACAAGATAATCTTATATTATTTTGTCTATTTATTGATTGTGAACCAGTAAGCTATCAAGAAGCTGCAAAGGAGAAGAAGTGGAGAGATGCAATGGACGAAGAAATCAAGGCGATCAAGAAGAATGAAACATGGGAGCTTGTTCCACTTCCCACAGGTCACAAGCTAATTGGTGTAAAGTGGGTGCTCAAAACAAAGAAGAATGCCAAAGGAGAGGTTGAAAGGCACAAGGCGAGGTTAGTTGCAAAAGGATACAGTCAGAAAGCTGGAATTGACTACGATGGGGTATTTGCTCCTGTTGTACGACTAGAAACAATTAGACTAATCATTTCTCTAGCAGCTCAAAACAATGGAGAATACATCAAATGGATGTAAAATTTGCATTTCTAAATGGAGTCCTTGAAGAAGAAGTCTACATTCAGTAACCATCAGGTTACAAAATCAAAGGCCAGGAGGACAAGGTGTTAAAATTGAAGAAGGCTCTCTGTGGGCTAAAACAAGCACCAAGAGCTTGGAATAGCCAAATAGACAAGTATTTTCAAGAGAACGGGTTCAGAAAATGTCCCTATAAGCACGCCCTGTATGTCAAAATCAAAGATGGAGATATTTTGATAGTGTGCCTTTATGTTGATGATTTGATCTTCATCGGAAACAACCTAAGCATGTTTGATGAATTCAAGAAAGTGATGATGAAAGAATTCGAGAAGACAGACATTGGGATCATGGCATATTACCCTGGTATTAAAGTCAAGCAAAAGGATGAAGGTATATTCATCTCCCAACAAAGTTATGCACAAGAAATACTTAAGAAATTTAAAATAGGAGATTGTAAGCCAATCACCACTCCAGTAGAATATGGAGTCAAATTGACTAAGCATGAAGAAGGTGAAAGCGTAGATCCAACACTTTTTAAAAGTTTAGTTAGAAGTCTACGTTACTTGACTTGCACGAGTCCTGACATACTCTATGCAGTTGGACTTATTAGTCGCTATATGGAGTCTCCAACAACTACTCATTTCAAAGCTGCAAAGAGAATTCTTCGTTATTTGAAAGGTACAATTGATTATGGCTTGGTATATTCAATTTCTAATGATCACAAGCTTGTTGGATATAGTGATAGCGATTGGGGTGGAGACATAGATAATCAAAGAAGTACTACTGGATTTATGTTTTTTATGGGGGATACTGCTTTCACATGGCTGTCAAAGAAACAACCAATCGTCACACTCTCAACTTGTGAAACTGAGTATGTAGCCATAACTTCAGTTGTTTGTCATGCAGTCTATCTAAGAAACTTATTGAAGAAGCTGAACTTGGCATAAGAAGAACCAACAAAGATTGGTGTTGATAATAAATTAGCAATTGCTCTGGCAAAGAATCCAGTGTTTCATGATCGATCAAAGCACATAGATACTCGATTCCATTACATTAGAGAATGCATTGCAAGAAAGTATGTACAAATCTAGTATGTCAAGTCACATGATCAAATTGCTGATATTTTTACCAAGCCACTGAAATATGAAGACTTTGCGAGGCTAAGGAATTTGCTTGGTCTCATAAAACAAGTTTAAGGGGGAGTGTTGAAAATATAAACTTGTTTTAAAACCCAAGTTTAATTAAAACTCAATCCAAATGTTAAAGCCCAGCTTAAAGAACCTTCTAATATTTTTCACATGATGAATTATAGGTCAAGGGTTGGTTAGATTGTTGAAAATTGTGTTTGTACGTGTATGGTTATTATGTTTGTTAGGTGTAAGTTTGGTATAAGTTAGGTGAAAGTTAGATATGTTTATGTGGTTTGTATTGAATTAGAGTTAGTATAAATACCCCCTCCCACTTTGCATTGTATTATCAAGAAAAAATTAGAAGCAAAGCTTGTGAGTGTTTTTGAGAGTTTGTTGTAGAAGAAAGAGTGTTGTAATTTGATTTAATAAATTTTCTTCAAAGTGAGTTTTTGTGTCAACAAGTTAGTGATGCCTTTATTAGGAAGAGTGCAATTTAGCTTGGTGTATTGCTTTTCCTAAGGCTATTGTGAGTCATTTAGCCCAACACCAATCAGATCATTGTCCTTTACTTCTATCTCTTCAAGCTAGTTATAGTAGTAATATTTGTGACCTTTTCAGTTTTAAGTTGCATGGTTTATGCATGATTAGTTTCATAAGTTTATTCATACTACCTAAACATACTACTACTAAACTCCAATAGTGGAATAGTGTGGTCTTTGGGAATATTTTTCATCAGAAGAGACGTCTATAGGCTCAGATTCAAGGTGATCAATATCAATTACCTGCATCGAGGACTCCAAACTTATTGAAACTTGAAAGAAACTTAGAGAAGAATTGGATAAAGTTTCTGAAACAAGAAGAATTACTATGGTTTCAAAAATCTAAAAAATAATGGATTAAGTATTGTCATAGAAACATAATGTACTTTTATGTTTCCATAATGATTCATATAAGATATAATAAAATTATTAGTTGATGTAATGATTAAGATGATTGGAACATCTTTTAAAGGACATAGTTGTTAAGTTTTATAAGAAACTTTTCTTGGTTGATGATGTGAATCCTAGAGATTTACAATCTAGTATGTTTCCATATCTTAGAGAAAAGGACTTGAATATCTTAACTCATTCTTTTGTTGCAGATGATGTTAAGCAAGCGATTTTTTAAATAGGTCCCTTTAAGGCCCTTGTTCCATATGGTTTCCAAGCTTGTTTTTTCCAGAGGATGTGGGAGGTAGTGAGTCTATCAGTTTGTTCTACCGTTATCTAATTTCTTAATAATGGGCAGCTTCCTAATGGATTTAATAACACTTTACTAGTGCTTATTTGAAAATTACTAAATCCTACTGGTCTTTCTTAGTTTAGGCATATTAGTCTCTGTAATGTGATTTATAAAACCATTATAAAGACTTTAGTGAACCAACTCAAGAATAATTTGCTTAACATAATTGCTCCAATCCAAAGCAGCTTTGTACTGGGTAGATAAATTGTTGATAACATAGTTGTAATGTGATTTATAAAACCATTATGGCTCTAAAAATTGATTTCCAAAAGGCTTATGATAGGCTAAATTGGGACTTTATTCATAATACTATTAGTGACATTAGTTTGCCATTTGAATGGATTCAAAACATCATGAATTGTGTAAGTTCAAGATCCATGTATGTGTTATGGAATGGTAATCAGACTGAGGAGTTCAAGCCTTCCAGAGGAATTGGGCAAGGAGACACCTTATCCTTTTGTTTGTTTGTGATGTGTATGGAGCGATTGGCTTTCTCATATCATTAATAAGGCTATTGTTGAGGGTGCTTGGAAGCCTATCAAATTGTCTATAAGGGGACTGATGCTTTCTCATTTATTTCTTTATAGATGATTTTATTTTATTTTATAAAGCCTTGATTGAGCAGTGCCAAGTTATTAATCAATTTTTAAACCAACTTTGTGAAGCCTCGGGTTAGAAGTATTAATGTTCATGAGGTTTGCATTAAACGATAAAATTGGAAGTCTTTTGAATGGAACAAAAATTGCGGCAACCATGAATAATGTCAAGCTATATATTTTAGTTTTCTTTGATATCTTATTTACTGTCCATTTCTCATGTAAGGTTTGTTTTATTTTTTAATTTAGTTCTAGTTAAGTACAATCACAAGTGTGTTGTATTCCTTGAGCCAAGAAATCTATCAAGGAAAAAATATGTCCAAAAACTCTCATTGACAACTCATAAGAGTGGCTGTTAGGAGCTATCTTCTCAGTTGCACTTTTTTTCTATATAGATACATATATGTTTCAAAGGATTGTTGCAGTGTAATCTTTGCGATTTTTTAAGAAAAAACTCTCTTACTTTTTTTAGTCTCAATTTCTTAATTTTTTCTTCGTTAAACACATGGCGTTTCTATGTTTATGTAGTTGCTATTTACTTTGTCTATTTGCAACTGCTTATGCACTTTGCATTTCCAGTGGTATCAGAGCTACATATCTTTCGATTTGTGTGGTTAATTTATGGGTGTTTGAATGCTAAACATGGTGAGTTGAGAGCAAACACTAGTGAGTTTGAGTGATCTTTTTCTGGCAGTCTTAAAATGACTTTCTCCAATAGTTTTTCACCTGCAGTCCTATTATTTAATGGTGAAAATTACCATATTTAGACAGTAAAAATGAGATTTCACCTAAGATCTCAGGGTCTCTGGCATATCATTGAAAGTGATGCTGACCCACCTCCTTTAAGGGAAAATCCTACTCTAGCACATATTAAAGCACATGAAGATCAGAAGCTAAAGAAGGACGAGGCTATAATCTATATTCATATAGGACATGCGGATCACATTTTCACCAATAATGGATCTAGAAACTCTATAGTGTTGGAAAATCTTAAGGAGGAGTTTGAAGGTAGCGGTAGAGTTAAGATTGCGAGACTTTTATCTTTAAAAAAAGAGTTTGAATTAATGAAGATGAGGGATGGTGAAGCTATCAAAGATTACTCGGGCAGATTAATGGATGTTGTTAACCAAATAAGACTCTTTAGAGAGATATTTCAAGATTAAAAGTTTGTTGAAAAGGTCATAATTTCAATTTCGCAAAAGTATGAAGCCAAGATCTCTGCAATTACAGAGTCATGTGATTTGCAAATACTCATAATTGCACAGCTCATAAGCAAACTCCAAGATCAATAGCAAGGAGTTTCTATAGGAGAAGATGAGGTTCTGGAAGGAGCTTTTTAGGATAGTCAGAAGGGAAAGAAACATGAAGGCAAAAATTACAACAAACTTTATCCTAACAAGGCAAGCAAAGTTAAAGCTACAGGGTCTTCAAATGCATTAATTAAAAGAGACAAGTTTCCTCCTTGTACTCACTGCAAGAAGAAAAATCATACTAAAAATGATTACTAGCATAAAGGGAAACCAGCTTATCATTGTAACTTCTATAATAAAAAAGGGTATACTAAGAAGTTTTGTAGAACTAAGAAAAATTAAAGTCAATGACAACCTCAAAACCAAGAAAATGTCACAGAGGAAAGTTAAGAAGATCAAGAGCAGTTATTCATGGCTACTCAATATTTAGAAGCTTATGAATACCAAATTTAGCTCATTAATAGTGGCTGTACAAGTCACATTACCAAGCACCTATTTCTTTTTATCACCATTGATAAGAAAGTTCAACCAAAGGTAAAGTTAGGTGATGGAAAACTAGTGCAGGCCAGAGGTAAGGGCAAAATTATCCTTAACACTAAAAGGGTGTCAAAACTATTTCTATACTGTATATTCCTGAGCTAGATTAGAACTTGCTTAGTGTGCATCAAATGCTTAGGAATGGTTATGTTATTTCTTTTAAGAAATATCTATATTGTATTACTGATGCACATGGTCATGAAATTTCAAAGGTTAAGATGATTAGCAACAATTTTTGTTTAAAATTTGATTTAATTGAAGGTCATGGCTTTAGTGCTAAAGTTGATGAAAGTGTAAAATGACATTACTGATCTAAGTTGGTTCACAATTTAGTCAATCTCTATTTTGATCTTGACAATTAAATTAAAGTGATTTAATATGTGTTTTAATTGTTGTTTTTGTAGGAAAAATAATTTGAAAAGGTTACAAATCAAAAGAACTTAAAAATTTATCAAGTCATGAACCAGACTTGTAATTTGCGGGTGCTATGAAATATCATAACCGCGAATCAAGAATCACGATCGTGAATGAGTTTATTGTGACCAAGAATTAATTAAAGGAAAATGAAGCAAATTGAACATGAGACACAGAAGGATTCACGTCTGCGATATTGGGCGTGAAGGAGAATGGTCATGACATTCATAAGTCAGAGAGTACCTCCAATGGATAGTTGATCACCACCGGTACTGTGCCATGTGTTAACTAGCCATTTGACACAATTAAAGATTGTGACCGTGAAATTGAAGTAGCGACTACGAAATGGAGCTCACAACCATGACCAAGGTATTGTGACCATGAGAATGCTCTAACAGTGCATTTAATGTAGATTTTATAGCTGTTATGGAAGATATGGACATGGGACTAAATGCAACAAGATTTTGGTAGGTGAAAACCATAAATACTCCCCCAAAAAGCATCTATAACTGTCCAACAACCTTCTATATAGTCAAACTCTTGCAAATTTATTTCTTAAAACCTTATTCTTTAATTATAAACTTAACTAATTGCTCAAGGGTTGAGTGTTAGCCATTGAAAAACACTTGTAATAAGTTGAGAATGAGCCATAGAAAACTCTTGTATAAGTTAAAGTGTAAGTCTAGTGGGAAAACACTTGTAAGGATTGAGTATTAACCATAAAACATCTTGTAAGTTGGGAGTGAACTTAAAAAGTCCATTGTAATTGTATAGCTTTAGTAAAATACCCAATTGAGATTGGAGAGTAGACATAGGATTAGTTAACACTCGAACCACTTTAAATCTTGTGTGTTTCATCTCTATACTCTAATCTCTTCTCTTAATTTTTTTAATTACCTACCCACCAATTCAATCCCCATTTTGGTGTATAAGGGAAAATAAGTGGTATTAGAGCAAGGTCTCATATCTACAAGCTTTATTGTGTGAGTAAAGATCGAAGTGACCAATGAAGGGATGCATCATCTCAAACCTCACTTTGATGGCACTGACTATACTTATTGGAAGTATAGAATGGAGGTATATCTTAATTGTAATCTCATAGACTTATGGGATAGTGTTCATGAAGAATGAAAACCTATATCAAAGGTGGTTGATATCATTGAAGAAAAGATTCCTAGAAAGGAATGGGTTAAAGCTCAAAGAAGAGCAAATGGGAAGAACAAGAGAGCAATGACAATTCTATCTAGCTCTTTATCTAGAGAAGAACATGGAAGAGTTCAACATTGCATAATTGCTCATTGCATTTGAAAGATCTTAGAGAATTATCATGAAGAAACGAAGGAAGTCAAATCAAAGAAAATTCAAATGCTCACTCATGAGTATAAACTCTTCACAATGAAGCCAAATGAGAGCATCACCGATATGACAAATAAGCTTCTAGCCATTATCACTAGCTTGAGGAAGTATGGCGAAGTATATGCTTTGAAAGATGTTAATTATAAGATCCTTAAAACCCTTCTAAAGAAGCACTATGAAGCTAGAGATCCTTAAAACCCTTTTAAAGATGCATTATGAAGTTAGAGTAGCTAGTATTAAGGAAGCAAATGAAGACCTTAGAAAGCTCTCTACCAATGTTCTCATTGGTAAGCTTCTCACCCATGAGATGCCAATTGAAAAAGAAGAGCCATATGTAGAGAAGCAGAAGAAAAAAACACTCACCCTCAACACCTTATCAAAAGATCATCATGATAGTGAAAGCTCAAGTGATGTGGAAAAAAGTAAAGATGAAGATGAAAAGCTAGCAATGCTCTCAAGAAAGGTCAAAGAGATCATAAAGAATAAGAAAATAAACAAGAGGCCCTTTAGAAAATTCTCTTCCAACTTCAACTCCAACTCAAATTCCAGCAAGGAGAAGAAGAGTGATGTAACATGCTATGAATATGGAAAGCAAGGCCACATCAAATCATATTGTCTTAAATACTTTAGTGTATTTACTTAACAGATTGCCAATTGTGTTTATTCAAGGTAAAACACCAATTGAAGCTTTGAGTATCATTAAACCTTCAGCAATACATTTGAAAGTCTTTGGTTCAATGTGTTACTTTTATGTGCCATCTATTAAGAGAGGTAAACGTGATGAAAAAGCTGGTAAGGGTGTATTTTTAAGGTATGTAATAGATACAAAGGGGCATAGAATCTTTTATTTAGTTGAATAAAAAATTATGATAAGTAAAGATGTTCACTTTGATGAGAGTGCCTATTAGGATTGGGATTTGAAGAAGGTTAAATAATGTGATCTTATTTCTAGCTCCAACAATTACCTTTTTTCAAAAAATGGAAATGCTAAAACCATAGGAGAGTTCAATATTGAAGACTACAGAATCTCAAATCCATAAAATCAAGCCTTTAGCTTATTATATGAAAGATATAACCTTATGCATTTAGAACCTACTTGCTATGTAGAAGTAGCTAAGACTCTTGAGTTGAGGCTATAAAGATAGAAATTGATGAAATAGAAAGAAATGAAACTTGGGAGCTGATTGAATTTCCTGAATAAAAGAAGGTAATGTGTAAAGTGAGTTTTCATAATGAAGTTCAATACAGATGGTATTGTTTCCAAATACAAAGCTAGATTGGTGGTTAAAGGTGTTTTTCAGGGGGCTAAAGTGGATTATGGTGATACATTTGCACCTGTGGCTAGACATGATACTACAAGGCTACTATTGGCACTTATTACAATGCAATTGAGCTAGAATGCATATCATTTGGATGTTAAATCAACTTTTTTGAATTGAATACTGCAATAAAAAATTTGTGTATGGTAACCAGAAAGATTTGAGCCTGCTAGGCAAAAGCATAAAGTTTACAAACTTAAGAAGGCTCTTTATAAACTTAAGAAGGCTCTTTACAAATTAAAGCAAGCCCTACAGGCCTTGTACAACATAATAGACTCTTACTTGACAAGGAGGAGGAGTATGAGTAAAGCTACTTTGTATTTGAAAGAGTGTGATGGTGGTTTGCAACTTGTATTGTCACTTTATATTGACAATATATTGGTGATAAGTGACGCAGCGCAAGCAAAAAGATAAATCCAAATTAGAGTTTCAAAGTATTTCTGTATTATTCGATGTCCCAAAATAGGTCAGAAATAAGAGTTTAAATAAAGCCCGAAACCCTAAGTACAAAACTGCCAAAAATGGCGATGTTATAATATTACCATAAAAAAAAATAGGCAATTAAACAAAATTGATGTTATAGACGGTGCCTAAATTTGAGCTAAATAACAAGATTTATAATAGAAATAAAAAGTTTTTATAAATAGAAAAACTGCCATTTTAGGGGCTCAAATGAAGGAATTTGGCCAAAAAATGACATTGCTCATTGCCTAAGGAATGACTTTGAACCATTAGCCCATTTCCTTTTGAATTGCATATTTGTCTCTGAAATAGCCTCCACGTCAATAAGTAATGATGCAACATCTTTGATTGAATTCAAAAGAGAAATGAAGAGTGTGCTCAAAATGACTTATTTAGTCCTCATGAATTACTTTCTTGGAATGGAGATACACCAATACAGCTTATGTATCTTCATTTCATAGAGAAAGTAAGCTATTGATGTTTAAGAAGTTCAAGTTAGAGTCTTGTAAAGAAATTTCTACTTCACTTGCTTGGAATGAAAAGATTTCTAAAGACGATGGTGTTAAGCTTGAAGAGTATTCAACTTATAGAAGCCTTGTAGGGAGTTAATGTTCCTACATGTTTGCTGTCAAGATTCATGAGTTCCCCTAGCAATGTCCATATGGAAGTTGTAAAAAGAGTGTTGAAGTATGTTAAGGGCATAACAGATCTTGGAATATGGTATGTGAAGATAGTAAATGTAAAGCTAGTTGGTAATGCAGGTAGTGATTAGATAGATAGAGTACTTTTAGCAATATTTTCTCATTGGGTTTAGGAGTTATATAGCAAAATCAACTGTAGAAGCTAAGTATATCTTAGTTATAGGTGCTGGAATTCATGCTATATGGCTAAGGAAGCTGCTGAATGATTTGAGGTAGATTCAAGATTCTCTAATTGACATGCTATATGGTATGCAGGCACATTTATAATTTAAATCCAAACTTCAAATCTAATATGTCAAATTAAATTTATTTTTCATTTTTCTAAATGATATTTGTGAGGAAATCTATGGTCTTTCTAGAATCCCATAAGGGTTAGAGAAGACATCCCAATTTTTTCATTAATGTAATTGTCTTAATTGAAATTAATGAGCGATTATGCAGTTCCCTAAATCCTTAAAGATTAAAGAGAACACTATCCTTAATTTGTAAACGTTTATTTTAATTGTTTTATCAATCCCAATGCATCATGCATTCATATTGTGCCATATTTATGCATTTTATTTACAACTGTCATCCTATAAATGTCATTCATGAAATCAATCTTTTTTCTAAGTCAAATTAAACTTAAGAGCTAACTGTAGATTATTTAATTAAAAACTTAGTCCCCGAGTTCAACCTGGTTTGAGGCTAGTAATTTTATCATTGGGTAAATTAATTAAAAATTAATGAATTGGAGTCAATTGAGTTTTTTTTTCTTAATTTTTCCATTTAAAAATAAATTAGGGTGGTGATTCCCAAAATCATTTTTCAAATCATAAACCAATTTTCTGAGTGTTAACCACTCCAATCGTGAGCACTGAAACTCATTTCATGACCTCCTTAAATTTCTTGGCCTTTCCTTAAGGCACAAAATTCCCTCGAGTGAGGAACAAATGTTCGAATGAGGTCTAACAATTTTCTTCCAAATTTTGGGAAGAAAATGGATGGAAATTTCATTAAAAATTTTTTAGACTATTAAAAAATTAAGTTTTTATAAATTTCAAGAAAATTTTCTCTTATTTTCCCCTTATTTTCCACCTACTTTCCAAACATAGTATAAGGTTATTTAAGTAATTGTATATATATATATATATATATATATATATATATATATATATATATATATATATATATATATATATATATATATATATATATATATATATATATATATATATATATATATATATATATATATATATATATATATATATATCAGTAATTTACTACTCCTTTCAATTCCAGTCTACTTTCTTCTTTTCATTGAAATAGATTTACACCTATAACCTCTTTTGGTTCGACAGTACTGTAGGAAGAAGGTCACTCTTATTTACAACAATGTTTTATATGCAATCATTTTGAACAAACAACGACATAGAGAGCTGAAACTAGTGATATTTATCTGAGTTGCACCCCAACTTCATCTATTTGTGTTTCAAGTTTTCGTGTGTACCTATTAAGATTAGTCAAACTTGAACCTTTGGGACACAAATAAATTCCAACTTAACAATTATGCAGAACTATTTCTTGGATATAATTGTTAACATGATTTAAGGAATCATTTGTCGTAATTATAGGCTTGATTTTTGGCATGGATTTTGAATTGATTTGACATTATCTTGCACATTAATTTTCCTTATTTTTCTTTCCTTTTCTAGTGTAATGCTCTATACATAAATACCTCTATAATGTACAATTGAAGTATGCACAGAAATACAAATTCATTCTCTTCTAATATGGTATCAGAGCCCCTCTGAAATTTTTTTTCTCTTCTTCTTTTCCTATTTGTTTTTTGGCATTTTTTTGGTCTGTCTCCTTCATTTTGTATTCTTCAAAATATCTTATGCCCATTTTTCAGCGTCCAATATGAGATTTTAATATACCAATTTGTTCCTCTCTTTCTGGCAACTTTAGAACACCTTGCTGGACTCTCACCAGAAGCCGGATGTGCACTCATGTACAGTCGAAAGTTGTCTGACCTCCAATGTTGACATTAGAATTCTCCTAAATCCGATTCACCCCTAGCTCGACCTAATTTGTGAGCTACCCACTCAAATTCACGATCCAGTTTATGACCCAATTCACGCTTTGTGCTCCTAATTCGCGCGCCTATTTTTCTATTGACCGAACTAACTTGGCCATCTTTGACCGACTAGTTTAGGCATTTTTCAATTGGTTCTTTAACATCTCAGACTAGTTCCTAAAGGTTTTTGGCCTCCTTAACCCATTTTTACACTTTGTTTTTCCAAATTTTGTCTCTATCTTTGATTTTTAGCTCCTTCCTCTTTAAATAGAGAAATTGGATATTACAAAACCAATTGCAACAATTCTAAATGGAACCAACTACAATCTTTGGGTTCAAAGAATGAAAGTTTTTTAATTGGTCAAAAGCTTTGGCATCTTATCACTGGATATGTCACTAAGCCAATTAGATATCCAAAAAAAATTAGTGCTAAATTTATTGATAGTCTTGAGGATTGGGATAACAAGAATCATCATATTATCACTTGGTTCCACAACACTTCTGTTCCATTTATCCTATTTAATTTGCTAACTTTGATACTGCAAAAGAAATCTTGGATTTTTTAGCCAATCGATATCAAAACACTGGACTTGCTCACTATTTTTAGCTATGGACTATACTTTACAATCTTAAACAAGAACCCGTTCAATCTGTAAATGATTTTCTTGCTCAGATGCAACAGATTTGGAATCAAATCTCTCTCTATGAAGATCATCTTCATCTCATTCAAGTACTTATGGCTCTTCAACCTAAATATGAAGTTGTCCATGCCTGTCTACTCCATCGCAATCCTCTTCCTACTTTGGATATGGCTATACAAGAGATTATCTTTGAGGAAACCTATCTTCATCTTGATAAAGCTCTAAGTTCTGAACTTGCTCTTGCAACAACTTAACTTCCACATCAGAAATCTAGTAACCAAATTTGTAATAAGTTTGGTCATAGATTTGCTAACTGTCTTACTATAGAATGCATATATTGTCATGGCCTGGGTCATATTCTTAAGCATTACCCAATTCGTCCTCCATGACCACAAGGAGGGTATTCCAAATCCAAGAACTTCTTGAAGCATGGATCAACTTTTATCACTAATGCTGCCACTGAAGGTTCTACTGCCATCATTATGAGTGATCTTGAGGCTTTACTCAAATAGGTTCTCTCTTCTAATTCCCCTGCTACCATGTCTGTCACCCTAGGTAACTCTTATTGGCTTTTTGACTCTGTATGTTGTAACCATATGACTACCAATATTGATCACCTATCTTCCATAACTCTTATCTCCTCCTTGCCCCCAATTCACACTGCAAATGGAACAAAAATGTACATCACTCACACCGGTCATGCCTCTACCCCCAAACTCAGTCTTCTTGAGATCTACTATATTCCTAACTTGGTACTTAACCTTATCTCTGTTTGTCAATTATCTGAAATTGGTCTCAATATTATCTTTTCTCCTCTTGGTTGTTAGGTACAAGACCCTCACACGGGACAAATTCTTGAGACGAGTTCCAAGGTAGGGTGATTATTTGAGCTTATATCTCTTCATCTTCCTCAGAAATTTGTGTTTGTTGCTACAACTACTAATTCTTCCATTCATCAATGGCATCTTCGTCTGGGTCATGCTTCCGCCAGTAATGTTCAGCCTTTAATTTCTCATGGCTTGTTAGGATCTACTAAGTTTGAATCTTTTAATTGCTTAAATTGTCACCTTGCAAAACAACCTGCTTTATTTTTTAATAATAGTGATTCTATTTTGAACAATCTTTTTCATTTGATTCATTTTGACATTTGGGGTCCTTCCCTATTTCTTCAGTAAATGGTTTTTGTTATTTTGTGTTATTCATTGATGATTATTCTCGATTTATATAGATATATTTTTTAAAAAATCAATCTGATTTACCACAAGTTTATATTACCTTTGCTAATATGATTAAAACTCAATTTTCTTATACCAATAAAATTCTTCGTACAGATAATGCTATAGAATATCAAGACTCCTCCTTACTTCATTTTCTTAATCAACAAGGCATAATTGTTTAACGTTCTTATCCTCACACTTCTCAATAGAATGGATGCGTTGAACGCAAACACCGTTATATTTAGATTCCGTCCATACTCTTCTACTTTCTGCCTCCTGTCTAGAAAATTTTTGGGGAGAAGCAACTCTTACTGTTGTCTGTACCATTAATCGAGTACCTACCTTAGTACTTCAAAATTTATCCCCTTTTGAAAAATTATTTAGTAAAACTCCCGACTACTTACTTTTTAAACCTTTTGGCTGTGCTTATTTTATCTTATTACAATCATATGAACGTAAAAATTAGAACCTCATGCTCATTTATATTGTTTTCTTGGTTATGGAGTAGAGCACAAAGGGTATTGTTGTTAGGATCCTATTTCTAATAAATTATGCATCTCTCGTCATATTACCTTCTAGGAAAATACCATATTCTCCTTACTTTCTCAATTTCATCACTCTGTCAATACTAACTCCCTATTTTCCACTGATTCCTTTATTGAGTTGTTTCCTAGTTCTAATACAAGTGATTCTGATACACTCAATATTGGCCCTGCTCCACCTGTTCCTATTGAACTTGCCCCAGTTATTGATCTTGCACCTGCACCTGTACCCACTCAAGACACCACTCTTCACCGTTTAGCCCGAGTAAGAGAAACTCCTCATTACCTTAATGATTTTCATTCCTATTCTGCTATTAAAAACCTTCATGAGCCTCACTCTTATCATAAGGTAAGCAATGACACTCTTTGGCAGTAAGCTATGATTGAAAAACTTCAAGCATTAGAGAAAACTCATACTTGGATTTAGTAGATCTTCCTTTAAACAAGACTCCTATTAGCCACAATTGGATCTATAAAAT
The DNA here is from genome assembly GCA_947687605.1 of Reutealis trisperma. NCBI lineage: Eukaryota > Viridiplantae > Streptophyta > Magnoliopsida > Malpighiales > Euphorbiaceae > Reutealis > Reutealis trisperma. The sequence continues at coordinate 615,792 of CANTUT010000159.1, read as the reverse complement.
CAAAACTCATTTTGATGGATCTGTTGAATAGTACAAAGTTTGCTTAGTAGCAAAAGGCTACACTCAAGAATATGGTATAAACTATGAAGAAACCTTTGCTCTAGTAGCTCACATAACTTCTGTTTGTAGTCTTTTAGATATTGCTGCAGTCCATAAATGGCAACTTTTTCATATGGATGTCAAAAATGCCTTCCTCCATCGTGATTTGTCAAAAGAAATTTATATGCATCATCCTCTTGGTTATCATTCCCCCTATAAAGTCTGTAAGCTTCGACAAGCCCTATATGGATTAAAACAAGCTCCCAAGGCCTGGTTTGCCAAATTTATATTAATGATATGATCATAACAGGCAATTATGCATCTAGTATTTCAGAATTACAATGTTATCTCAGTCAACATTTTGAAATGAAGGATTTAGGCTCACTCAGCTATTTTCTGGGTCTTGAAGTCTCTCACAATTCTGATGGCTATTACCTCTCTCAAGCCAAGTATGTATCTTATCCTCTTTCTCATGCTGGCATTACTAACAATAAAACTGTTTCAACCCCTTTGGAACTCAATTGTAAACTTACATCTTTGGACGACATTCCTCTTGATGATCCCACTTCATATTGCCAGCTTGTTGGAAGTCTTCTTTATCTCACTATTATCCGACCTGATATCTGCTATGCTATTTATCTGGTCAATTAGTTCATGTATGCTCTTCGCTCATCTCATTTTTTTGTTGTACTTCATATCCTTTGTTATATCAAAGGATCTCTTTTTCATGGTTTACACTTTTCTCCTCTTTGGTGTTATTGGGTTATTCAGATGCTGACTGGGTAAATGATCCAATTGACCATCGTTCTACCATTGGTTACTGTTTCTTTCTAGGTGATTCCCTTATCTCTTGGAGAAGCAAAAAACAAACTGTGGTTGCTTACTCTAGCACAAAATTTGAATATTGTGCTCTTGCTGATGCCACATCTGAATTACTTTGATTACGATGGTTATTAGCTTATATGGGTATCACACATCCTTCTATCACTATACTTCATTATGTTAATCGAAGTGTTATCTAGATATCTTACAATGATGTTTTCCATGAATGCATCAAACACATTAAAATCGATTGTCACTTTATCTGCCATCATATTGCAGGCTTCTTAGATTTATTAAGCAAACTCAAGCTAACTTATACTATACTACTTTGAGTTTGAGGGGGGTATTAACATGATTCAAAGAATCATTTATCACAATTATAAGCTTGATTTTTGGCATGGATGACATGGTTCAACTATGAGATCATCAAATTTGGATTGTTCACTTTCTTTTTAGCAAAGCGTTAACTTTTGTTAGCTTTGAATATATGAGATTATCATCTTTACATGTGATGTAATCAAAACATAATTTAATTGATAATCACCATATCTATATTCAAAAGAAAATGTAACTTAATTAGATTACATAGGTCCCACCGATGCTACTTTTGACAATCTTTTAGGCATTTTCCCTCACATCAATGATAAAATACCAACACAAAACAACAAAATAACATTCTCCTTATGATGAGTGCTGCATTATTAATATGTTTGAGAAACAAATGCTCCCACTCTTGTAATTAATTAAAAATAAAACTCCAATAATATTATGTCATTTACTCCACTCCCACTTGAACAATTAAGCTCTAATATAATAATTAATTGTGCGACCATACATCATAATCTTGAGAATCAAGACTGACATTATGTCACTGGATTAGTCTAGGATTATGAAATGACTGACATAATTTGCATCTCATCACCTTCTAGACAAAGCCTTGGTTTTGTTCTAGGAGCTATATATAAGATAATAGTTATAATGAGTCCTGACCTACAAAACCTTTGGGTCATCTCTAAGTCCCGATTCATATGAATAGATAGATAATTAATAATGAGCTAATCATGATTAAGCAGCAGGAGCACAGTCACCGTCGTCATCGTCGTCATCATCATCACCCTCCATGGATGCTGCAGGAGCGTAGTCATAATCTCCATCATCATCGTCACCGCCATCACCTTCAATGCATGGTGGTGGTGCATAATAATATGCATCACCATCTAGATGGAGATCATCATTGCATTTACAAGAAAAAGCGGCAATGGCTTTGGAGATGGGAATCATTATTGATTGTTTTGGAGCAAATAACGGAAATTAAAGAGCAATAAAGAAATGGAATTTTGAGTGGTTAACTGGGGTGGGTTTTGAAAGGAGAAGATATGTGGTGGTGATTTTATAGAGGTAGGAGAAGATGGTGAACTGAAGTTTGACACAAGTCAACCACGTGGGGAGTGTGGACTAAGGCTTCAAGTATGTGCATCACCTCATGCTTGCTACATGTACTTCTTTACAAGTGGTCCAGCGACTCCAGTCTCCTAGGGTTACAAATGACACTTCAGCAGACACATCACCGCAGCCAAACAATATTTGACATGCTCCATTAAAGCATATTACGATTGGATTCCTGGGATCAGACCATATAAAACAGGTATTATTGCTTTTCGTATAAATTCTTAGTTTCAGTATGAATACATTATTTTTTTCATTCGATTAGAAAATAGACATTACAATGGACTTTTTTCCATTTTAGGGAGGTTTTGTAAAATATTTATCACTTTAGGTATTTTTAAAATTATTTTTAATTTTAGGTGTTTTTAGAAATTAATTCTAATTTTAAATATTCAATCCGCTGGTTCCACCAATGGACTGTTACTTTTCACTAGATAGTTATGTTTTATTTTTTTTTCTTAATTTTTTATGTTATTTATTGTAAATAAATATAAATAACAGAAAAATTAGATAATTAATAAAATAATTAATATTAAAATTTTACAAGGGATATTATATTTATATAATATAATTAAATAAAGTGTATAATATTGATTATTTTTTATATTAATTATGAAAAATTAAATGAAAATATGGAGAAGATAAAAATTAATTAGAATTATTATTTCAAATTGCATTTTTTCTAAATTAATTAAAATATGTGATTAATACTATTTTTTCCTAAATTATTTTTTTTATTTGGAACATATACATAGTATTTATTACTAAATTATTACTAAAATTTAACATTTTTAAATTTTAAGTAAAGTTGTAAAATATTTTAAATAATTAAAACATAACAATGATAAAATTAAATTATTATTAACATATATAATTATTAAATATAATAATTGATAAATATACATCATACTCTCTTATTATTAATATACTTAATGGGTTAAAAAATTATTAAATATTAGAACTATTATTATTAAGTTTATGAAAAACGAAAACTATAAATTAATATTAGACTAATATATTCAAATTAATCACATATATAAACTTAAAATCAATATATGCCTACATAAATATGGATACATATTTGAGTTTTTCTAACTTTACTTACTTTCTTTTATGGTTAAGCCTATTAGAATTATTATTTCAAATTGTATTTTAGAATTATTATTTCAACAAGTATATAATAATTATTTTTAATTAATATTACAGTCAACCCTCTTATATTTAATATTTAATAAATTGCTAATTTTATTAATTAATAAAATTTGATATTATAATATAGAATATATGATTTATCCCTAGTGGTTGGTAAATTTTGAATTTTATATTTGAGATGTGAAAATATGAGATAATATTCAAACTATACTAAAAGTGAAGGAGTATAATAATAATATTTACCAATATTATTTATATTATCATGGGATTGAAGTGATTAATTTGTTTTGAATAATGAGTAATGGGCTAAATCACAAAATAAAATAAGTAAAGTTAGAAAAAATTCAAATACATATCCATACTTATATAGTCATATATTGATTTTTTAAGTTTATATATATAATTACTTTGAATATATTAGTCCCATATTAATTTATAGTTTTCATTTTTTATAAACTTAATAAATTAATAGTTCTAATATTTAATAATTTTTTAACCCATCAAATATATTAATTATAAGAGGGTATACTATATATTTAATAATTATATGTGTTAATAATAATTTAATTTTATCATTGTTGTGTTTTAATTATTTAAAATAGTATATGACTTAACACAAAATTTAAAAATATTAAATTTTAATACTAAATGTTATATATATGTTTCAAATAAAATAAAATAATTCAGGAAAAACTAATCACATATTTTAATTAATTTAGAAAAAATACAATTTAAAATAATAACTCTAATTACTTTTTCTCTTCGCCATATTTTCATTTAATTTTTCATAATTAATAATAAAAATAATTAATATTATACACTTCATTTAATTATATTATACACTCAATTATTTATTATATGAAATATAATATCCCTCTTAAAATTTTAATATTAATTATTTATTAATTATCTAATTTTTCTATTATTTATATTTATTTATAATAAATAACATAAAAAGTAAAAAAAAAAAAGTAGTTGTAGCAGTTTGCTTGTGGAACCAATGGACTGCTACTCTCGCTGGTGGAACCAGTGGATTGGAGTCTCCATGCACTTAAAATTAGAATTAATTTCTAAAAACACTTAAAATTAAAAATACTTTTAAAAAATACTTAAAATGATAAATATTTTATAAAAACCTTCCTAAAATGGTAAAAAACCCTAATACAATACATAAATCTGGCATATAATACCACTTTATTATTTTTCGTTTTTTCCATTTTAAGAGCATACAAGGGTATTTATTGCATTCAAAAAAGCAAGATTTTTTTGGGCTGGATCAATAGGGTGGGGTGGTGGTAATGCAAATTGACATTGCCACAATCATGGCATGGAAAGACTCTATATATATTTGCATTGCCACTACCCCACTATATTGATCCTGCCCAAAAAAATCTTGCTTTTTTGGATGCAATAAATACCCTTGTATGCTCTTAAAATGGAAAAAAAAATAATAATAAATTGGTAGGCTATAGAAAAAATGTAGATATCTATATACGCTGTACTTGGCTTATTATAATTGGTTTAGTGCAAAGACCTTATTAATTATAGAACCTTGCTGCCATGGTATGGAATTTAGTAATCTTTCATCTATATAATATTATGGCTTTTGGGTCTATCATGGCAAGGAGAGGCAAGGAGCATATATAAATTAGAAAGAAATTTTAGAGTCTAAGAAGAGTTTAATCTCCTATGTTTTGAAAAGAATTTCCTTGCTGCTAATTTTGATATATGTTGAAATTTTTTGAGGTCTCCATAATGTGCTATTCCTGTTTTCTTGTTAGAAAATTTTCTTCTTTGTGATTACTAGCTAGTGCATGTGCTTCTTCTATGAGGAAAATGACAAAAATATGCTAGTTAGAAATTTTATTTACCTATATATGTCAGTTTTAAATTTATTTACTTATATATGCTACTTTTTTGAATCTGCAGGGAGTGGGGACTACAAAACCCGAAGTCAAACTTCCGGTTTTGTGCGCAGAGCTCTGCATCTGCAGGTGTGCAAAAAATCGGATGTTTGACATCCGGTTTTTCTGCACACGTGGCAAGAAACCGGATGTCAAACATCCGATTTCTCTGCCACCTGCCATGCAGAGTCCCATCTGCAGCAGAAAACTGGAACTTTGAGTTCTGGTTTTCTGCTGCAGATTCCCAGCCGTTAGATGTAATAAAATCTAACGGCTGAGGATAGCAACTGGATAATTTAACTAGGCTCCCCCCAGCCCTTCCGAACTCTCAAACTCTGCTATTTTTTTTTTATTTTGCTGAAATTTTTTTTTTCAAAATACTTGTGAGCTGATCTTCCTGTTTAAATGTATTAATTTTTTTAGAAATATAGTTATAATTAATTATGATAAATACTTATATATTATGATAAATAATTATAATATTTATTGATAATTTGTTATTTTCATGTTAAAATAAAAGAGTATTAGAAGATAATTTTAAACAAATTTGCTTCTTAAGAGGTAGGTTATTTAATTTTAATTTGTTTAGTTAAAATAGTGGAATAAATTTAATTTTGTATAGTTATTTAATTTGTTTGTTTTGTAAAATTTGAGATACTATATTTAATGATTTTGTTATTAATAATAGTTGTACATTATTATGTTTGTGGATATATTAAGTTTGATAATATTTAGTTTGTGTTTGAATATGTAATTTGATAGAATTCATTTTAAAAATTTGTTTAACTAATTTTTATATTGTTTGGAAAAAAAATTGGAATAATATAATAAAATAAAATTTTGGTTAAATTAATAATATTTAGTTTAAGTAATTTTTATGTTGTTAGAAAAAAAATATATTAAAATAAAATTTTGGTTATACTAATAATATCTATTTTGTGTATTTTGATAGAATTAATTTTAAAAATTTGTTTAACTAATTTTTACATTGTTAGGAAATTAAAAATATATTGAAAAAATATAATAAAATGAAAATTTTGGTTATGGAAATAATATATAGTTTGTTAAAATAGATAGAATTAATTTTAAAAATTTGTTTAAAAAAATATTGAAAAAATATAATAAAATGAAAAATTTGGTTATGGAAATAATATATAGTTTGTTAAAATAGATAGAATTAATTATAAAAATTTGTTTACCTAGAATTAATTATAAAAATTTGTTTACCTAATTTTTACATTGTTAGCAAATAAAATAAAATATTGGAACAATAAAATAAAAAAAAAATTTGGTTATGGCAATAATATCTATTTTGTGTATTTTGATAGAATTAATTTTAAAAATTTGTTTAACTAATTTTTACATTGTTAGGAAACTAAAAAAAATATTGAAAAAATTTATATAATAAAATGAAAAATTTGGTTATCGAAATAATATATAGTTTGTTAAAATAGATAGAATTAATTTTAAAAATTTCTTTACCTTGAATTAATTATAAAAATTTGTTTATCTAATTTTTACATTGTTAGGAAACTAAAAAAATATTGAAAAAATATAATAAAATAAAAAATTTAGTTATGGAAATAATATATAGTTTGTTAAAATAGATAGAATTAATTTTAAAAATTTGTTTACCTAGAATTAATTATAAAAATTTATTTACCTAATTTTTACATTGTTAGCAAATAAAATAAAATATTGGAACAATAAAATAAAAAAAAATTTTGGTGATGGCAATAATATCTATTTTGTGTATTTTGATAGAATTAATTTTAAAAATTTGTTTAACTAATTTTTACATTGTTAGGAAACTAAAAAATATTGAAAAAATATAATAAAATGAAAAATTTGGTTATGGAAATAATATATAGTTTGTTAAAATAGATAGAATTATTTATAAAAATTTGTTTACCTAGAATTAATTATAAAAATTTGTTTACCTAATTTTTACATTGTTAGCAAATAAAATAAAATATTTGAACAATAAAATAAAATAAAATTTTGGTTATGGCAATAATATCTATTTTGTGTTAAAATAGATAGAATTAATTTTAAAAATTTGTTTAACTAATTTTCACATTGTTAGGAAACTAAAAAAATATTGAAAAAATATAATAAAATGAAAAATTTGGTTATGGAAATAATATATAGTTTGTTAAAATAGATAGAATTATTTATAAAAAATTTTTTACCTAATTTTTACATAGTTAGGAAATATAAAAAATATTGGAACAATATAATAAAAAAAAATTGGTTATTGCAATAATACCTAGTTTGTCTATTTTGATAGAATTAATTTTATAATTTTGTTTAACTAATTTTTATATTATTAGGAAATATAAAAAATATTGAAACAATATAATAAAAAAAATTTGTTATTGCAATAATACCTAGTTTGTGTATTTTGATAGAATTAATTTTAAAAATTTGTTTAACTAATTTTTACATTGTTAGGAAACTAAAAAAATATTGAAAAAATATAATAAAATGAAAATTTTGGTTATGGAAATAATATATAGTTTGTTAAAATAGATAGAATTATTTATAAAAAATTTTTTACCTAATTTTTACATTGTTAGGAAATATAAAAAATATTGGAACAATATAATAAAAAAAATTGGTTATTGCAATAATACCTAGTTTGTCTATTTTGATAGAATTAATTTTAAAATTTTGTTTAACTAATTTTTACATTATTAGAAAAAAATATTGAAAAAATATAATAAAATAAAAATTTCGGTTATGGCCATAATATCTATTTTATGTAATTTGATAGAATTAATTTAAAAAATTTATTTAACTAATTTTGACGTTGTTATAAACAAAATATATAATTAATTTTAAAAATTTGTTTAACTAATTTTTATATTGTTAGGAAAAAAATATTGAAAAAATATAATAAAATAAAAAATTTGGTTATGAAAATAATAACTATTTTGTGTATTTTGATAGAATTAATTTTAAAATTTTGTTGAACTAATTTTTACATTATTAGAAAAAAAATATTGAAAAAATATAATAAAATAAAAATTTTGGTTATGGCCATAATATTTATTTTGTGTAATTTGATAGAATTAATTTAAAAAAATTGTTTAACTATTTTTTATGTTGTTAGAAACAAAAATATATAATTAATTTTAAAAATTTGTTTAACTAATTTGTATATTGTTAGGAAATAAAAAAATATTGAAAAAATAGAATAAAATAAAAAATTTGGTTATGACAATAATATCTAGTTTGTGTAATTTGATAGAATTAATTTTAAAAATTTATTTAACTAATTTTAGGTTATTAATTATTTTATTAATATGGAAAAAATGGAGAAATGGTGTGGATATAAAATAATTATCATAATGAAAAAAATATAATAAGAAAATTATCAAAACTTTGTTGCTAAAATCTAATCTCTAAATTACAAATTGTAAATCCTAATAGATGAACTGATACACAATCACTTTATGAATGAATGTGTTATTTAAATAAATTTTATTAATTTTATTATAATGTATTATTATAACTAATAATATTGATTAATATTTTCAATTAAATTATATATAATGTGTATAGTTATGGCTAGGCCGACATCAATTTACTTTTATTGGTCTGGCGAAGTGATACAAAATATGAACTATGGGGTTGATTATAGAAATGGGCAATCCAATATGCTCTAAGTTCCTCCTATTACAAAAATGGTTGAGTTGCTTCAGGTAATTTACATTGCCACAGCAATTGATATAGAAAATTGCTTTGTTAAATCAATACTATTTAGAAATCCTGTTAGAGGACCATATGGGTTTATGTTCCAAGCAGTGAACATATGTGATGACAATGGTGTAGAACGAATGTTTGAACAAATAGAGTATTTGAAAGGGTATTTCAATTTTTTTGAGGTGTATGTTGAGATTGCTGCAAGGCAATCAACTGATGACGTGAATGAGGAAAACGTGGATGGTTCCCCTGATAGGGATGGGGATGAACAAAATGAAGATATGTGTGAGTTTGCTGAGGATGTAAGGGCTATTGTTCAATATGATTCTGAGGAAGGAGATGTTGTTGATGAAGATGACAGTGAAGATGCACCATCAGGGTTTGATGAAAGTGATGAAAATATGTTAGATGATTCAGCCGATTCTGACTCTGATCACTCTGATTGTGAGGGGGAGACATCCAGCTTAAGTGATCATGCACTAATGAATGTACCATCTGCATGTTTTCAGTACAATCCCAATGAGAGTGTAGATTTCGCAGCAATGCAAGTGCAAGTAGATACAGATGAAAATCTGGTAAATACTAAAGATGGCTTATACAAGGGAATGCTATTTAGCAGTAGAGATGAATGTAGGCTTGCAATTCAACAGCATGCAATCCAAAATAATTATGAGTTTAGTGTAAAAGAATCGAGAATTGATACTTTTGTTTGGTGTTGCAAGAAAAAATCAAGTGGTTGCAATTGGCGAGTGCGTGCTAGGCAGTTGCGGGATGATAGTTAGTGGAAGATAATACAATATGATGCACCACATACCTGTCTCAACCCAAGTGTGACACAAGATCACAAACATTTAACTGCAGAGCTAATTGCTAATCGTGTGGAGATCCTAGTTAAAGAGCAGCCATCAATAAAGATCAAAATTTTACAGGTGTATTTATAAGATTTATTAGGTCATGAACCAAGCTATAGGAAGACATGGTTAGGCAAGCAACTTGTAATTGAAAAACTATTTGGAGATTGGGATGAGTCCTTTACTCATCTTCAGTGGTGGATGGAGCAGGCATGAGCATCCAATCCTGGTTCAAAATATGTTCTTCATGTTGAACCATCAAGTGGCATATTTGAACGCATATTTTGGTGTTTTAAACCATGTGTCGAAGGAATGAAACATTGTAGGCCTGCTCTTATAGTTGATGGTACTTTTCTCTATAGAAAGTACAAAGCTGTCTTATTATATGCATCGGTATTAGACGGAAATAATCAAATTCTTCCTATAGCATTTGCCGTTGTTCAATCAGAGAATAACTACAACTGGAATTGGTTCATGACGTGTATCCAGGCTTATGTCACCAATAGCAGAGAGTTGCGTGTGATATCTGATTGCCATAAAGGGATAATCAATGCAATGAAAAAAGATTTGTGGAAAATGTGTCCACATCGTTATTGCATATGCCATGTGGTCAGTAACTACAACACAACTTTCAAAATTCCAAGAATGAAAAAAATGATACAAGCTGCTGGTATGTCACATTCTCTCATTCATTAAATATTTTTAAATTGTATGTCAATTATATTTATTAAAATAATTTTTTTTTTCATAAGCTTACGAGATACAAAAGAGGAAATTCGCCATAATCCGAAAGGAGATCATAACATTGGATAAGGAATCATCAAAGTGGTTATTGAAAATCCCAAAAGAGCAGTGGACCCTTTCTCACGATGGCGGCTTTAGATATGGCAGCATGATATCCAATATTGTTGAATCTGTTAATACTTTTTTGAAAGATGTACGAGGATTGCCGATAACCGCCATGGTTAACAAGATTTTTAATAAACTTGTTAATGCATTTGATCACTGGAGCCAAGAGTACAAGAAGAAAATACAAGAAGGTCATACATACACCCTTTTTTATAGGGAGAAATTGGCTAGATGGACCCGACGGGCAAGTGGTCATACAGTACAACACTTCAATAGACGAACAGGCCTATGTGAAGTGACCACAAGTCGCCAGAATCAGAGAGGAAAGATTAAAGGAGGTAATGCTCAAGTGGTGGAATTGGCAAAACTTGAATGCACATGCGGTAAATTTCAGCAATATAAGATTCCTTACTCGCATGCTATTGCATATTGTTTGAAGAACGGCATGGACTTCAACCAATTCATTTCCCCATTTTACAAGTTGGAACGTTCTTTAAGATGCTGGGAATCCAACTTTCATCCCCTAGGTCATCCAGCTTATTGGCCTGATTGTCAAAACTTGTGTGTTAAACCTAATCCACAATGGTTACGCGGCAGTGGTAGGCCAAAGTCAACGAGGATAAAAGGAGAGATGGATTGACAAATTAATGAAAAATCTGGTTATTCATGTAGATTTTGTGGTCAACCGGGCCATAACATTAAGACATGTCCCGCTGCAAATAGTAGGAAAAATCAATAAAATGCTTATTGTGTGATTTCAGACTAATTATTGTAATAAAATGTATTATTATATTTATAAACTCATTTTAACTTTAATGCCTTATATACAAGCGATATATAATTATACATTATTATTTAATTATATATCATATAATCTATTTCAGGTGACAATATCACATAATCTAGAAAAAAATGTACTTGTTTATTTCTTTGTTATTTAGAGTTGAAAAATATGTCAACTAAAAAATATGCATCATGATATTAAAAACTGAAAAAAAAAAAAAGAGGAGAATAGAAAAATTAGTCTAATCTCAAAAATGAGCTCTTGATAAATTTATCGCAACTAGTAAAAAAGATATATATTTAAGTGAGAAATTAGTTATTAAATAGCTAATGTTCTTGTGAAAATAAATAAATATCTTTTTTAATTTTTTTTATTGTGTCTTGTTGATAATTATTGAAATTTAAGATACTATTAAAAATGATTTCATTTTGAGTTATTTGATGTTGTTATAAAAATTGATATTGTTTAATATTAAAAGGCCTAACAAAAAAATTCTTCTAAAACTTCTAATTGGTTAAAGCAGACCCTGATTATTAAAGCACTTGGCAAGACGTCTCTAATAAGAAAAGTCATGTTACTAGTCTAATTTTTCATAAAAGCCAATTGAGTTACTATGAGGGATGATTCATTCCATATTTTCTCTGACTAAATAAACTATGATTGCTTCTAAAATCTTTTTTGTATGTATATATATACTAATTAAATTTATAAACTATACTATATTATACTAATAAAAATTTGATTTAATTATGCTCAATGTTACATAATTGAATTTATAAAATTCAATTGAATATTTTTTTTATTTCAAATATTAAAATATAAAATATGAAATAAATTTCAGGTGACAGTGTAATTTAATTTGATTATGAATTTGTGATAAATTTTTACATGTTACATGCTTTCATAATGCACTATTCTTATTTCATATGTGATAAATTTGATTCTTTGTGTCTATTCAGGCATAGAGGGTGGACATGCTGCAGATCATATATATCCTGGACCATATGATCCTATATTATTGGACATGCAGGATGATCATCGATCAAGATATGTATGGGAGGACGAGGGAGCCAGTATGCCATTGAGATGTAGGCGTAATGCGTCAGTATTATATGATTTTGTGATTGATGACTGCGTACTTCCCCGATTACGCTGCACTGGATTTTATGGTGTCTCTAGACTGGACTTTTTCCAATTAGACTACTATCTCATTACTACGCTTGTAGAGAGATGGAGACCAAAGACACATACGTTCCATTTTCCGTATGGAGAGATGACCGTCACCTTACAGGACGTATGCATACAGACAGGTCTACCTATAGATGGTCATGCAGTGACGGGTACTACACATATTAATGGACGTGACCTTTGCATGAGACTTCTTGGTCAAGTCCCAGAGGGCTCGCAAATCAAAGGCAACAAAGTGTCATTTACTTGGCTAAATACAAGATTTGGCACTCTTCCAGATGACCCGACCGAGTTTCAGATGGATGCGTATGTGCGTGCATATGTACTCCGTCTTATTGGTGGAGTTTTATTCACTACTAATGATGACAGTCGAGTCCATTTGATGTGGTTGCCTCTCTTAGAGGACTTCACCCGTACTGGTCAATACAGTTGGGGAGCCGCATGTCTTGCATATTTGTATAGTGAGCTATGCTCGGCAGCTCATCAAGACGCAATTGAAATTGCAGGACCAGTATTCCTATTACAAATTTAGGCGTGGGATAGACTTTCCATAATTTCTCCCACCCTACATCAGAGGACGCCAGCTACTGACGCCCCTCTGGGGCAACGGTGAGTATGAATTATAATATTTATATTATATTAATTTATTTAATATTCATGGTTAATTACATTTATTTTACATACAGATGGAGCACCTCCAAACGAGTTGCTAAGGTCGTTACCCACGTCTTGCTAGCTATTCGGTATAAATTTGATGTCATGCATGATCAGCAGGTATGTAATTAGGATTACACAAATGACATAATTATTGATATGTTATTTTTTTATCATGTATTATTCTAATGAATATTAAAATTTTTATAATGTAGATGGTATGGCAGCCCTATGACCATGAGATAATGGAAGCACTCCCTGATTATTGCCATAATGGGCAAGATATATGGCAAACAGTTGTCCCACTTGTATGCTTCCACATTGTTCAGTGGCACCAGCCCGATAGAGTTTTGAGACAGTTTGGATAGAGGCAACGTATTCCGAGGCAGCCTCATCAACCTAGAGGGCTTGAGAATATTGACTTACGTTCTGGAGTTGGTGACTGACGTGTGCACCATCAGCAATGAATTGCAATATGGAATGACAGACGTCAGCAAATCCATGTAGATGTGCCACGAGAGACACGTTCACAGTACCATTCTCAGTATATGGAATGGTATAGAAGAGTCACCATTAGATATTTATCTCACGATGGTGGTTTGTTTGCCATAATGGTTAGTTGTTATTTCAGTAATATAAAACTCACATTATTTCAATTTTTTCATGTTGTTTCAGTAATATAAAACTCACATTATTTCAATTTTTCCATGTTGTATCTAATTAATATTGTATTACTTGCAGAAAGATGCTGTGAAGAGAATCCGTATAACAAATTGATGTTCAGACAATTCATGAAATCAATCAAACCTTATTTGATGCATTGGCTGAGGAGGAACGTATTGTCACGGGCTAACCTCCAGAGCCAAAGGAAGTTCCAGAACATCATCAGCCAGATGTAGGTCCCAGTGGACGATGAGCTCGACGGCATTCTAGTTGGAGTGCAACCCAAAGGCACTCAACGAGTACATCTGATTTCTTTGATGCATTGCGACTAGTAGAATTCCACCAATCTGGTCAGCAGAATGCCACAGTTGATGGTGATAGGTTCCAGCCCAGCACATCAACTAGATTTGAGTTTGGTAGTTCATCGGGGGCTCAGCCACCTGCTGCTACAGATGATTTGTACGGACAGTTCTCCACTCAATTCTCATAGTTCAGTTCACATATGCAGCCTCTGTATGACCCTTTTGCAACTGAACTATTTCCACCGAATCCATATGTACCAGCACCATCTTCGGCATTCACGCCCTGGACAGGAGCACAGTGGGGTGAAACTCCTACACAGCAAACAGAATATTCTGGCGGGTTTTTCACTCCAACTGATATGATTGCACTGGCTTTTTTTCAATTTCCTACATCAGGACCTACTTTTACGCATTCTCCTATTCCATATCATATTGATGCACAAGGGCAGGATGCTGCTACTATAGAAGAAAAGCCTCCAGAAGTGCAACCTATTGTAGTTCAGCAAAGACGTGCTCCACCACGTAACCGTCGGCCTCCACCTTGTGGGACTGGAGGAGACCGATGTCATGTTCAAGGAAAACACAGAGGTTGTGGCCATTAGTTATTATTATTATTTTTTATGAACAATTAATATAATTAAACATTATTTATTATCTTAATTTAAGAAATAATATATTAATTATATAAATATTTCTTAAAATTTATTATTATTGAAAAACTTATAATAAATATTAAAAAAACTTTACTTATAATATAAATATCAAAAAACTTATAATAAATATTAAAAAAAAATTTACTTACCATAAATATTTTCTTGAAAAACATAATATATTTCTTTAGTTAATAATATATTATACACTAATGCGATTTAAATAAATATAAAACTAATTAAATTATTATTTCACTTATTTCTTAATAATTGTTATTTCATAATAACAAATTTTATATGACAAAAATCATCAAATCTATTCAAAATAATAATTCATTATAAATGATAAACTTATTATAAATATTTGCTTCAAAAAACTTATAATAAATATTAAAAAAAATTTACTTACCATAAATATTTTCTTGAAAAACATAATATATTTGTTTAGTTAATAATATATTAATTATATAAATATTCCTTAAAATTTATTATTGAAAATTTGTATTTGTTTCCTTACCATAAATATTATACACTAATGTGATTTATTTGTTTAGTTTTTCCGAAATCCAAACAAAAATTTTAAAAAAATTATACACTAATGTGATTTAAATAAATATAAAACTAATTAAATTATTATTTCACTTATTTCTTAATAATTATTATTTCATAATAACAAATTTTATATCACAAAAATCATCAAATCTATTAAAAATAAAAATTCATTCTAAATGATATACATATATTATTATTTATGAAATAAAATTATTTCACCTAAATATTTAGTTCACATATTTGTAATTTCAAATAATTATTAATTAACAAAATATTATTGATAAAAAATTTATCAATTAAATTCATAAATGACCACTTTTTAATATAAGAAATAAACTTATAATAAATATTTGCTTTAAAAAACTTATAAAAAATATTAAAAAAAATTACTTACCATAAAAATAATTCATTATAAATGATAAACTCATAATAAATATGCTTTAAAAAATTTATAATAAATTTAAAAAAAATTACTTACTATAAATATTTACTTAAAAAACATATAATAAATATAAAAAAAATTACTTAATCCGGCTGCAATTAGAAACCGGATATTTAACATCCGGTTCTGTTGCCACGTGTGCAAAAAAGCCGGATGTCAAACATCCAATTTTCTGTACAGAAGGCACTGTAGATTTTAGCCCATAAAACTAGAAGTTTGATTTTCGATTTTGTGGTCCCCACTCTCCTCAGCTGAAAAAGTGGCACGTATAGATAAATATTTTTGAAAGTAGTATATATGGATAAATAAATTTTTTAAATGACATATTTTTGTCATTTTCCCTCTTCTCTGTATTTATATCATATTGGATTCATATGAATGCAATCCATCATTACATTAAATTTATAGATAAAAGTTAATTTTAATTGGAAAGCAGGATTACTCTCCATTTTATATATCAGTGTAATATCCTTAAATGCTTTTTTTTTTTTTTTAAATGAATTTATACCACATGATGTTCAAATTAAACTCAATCAATTATTAATTTTTTGATTGGTAAATATAATTATATAAGCATGTTTTTGGTAATTATAATGGGTAAATCCAATATATACGTAGCAGTGGAGCTTTCCCAACAATCAGCCTTTTTTTTTTTTTTTTTTGCTTATAATCTCTTCAAACTTTGCAAATTCCCTTCTTCCGTCAATCAATTGCCCATCAAACAAATAATATAATTAAGGTTATATTATATAAAAAAATGTATATTATAAATTGGAAAGTTTTTAGACTGCAGAGAGACGCTTAATGTACATGTGAGCCTGTGACTGTGAACTATATGTATCATCAAAAGGTCTGAGTGACTTCGCAATTTTATGTCTTTTCTGATAATTACATATCCATTGAACAATTAAAAATTCTTTAATCAGAAAGAACTAATAATTAATAAATTCATTAGTAAAATTTAAGCAACATGGAATACATAAGTTTTACTGCCCATAGACTACTTTCACATTTAAGATACTGTTTGACTATAGATTAGTTGTAAGCTCACTATTAAAATTTTGTAATATATAATAAAAAATATATAGATATAAAATTATTATATACTTTAAATAAATAATTATCACTATAATGAATTTATGAATCGATCGCTTGATCAATATTTTTTTTACAATAACAAACACCCAAACTCAAGATATATATATATATATATATATATATATATATATATATATATATATATATATATATATTAATTATTCGGTTTTTGTTAATGGGCAAGAGGTGGGCCTATTTATCCGCATAGAGGAATTCATTAAGGAGATCCTTTGTCTCCTTATTTATTTTATGTGCAGAGGGCTTATCATCTCTTCTTAGTCTTGCAGAGAGGAAAAGTGCTATTCATGGTTTTGTTATCCGCAAAGGAGCTCCTATAAGTTTTTCTCGTATGCTATTTGCGGATGATAGTTTTTTTTTTTCTTCAGAGCCAGTATGTTTGGTTGTGAAGCCTTGCAACATGTTTTTAACATTTATGAGAGAGATTCCAGGCAAGCAAAAAAAATTTAACAAGTTAGGGATATTTTTCAGTCATAATATTCCTAATTTAGTTAAAAATGATATCTCTATTATGCTCGGTGCCTCAAATCCTTTAGATACAGGGAAATATCTGGAGTAGCCATCTTTGATTGGTAGGAAGAAGAAGTCAATCTTTGGTTTTTTTTGTGGGGTAGGTTAGGGAAGACGCTTCAGTGTTGGCAAGGTAGATATTTATCAAGGGCATGTAAGGAGATTCTCATTAAAACAATTGCTCAGGTAATTCCTAGTTATTGTATGAGTACTTTTTCTTTTTCTTTTTTATTTTTTATTGCTTGTACTTTTTTTTTATTACTTATGACTTTATGTGATGAACTACAAAAAAATAATGGATTCATTTTAATAGGATATGAAATCTGATGGTAGTAGAAAGATAAATTGGAATTCATGGGTTCAGTTGTGTAGAAGAAAGGAGGAAGCGAGTATGAGTTTTCGTAGCTAAAGAAAAATTTGACTTCATGGAATCAGTTGTATAGAAGAAAGGAGGAAGGGGGTATTTTCATAGTTTACACATTTTTAATTTGGCATTATTAGCAAAAACAGGGTTAGAAGCTAGTAGATCAACCAAATACTCTTGTTAGTAGACTTCTCAAAGCCAAATACTTCCTAGGAGGGGATTTTATAACAGCTCAGTTAGGGTCTAACCCGAATTTTTTTTGGAAGAGTATATAGTATGCCAGGTTTGTGCTATAGACGGACTGTAGATGGAGGGTTGGGGGTGTGTCTAATGTTAATGTTTGGAGGGATCCTTGGCTGAAAAAGGATGATGATTTTTTTGTTCAAACACACACTATTGCACGTTTGGAGGGTTTGTTGGTGAGTGACTTGCGGATTCCAGGATCGTTGGAATGGGATACTGAGCTGTTGCAAGACCTTTTTGTTGGGCGAGATGTTGAAGCTATCACGCGGTTGCCTCCTTCTGATGCTAGTCAATTTGATAAGTTTATATGGCATTTTGATAGGAGAGGAAGGTACTCGGCCAAATCGGATTATAAGTTAATGATGTCTATGGAATGAGGGAAGTTAGGAAGGGGTACTAGAATGGTGGATATAGTTCTGGAAGTTGTCTATACCATCGAAGGTGAAACAATACCTTTGGATGGTCAATGTTAATTCCTTGCCTACAAGGGATAATTTATGTATCAGATGTATGGATGTTTGAATGAGTGTGTGTTTTGTGGTGCATATGGAGAGCATGCATCGATTTATTTTTGCATTGTCGTCTTGCAATTGATTGCTGGACTGCTGCGGGTATGTCGGTTCCATATGGGCATGTGGAAACGATGTATGAAATGGTTCGCAGCATGTCGGTTCCATATGGGCATGTGCAAACAATGTATGAAATGGTTGGTTGTGAATAGCTAGGATAATCAGACCATTAAGAATAATGTATGGTGGTTTGGGGAATAGCCAGGATAATCAGACCATTGAGAATAATGTATGGTGGTTTGGGGAATAGCCAGGATAATCAGACCACTGAGAATAATGTATGGTGGTTTGGGGAATAGCCAGGATAATCAGACCATTGAGAATAATGTATGGTGGTTTGGGGAATAGCCGGGATAATCAGACCATTGAGAATAATGTATGGTGGTTTGGGGAATAGCCAGGATAATCAGACCATTGAGAATAATGTATGGTGGTTTGGGGAATATGGAGCCAACGGAATAATTGGCTTTAGATTCAGAATTTCTCATCTCCCTTGCAGGTTGTGCTTATGTCATGGACTTCTTGGAAGCATGGAAAGCAGCCGAAAACAAGGTGACTCAGGTAGAAGCTCCTCCACCACCTGCTGTCCTATCCGCTAGCCATGTCCATAGCCTCCATTTGTGAATGTAATGCTGATGCTTCTGTTTCTATTCATGAAGGAGTTACGAGGATGGGTATGGTTATTAGTGATGCTGCAGGTTTGTTCCTTCATGGCTATACGAGAGCTTGCAATGGTGTTTACCATCCAAAAGAAGCTGAAGCACTTAGTTTGTTACAGGCGTTACAGCAGCTACAAGTTTTGGATTTAGTAATGTGATAATAGAACTTGATGCAAAGGGAGTTGTTGATGGTTTCTATTCCTCTATGGTAGATGATTGAGTTTGGTATTATATTAGATTCTTGTAGGACGTTATTCAATCGCTCGCATAATGCAACTATTTTATTTATAAAGCGACGAGCGAATGTGGTTGCCGATCCATTTGTACAAACGGCCAGTTCCCATGCTAAGTAAGAGGCTCTTGAGTTTGTTAAGAGTACTCTTGGTAGCTGATATTTATTATTCATTAATAAAATTCCTTTGATTTTAAAAAGAAATGTAATAGATGGAATACTTGTCAAATATTGAAATTTATTATAAACAAATATTTTATACGCTTTACTTAGCCTTTATTTTTATTTATTTATTTATTTATAGTATTTTTTTCTATTTTTTTCTGCATTTAATTTTTTAAATAGTATTATTATGAATAAAAGAAAATAGAACTTTAGCTCTTAATCTCAATACATAAAATTTTATTATACCGAGATCTTATCTAGCTGTAAATTCATATTTTCCTGAGCTAAAATCTAAAATTGATTCTCTCTCTTCCCAATACTCAAAAAATATACATTAAATTTTCAAAAATTCCTAAAAAATAAATAAAATGGTGAATTGAGAGGGAGTTTTTGATTGGGGTCAGGCTTTGACATAAATATATTAGATTAAATTATATTCTTGTCTAGATGGAGTTTCAGAAGCAAATATTAGAGTTTGGTTAGAGGTCTCCTGAAACAAGGAAGTTAATTGCCTCTCCTCCCCTGCATACATTATTGTTATTTGAGTCTTGTTACAATTAACCCTCCAATTAATTAAAAGGTTAATTTAATTAATTGGGGTTACATAGTTAGTTAGACCATATGTATGTTTGACTTAATTATATGCTACATATATTAGACAAATGAGCTAGCCTTTTTGCACTCAACGTTAGTTAATTATTATTATTACTAATTTCTGCAGAGATACATGGATGTTTGGAGGCATATATTAAAAGTCCCTAAACTCTGCATCAGCTTGTGTACTGATAATGGTTCAATTTGGTAAAAGTTGGTCCATTCTAGTTCTTAGTACATATATATATGTACTAAGCAAAATTAAATTAATTAATTAGGTTGCTTAATTTGGCTTTTAAACTACTAATGTATCTACAATGAGATACTTATGATGATATGAATTATTGTGAGATGTTCAAATATTAAGTGGTGAATAAAATTAAAGCATCTTTTTATATATATCCATCACCTTCCATGCATATATACTCATACATCTTCTAGCTTTTAGACCTAACCAATCATACATGGCTAGGGTTTCGCTAGTTTATATAGAGATAAACAGTCGATTATTATAGGATAAACAATCAACTGTTAATTATGGATTAACGGTGAATGGCAAAATAATAATAATAATAATTAACTAATTATGATCATGCAGCTGGAGCACAATCCTTATCATCATCGTCGTCGTCATCACCATCACCCTCCGTGGATGCTACATGTGCATATTCACAGCCATAACCTTCAATGCATGATGTTGGCCCATGGTAATATCCATCACCTTCATCTACAAACTTATTGCTTAATAAAGAGGCAATAATGATGGCTTTCGATATGCGAAACATTTTCAATATATTCTACTTGTATAATATAAAAGAGAAATGGAAATATGTTAACATGTGATTTGGGTTAAATGTGAATATATAGATGGAAGTTGTTTGGACTCAAGTGAAGCACGTTGAGGAGTGTGGATTAGAGGTTCGAGTGTGTGCATGACCTATGCTAATGGGTTGTGCTGCTCTACTTGTGGTCCATTCTTCTAGGGCTCCAAATGACACTTCAGCTGACATGTCATCATTTCCGTCATTGCATTTTATATGCAATAGAATTACCATAGAATATCTATCAACTTTTAGTAAAAATCATTAATTTTTAAAATTAAAAAATTTCGAATTCAAATTTCGCTTAGAATTTACTCAATTTTATAAAAACTCTAAGAGATTTTGATTTAAAATACTCATATTTGAATTCAAATTTCATTTGGATTTAAATTTTTTTTAAAAAATATATTATAAATGAAAAAATATATGTGAGAAGAAAGTCATATAGTAGTAGCTCTGTGTGCATATTAACTGAAAATTGAGTGGATTTTTTTTTCCAGTTTTAATTTTATCCTTTGGGAATTGCTATTAATTATATATTATACAAATTGCAAATTGAGATGACAATGGCGAACATCTTATCATCAAAGATAAATTAGATTATTTAGATTATATATACATATAGTGTGTGTGTGTGTGTGTGTGGAGGAGGAAGAGAGAAGCTAGGCATCTCCTTTAGGAATACGTGGCACATTATACCCTAGCTACAATTTGAAGATATATATTGGCAATTTCTTTTTTCTCTTGATAAAATTGATCTGAATAGTGTTATGACTTTTGGGGCCTACGATGAGGCAGATATACATATATATATATATATATAGTAAACACCAAATTTTATGTTTTCTTATAGATGTAACAAGAAATTAACCGTGATATATAGGGAATTAATAATAGACTCAGTCACTACAATAGATATTATTAAAATTAATAATATATATTAATTTAACATCATTTGATATATGCTGTTAAAACTAACAATTAATAATAGGAATATACATGCATGCCTAAACATATCCTAATAATAAATGCATGTATGGCTGACTATGTAAGGTTTAATTCCCTCTTATCAATGCTTAAAAAACAAAAATAGCAAGAATGTACCTATAACAACAGTTGATTCTGTTGCTAAATGTCAATATATATAACAATATGATAATAATGTTGTCAAAAATATGTTTATAACAGTATTACCAAAAAACTTTTTGTTATGATAATTTTATATTTAAGATGGTAGTTCTGCTAATTCTTATTAACATCAAAAATTTTCACTTTTAGGTAATTTGTAATAGTGAGTAGACATTGATGGCAAATTATATCTAGGGATGTCTGTTTTAATAATTAATTGCATTTTTTAAGTATTTTGAGGAGGATATTGTTATTTATAACTTTAATTTGTTTTTAGTGGGCAAGTGATAATCTATTTGATCCCTAATAAGCAATAGCTGAGTGATCAATTTGTGTACTAAAAAAATATACAATGAAATTAATATTTAAACTTCTTATGAAGATAACTTAATTATGAGTAAAATTCATATCACTTATTATAAATTTCATAGCTGATGCCTTAATGAAGGAATTTCTATTTATATTGATAATTTTGGTTCAATGAGAATTTTTAAAAGGTCAATGTTTTTATGTCAGACATATTTTGAACACCGAAATTTCTTGAAAATTTTTAAAAATGTCTCAAAGACTTAAAAAAATGTTTTTTGTTATTTTTTAATTTTCATAAAATTTTTAAAAACTTGGAAATATTCTTGAGAAAACTTGAATACTTTTAATAAGAAATTTGAGATATATTTTTTATTATTTAATTAATAAAGGGACTAAGTCTAATAGGAAAAAAGGGGGGAAAAAAAGGAAATAGGAATAGCCAAATAGGAAAACAGAACCTAAAATGTTTTTATTTCTTTAACTACACCTTCAATGATATTATTAAATTTAATGTTTATAGTATAATAGATATTGAAATTAATACTATATATACCTTTTTATATATAAAACATATATTGTATATATGTTTTTATGTAACATTTCTTCAGTGTTTTGTGTGTGTGTGTGTGTTTTTTTTTTTTTTTTAAGAGCCATATGTTGTGTATCCCACTTCCATATTTGTTTTTATGCAACCTAGTTGATAATTGAATTTGCTGAGACTATATAGAGAGCGTACAAGATGATAATGATACAAATTATGCAACAACTACAAAATATTAAAATTCTTTTTGGTAAATTTAATTAGTTATGACTGTTATTTGAACTCAAAATCTCTTATCCCCTGAACTTGAATGCCACTTGTATCTAAGATAAACTAACATAATATATCTAATTACATAATAATCCTAACGACGCCATTTACCAATTTTTGAAGTACATCACACTTTCAGTTTCTTCTTTTAATTAAAAAAAAAAAATTTCAGTGCTTCAAAATTGATGAAAGAAAGAATTAATAGCTAATCCCAGAAATTAATTCCTTACAAGCTTTTTATTTTAAATTTTTTTGTGACAAACTTATATCAAAATTTACTTCACAAATCGATGGGAAAAAGCACTAATTAATTGGAAGTAATTATTCTCTTTTCTGACAATGGGATATATTTGTACTTTGAATATTGTTAAATATCTCAATTAGGCTTTAAACAAATTAATTAAGCATGACTATCTTACGTCCTCATCTTCACAAATCACTAATTAATTAAGTCAAACTTCATTCTTCTTTGGACTTCTATTGTGACTGAAGTCAAATTCCCAGTCCTTTGATGGAAATGATGAGAAAAGTTTAGTGTTTTTTAATTAAGTATAAAATACATGATCTAATTTTTAACACATAGCGATCGATTGACTGAAAATGACCATTCTTTGTCTTAGCTAAGATTTGATTAATTACCAATATATTTGGACTTATTTAATTATAACAATTAATAAAAATAGTTATAACATAAAATAGAAAATAACAGTATACAAGCTAGCTGCCTTATTTTTTGAGACTTTAAACCTAATTATTGTTGGCAGTCGCCATCGATAGCTGCAAACAACTTAACTATCTATAGACTATAGCATTACAAAATTTACTAGGGTTTAATTTAGGGCTTTCCAAGAGCTAGGGTTTTGGAAAGACGAAGTTCAGGATTACATCTCTGATCAAGCGGCCGGAGCATAGTCATAATCTCCATCATCATCATCATCCCCATCACCTTCTAAAGATGCTGCTGGTGCGTAGTCATAGCCACTATCATCATGGCTGTTAGCGTCATCACCATCCCCATCTTCTTGGGGTATCAGCGCCGTTGAGAAATAATCAAAATGCCCAAAAAGATCATTATTATGATCATATTCTTGCACATTTTGACCAACATGATTGCTTCCAGCTAAAATCGCCATTGAAATGTGAAAAATATATATAAAATCTTGAACTAAGTGGAAACTCAGCTTTAAGTGACAGAGGTGGGGGAGGGAAGATTTATAAAGAGAAGAAAAGGTGAAGTGAGTAAGTCATGAAATTACCCGTGGGAAGATGTGGCAAAATTGCCTAAGGAATGTGTAGGGCACGTGAAACAGAATGCCAGGTTTATGCCTACATGGCATCATACGTGTGTGAATCAAGAACATATGAATATAGATATATCAATGTGGAGTTGTGGAAAAGGTGTATATTTTGATAATTTTGTCAATCCCAATGGAAAGCTACCTTAGATCTTTATTCTACATTGGCAGACAGGAAAAGAAGTGGGAGAAAAAGCAATTTTAGGGTTTTGTACTTTGAAGGAGATGTGAGTGTGTATTAATAACTTTTTAACCATATGGCATGTATTAAATTTATAATTAAGCATATTATAAAACAAACTTTAAATTTAATAACAACAGTGTTGACTGTTGACAACATCAATTCGCTGTGCATAATAATAATTAAATGCATTTTCTCTTGCGCAAAGAAATTATGTATTTAACTATTGCTCTTACTACCACTAAAGAGCCAGATTCAAACATTACATACTGCAAGTCATGATTCATAGCAAACCTAACTGTCTCCCTGAGTGCCATTACCTCTGCAACTAGTGCATTTTTCTTGAAGAGATGAAAGGCCAATGTTATTATTTAAAAAAAAAAATTAATGCATAAAGATTATTTGATTATTAAATTCATTAAAATTTTCTATAAATGGCGCAAAAAGGTATAATTGGAAGTAAATTTTAATGTCAAAAATAATCATTAAATTACTGGCTAAAACTATATTATAACAATACTAATTACTCTAGAAATTAGTAGAAATATTACAACCATTGCAATTAAATATTGTAGTACTTATTTCTTTAATTAGCTTATGGAAAAAGGAAATTTATTCTTCAATTTAAAATTAAAATGTATAAAGCAATGTTAACTAATTATATCAAGGAAATTGGAGCAGCCATTTATTCATAACAAATTAAAAATATATGTGTATCAAATATGGAAAAGTGCTCCAATTAGGGACAATGGCTGCCTCCCTTTAGAACTGCTCTTATTAAACTCATTTTTTATAAAATTGATATAATTAAAAGACAACAAGACAAAGAAATGAACTATATAAATTGACACATTTTAGGCATAATTTCATGATAAATTTATATATGGCTTAAATAATAAATTAAGTTGGATTTTCTCTTTCTTTATATGTTAAATATACTTGATCGGACGTGATCAATATGAAAAGGGATGGGCTGGATCTTCTCTGTTGGGCTTAAAGTATAATACCTGCAAAGGATAGAAAGAGGATCAAAGATGAGCCAGGCCTTTTGCCTAGCCAAGACTCTTCGACGATCAAGTCAGTGCCAAATTCAGAGTATTCTTTTAGTAAGATAAAGGAAATGAGAGAGTGTAGAGTTCTATCTACCTGGACTTAAGCTCTTTCTTCACCTTTTGTAATAGTCTTAAATTAGGTAGGTCTGACACCTCTTCCTGAGAAGGGATGTCCCCTGTCATTCGGCCATGCTAGTTGGTGAGAATTGGTGCAATGATGGCATGCGCACGTCCTTTATCCTATCCTCGGTAGTGTTCAATGAGGGAAGTGTCAGGACAAGGTGTGGACTACCTGAAAACTTATCCTCCTGCCAGGCGATTGGACACGTCCTTGGCAGGCTTCGGCTATTGCTTGTTCAACAAGTCATTCGATAATAAAGGAATACTAGCTTGTCAGAAAGCCTCTGGACTTGAG
Organism: Reutealis trisperma; assembly: GCA_947687605.1. NCBI lineage: Eukaryota > Viridiplantae > Streptophyta > Magnoliopsida > Malpighiales > Euphorbiaceae > Reutealis > Reutealis trisperma. The sequence goes on along the minus strand of CANTUT010000159.1, from coordinate 589,322 downwards.
ATACTTGAGGGCTAGGCTAGTGGGTTTCGTTCTCCTTTCTATGGCCTTTAGGAACCACTTAATGGGCCTGGATATAAAAAGAGGTCCAATTATCATTTAGGAACCATTTTAATCCCTCATCGGGGGCCCCCCTGTTTTACTATGAGGAGGCGAAGAGCCGAACTTTAGTAAAATAGTTTCGCGTCCTTGCAGAATTTCTTCTCAGAAGTCTTCTAGTCAAAGGGAACTATCTCTGTAGCAAGCAACGAAGGGGTCTTTTCATTTCTTTAACTTCGACAAGTATCTTTTAGGAGAGGCTCTTGCTTCACTAGGTTAGGGGGCTTCGCCTCATTTGAACATTTAGTTCGCCTTTCCAAAGAATAGTTTTGTTCTGAATGAAGGGATTTGAGTGGCTAAGGATCGTCCATTTTCTAGGCAACCTTCGTAGGGTAGATGAATGGTCATACAGTCATTCAATGCATGCACGGCTGACAAGAACAGGAATTGAATGTAAGAACACGCATTGAATGCATGTTTCCTCGTTCTCCCCATTCCTCCATGTGTCTCAATAGACGATTAAGTTTTTCAGGAATTTTCAATTTTGAATGTCCCTTTAATACCCCCAATTATTGTTTTGACGGTTATCAAGGAAACTCTCTGTATATATACTCCTTTGGCTTCTCATTTTAGGACTCCTGTTTATTTTCTCCAACCTCTTGCTCTTCTCAGTTTCCCTGTGTCTCTATCTTTTGTACCTTCTTCCATTTTCTTCTTTCACTCTAATGGCACCCAGAAAGGAAAATGTCCCCTAAAGGGACCAAGTTAGTTCTTCTCAGTATCAAAAGATATTGGAGGAAGAATGGGGAGAGATCGCTCCTTTTGGAAAAACGACTGAATTTTTGGCCTTCAGCCAGAACTTGGAGGGCATTACTCAGTTTCTATTTCGCCGGGTTGAGGCTCACAAGAGGGTTTACTCTAGTAACCCTAAAGCTACTCTGCTTAAAGATAACTGACATTACGCTATCTTCTATCACCAGTTGGAGACTGGTCTTCTTTTTCCTCCTACGAAGTTCAAGGTTGAGTGCTTTAACTATTTCGGAGTGAATCCAATGATGCTTACTCTGAACTCCATAAGGGACATGCACCTCTTTGAGGTTTTCTGCTTCGTATATGGCATTCGTCCATCTGCTCGCCTGTTTCAATGCTTCTTCAGAATCCAAAGTGCATAAAGGTGACTTGGGGTTTACATGACTTCTGCAAGGCCTCGTTAAAGTCTCTTCTTTGGGAAGGAGAACAAGTGAAGGACTAGAGATGCAAGTTTGGGTTGATAGAGGTCATTGATGGCCTTAGCGACAAATCTCTAGGGTTTGGTTTCCCCGACCATTTCTTGCATCCTACTGAGGGCCTAACTGAATGGCCCAAAAGACTATCCTTCGAGGAGAAGGTGAGCCTCAGGACTTTGGTCTATCAAGGTTTCGTCTACAACTCTGAGAAAATGATTGCCTCCTTCTATTCGGAGGACGAGCATGGCCTTCCTACTTCCAGACTTTTGCTAAGAGATATAAGAGGTAATTTTTCGATTGTTCTCCATAGTTTTAATTGCTGGTGGGGTATTAACCCTGTTGTGTTTATTGTTTTGATTGTAGTGGAGGCCAAGGATCCTGGGCATTACTAGGATATAATGAAAGAGACAGAAGGGGTTCTCCTAAGACCCTTCAATGAGGAGGCTGAGCTTCCAATCCTCAACCTTCAGATGGGGAGGCTTTGAATACGCACCTCCTCTGATTTCCAGTCCCCATCGACAAAGCCCCACAAGGAAAAGCCAGCAAAGTGCATTCCTGCCGAGTCTGGTTCGGCCATTAGATTAGAAGGGTCCTAGGTGAGTGTGGCTAGCATGAAGTCAATTCGAATTGTTCGAAGATGACTTGTTAAGACTTCTGATCGGTCTATTCCTATTGTGCAGAGAGGTACTACTCCTCCTTGCATTGTACCAACTGCTGTGAAGCCCACTTCTCAGAGGGGCATTTTGATCACTGGGCTTACTGGGGCTTCTGCTCCTCCACCTCCACCTCCACCTCCTCCCATTGGTGATAAAGGGAAGGGGGTACCTCCACCTCCTCCACCTAATCTGAAAGTGAAGGGGTCTCCAGTTCCCAATATCCTTGATGCTATTGCTCATTCCTCTCAAGGGGCAGAGCAACTAGCGAACCTAGAAGAGGCTCTCACAGACGTTCCTGATGCTGAATTTGAGGGGCATTTGAAAAAGTTGGTGGATGACTTTAATGCCCCTGAGATCGAAGCTGGGGCAGGTAACCTTCCTTCTCCCCCATCACCTTCATCCTATAAGGATTCTCGTGTCATTCAAAAGAAATATCTAAGATGGTCCAAGGAGGTTGTGCTTGGGAGACCTCCTAGTGTTGAGGAGGTGGAGGCCTGAGAGAAGTATATTGAGGAGCAAAGGATCTCATATCCTAATATAGCGGTCCTCAAGAAGCTTTATCCCTTCCCTATTAAAATTGTGGCCGAAAGGAAGACCTTCGTCTCTAGAGACAAAGGCAACTTCCTGCCTTTTTTGTTATTTTTTATGTGCCTTTATTTATTTATTTAAATTTGTGAATGTTTCTGCTTTTTATTTTGCAGTTCCTGCGGGCAAAGTGAACGCCATTATTCAAGAGCTTTCTCTTGAGGCTCCTTTAGCGGTTAGTATGGGTCCCCCTAAGGCTGAGGCTGAGGCTTCGACCGAGTGCCGGCGAAGGTTCCCACCATGGCTAATGAAGCATTTCCTTCAGCTGCTGCTTCGTCAGAGGCTGGGCCAAGGCTATTGTTGTTGTGACTGACAAAGCATTTCCTTCAGCTACCGCTTCATCCAGGGTCATGTTGGGGGCTATAGTTGCTGCCGAGGACGTCTCTTCTCTTCGTCATCCTAAGAAGAAACTGACAATGGGAGAGTTTCTCCGCCGGAAGAGGTCCCTAGTGGTATCTCTAACCACCACCACTATGTCAAAAGTCCGCTATGCTTCAGGGACCCCTTCACGTGACGCCAAGGTGGAGGCAGAAGTACCAGCCCCTTCGCAAGGGACAACGATGGAGGCTCCTCTACCAAATAAGAGGCAATGAGTCAAAGGGCCTATGGAGGTTATAGCAGTGGACACCCCTCCACTTGGAGAGGCTGAGACATCAATCAATCCTCCTTCCTCATTCACTTCTCCTGCTGTTGTCTTAGCCCCCTTGGCCTTTTTGCGCCCAGCTCCTAGGCCTCTTTTTGAATCCATGGAGGATACTCTCGCTAGGTAGGAGGCTCTGCTAGAGAAGGTACATTCATTCTCACTTTGGCTGTAACTGTTTGCTACACTGTATGACTATTGTTGTTTGTTTGTTATAGGCAGTTCTTAATTACAAAATTTTGAGGACCAATTTTGGTCTTCTAAGGGATCACTACGAAGATGCCCGGCAAGCTGAGGAGGAAAGACTGGAATTATGTTTCAAGTTGGAGGAGGAGTTGCTCTCCGCGAAGGCGAAGACAGAAGAAGCCACGGAGCAATCAAGGGCCCATAAAGAGGCTCGCTTTAAAGCTGAGGGAGAAGTTAATGCCTTAACTAAGGCAATGGCAGTTAAGGACAAAGCTATTGCCAATCTCAGTGCGTAGTTAGATAAGTTGAAGAATGCTAACAAAGAGCTTGCCCGAGAGGCTGAGGAGGTTCCTGTTCTTCGAGATCTCCTGAAGAAGACTTAGCAGGAACTTCGAGTCTCAGAGTTTAGATACACACAAGCCTCTAATTGGGCTAAAGCTGCCCTTGAGAAGGCTAACAAGGCTGAAGAAGGTCAGCGAAGGGCTGTGAGGGACTTCACGCAGTCTAAGAGCTTCGACGACATCATCACTTACCACACTTACAAAGTAGCAGCCGAATATCATAACAATGTGCTTCCCGACGTAGCAGAGCATTTTCTTGGCGTGCTGCAAGTGGTATCTGAGTTGGATGTTGCTGAAGAACCTCTTGCTCTAGATCTCTTAGAATTCCAAGATCTTGTCCTTGAGGGGGATGAAGGTTTGTTACGACCTGAAGATTTCCCTGCTTAGGATAAAGACGCTTCAGTTTCATCTCCTATCCTTGAAGCTTCCAGCAGGGGTGAATGGGATGTAGATGAAGGACTTCCCATTGGGACGGATCTTGCACAAGCCGAACCCCTCTCTATCATTCAGCCGGATCCTGTAAATGGCCAGCCTCCGCCATCTACCACAACAGTAGTTCCTCCAAGCGATCCTCCGCCTTAGATGTCTTTTCCTTTTTTCCTTTTTTGTACTTTTATTCTTTTTCCACTTGTATTTTTCATTCTTTTATTTTTTTCCACTTGTATTGTTCATTCTTTTTATGAACAAATTCAGACATGTAATACATTTACTTCAATAAATAATAAAATTTTTACATTTCTATCGTGTGCATATGCATTTTTTGCAAATTTAGTCTTTCATGCCTTACTTTTATGAGGACCCAATTCATGTTGTAATCCAATAACCGCACGTTACGAATCATCTTAGCTAGGTTGCCTTTCGAATCGAAGTTCGAACGTGTTCGCCTTCTTCTTTCTTTAGGCTCCCTCAACTTCATGCCTAGATTCACTAGGGCTTAAGCTTTCCCTTAGGAAAGTTCTTCTCACTCTTGGTAAGACTTCGCGCCTAGATTCACTAGGGCTTAGGCTTTCCCTTAGGAAAGTTCTTCTTACTCCTGGTGAGGCTTCGTGCCTAAATTCACTAGGGCTTGGGCTTTCCCTTAGGAAAGTTCTTCTCACTCTTAATAAAGCTTCATACCTAGATTCACTAGGGCTTAGGCTTTCCCTTAGGAAAGTTCTTCTCACTCTTGGTGAGGCTTCGCTGATGCAAATGGAAATAGTTTGAGGCGAACTGCATATCTATTATTATTATCATTGATAATACATCTTGAGATGTTGGATGTTCTAAGTATGAGGAATTTCCACACCTTCTAGAGTTACAAGTTTGTAAGTACTAGGACTTAGGACTCTTTTTATTTGGAAAGGCCTTTCCCATGCGGGTGCAAGCTTGCCTATGCCTTCACATTTTCCAGTAGCCTCTAAGAATCTCATTACTAGATCCCTTTCGTCGAACACTCTATGCTTGACTTTCTTGTTAAAATGATTAGCAGCTCGTTGCTTGTAATTAGCCATTCGAATGCTGGCTAATTCTCTGAGTTCTTCTAGGAGATCCAGATCGATCCTTCTAGCCTGATTGTTGTCTTTGTCTTCGCAATAATTGATTCTTCCACTGGGGAGGCCTATATCCATGGGGATTACTTCCTCTGTGCCATAGGTTAAGCTGAATGGGGTCTCTCCTGTGGGTTGCCTGGGAGTAGTCCTGTACGCCCATAAAACATAAAGCAGTTCGTCTGCCCAACTTCTACCATATCCGTCCAATCTCTACTTTAGGTCTTGCAGAATAGTTTGATTTGTTACCTCCGTTTGGCCATTTGTTTGAGGATGGGCTACCGATGAGAAATATTGTTTGATTTGAAGCCCTGAGCAAAAGGACCTGACTTTAGTATTATCGAACTATTTGTCGTTGTCGCTAATGAGCTCATATGGGATGCCGAATCTACACACGATGTTCCTTCATAAGAAGTTGATCACTTTTTTTGCAGTGATAGTGGCTAGAGGTTCGGCTTCTACCCATTTGGTGAAGTATTCAACTGCTACTAGGAGAAACTTTCTCTGCCCTGATGCTGCTGGGAAGGGTCCTACTATATCTACCCCCCATTTGGCGAAGGGCCAAGCACTAAAAATGGGGACCTGCTCCGTTGTTGGGACGTGTTTTCCACTATCAAATTTCTGACATGAGGGGCATTTTTTGACAAATGCCATAGCTTCGTCTTTCATCCTCGACCAATAGTACCCTTGTCTGATTGTCTTAGCTGCTAGCATTTTTCCACCTATATGCATTCCGCAGGATCTTTCGTGTATCTCTCAAAGGATGTATTCAACTTCGTTGGGCCTCAGGCATCTCAACCAAGGCAATGAGTAGGCTCTCTTGTACAAGATTTCATTCTATAAGGAGAAATGGGTGCTCCTTTGCTTGATCTTTTTGGCTTATTGGGCATCTTCAGGCAGTTCCCTCTTTTCTAAGTAAAAGTTAATGGGGTCTATCCAACACGGCTCTTCTTTGACTTCCGTGACCTCTTCCCCCTCAATAATACTAGAGGAGGTTAAGGTGCCTAAATAAATCTTTTGAGGAAGCTCGACCAGGCGAGAGGCAGCCAGTTTGCTAAGACTATCTGCTTTGTAATTCTTTTCTTTGGGGATCTTCTAAAAGAAGAGCCTGACTCCTCTATTTTTCATCCTTTGAACTATCTCTTTCGTCTTTTGTAAGTACTTGGTCATGTTTGACTCTTTAGCTTCGAAATCCCCTTTTATTTGTCTGATCACCAATTAGGAATTGCTATATATTGTGAGTTGCTCTATGAGAAGGCAATCAGCAAAGAGTAGTCCTTAGATCACAGCTTCGTACTCTGCAGTGTTATTAGTGGCTTCAAAATCCAATCCCAGGGCATACTCTAGTGAAAATCCTTGAGCACTTCTAAGTATGATGCCCACACCGTTTCCTTCTTTGCTGCTAGCATCATCTACAAAGAGTTCCCACTGAAGATCTGGGAGTACCACTAACAAGTCTTCCGCCATGCTTCGGTCTTTTCCCCTGTCTTTGGTGCAGAAGGAACATTCAAAGATAAAATCCACCAGTGCTTGGGCTTTAATTGCTAACCTTACTCTGTATTGTAATCCGTGCTGACCTAGCTGTACATATCAACACAGCATTCTTCCCGAAGTCTCTGGTTTGTGAAGTACCCTTTGTAATGGCTGATCCGTTACCACTACTCCTTGATGTGCTTGTAGGTATATTTTGTATTTTTGGCAAGAGAGCACTAGGGCGTATGCCAACTTTTCTATCGGAGAATAGTTTAATTTTGCTCCCTGTATGACTTTGCTGAAGTAATAGATTGGCTTCTGGACCATTCCTTCCTCTCTAATTGGCATCGAACTAATTGCTTGGTCTGAATCGAACAAGTAAATTAATACTTCTTCGCCCGGCAAAGGCCTGCTCAAAATCTGTTCCAAACTCAGGAAGGCTTTTAATTCTTTAAACGCTGCTTGGCACTCCTCCGTCCAATCGAACGTTTTCAACTTTCTCAGCTTTTTAAAGAAAGGAAGATACTTCTCAGCAGATTTGGACATGAATCTATTCAACGCAGCGATTTGCCCTATCAGCCTCTAGACCTCCTTCACATTCTTCGGAGGTTCCATATCTAAGATGGCTTTCACATTGTAAGGATTGGGCTCAATTCCCTTCTCACTGACCATACATCCCAGGAACTTGCCTTCCTGAATGAAAAATGCACATTTCTCTGGATTAAGCTTCATCTCATACTCTTCCATTACCGCCAACACTTTGGCTAGGTCACTGATATGGTCCTCGAAGCTTTTACTTTTCATGATCATATCGTCCACATATGCTTCTAAGTTTCTGCCCAGTTGATCTTTGAACATTCTATTGACTAAACGTTGATATGTGGCTCCGGCATTTTTCAAGCCGAAGGGCATTAACACATAATATTATATACCTTTTTCTGTTATAAATGAGGTTTTCTCTTCATCGTCTAGGTGCATTTTGATCTGGTGGTACCCCTGCTTCGCATCCAAGGATGACAAAAATCTATACCCTGCCATCAAATTTACCAATTTATCAATCATAGGCAATGAAAAAGTGTCTTTTGGATAGGCCTTATTCAAATCTGTGAAATCTACGCACATCCAAAAGGTCCCATTCGCCTTCTTGACTAGCACCACATTCGCTAGCCATTCTGGATACTGCACTTCCTTGATGAACCTCACCTTCAAGAGCTTGTCTATCTCTTGATCGATGATCACTTACCGCTCTGAACCGAAACATCTTTTCTTCTACTTGACTGGTCTGTAGGCAGGATTTACATTCAATTGATGCATTATTACTTTAGGCCTTACCCCTCCCATCTCTGCCGAAGACCAGGCAAAATTATGGATGTGCTCCTTCAAGAACTGGTGCGCGAATGACTTCTGCTCATTTTTCAAGGAAAAATTAACCATCAGGAACTCTTCAGGTTTTTTTCTGACCATCACCCTTTCCAGCCTGTCAACGGGTTTAGTTCTTTTCTTAGGAACAATGACTTCCACTGCGGCTATCTCCTCAGCAGTGACTTCACCCGTCTTTATCTTTTGGTTTCTTTGCCTTTCTACCCATCCATCTTGAATACCATAGACCTAGAATACTTCTCCATTGGGCTTTGGAATCATCATCCTCAAATGTCTGATATTTGTTAAAGCATCCATGTCATATAGCAATAGTTTACCTAACAGGACATTATATGCCAGATGCATCCTAACGACAACAAATGTGGCCATAGTGGTCACACTTTCAGGAGCTGTGCCGACTGTGAAGGGTAGTTTCGCCACTCCGATTGATGGGACCTCCATTCCGTCCAAAGTGGAAACTAGGTTTCTCACCTCTTCCAAATCTTCCTCCTTGGGACCCATCTTCAAATACACTTCCTTTTTAGCAGGTTGACCGAACTTCCTTCATCTACTAGGATTCTTTTGACTGCATAATTAGCGATGATTGCTTGGATCACCAATGGGTTAGCGTGGGGGGTGCAAAGGACACTTCCATCTGGTCTCTCTGATCGACTTTTCACCCCTTCACAGTAAATATACTCATGCCTTTCTCTCCGTCTGGCTAAGGCCTTGGTACTATTTTTGCTTTCCTGGGTTTTGTCTGGTCCTCCAGTGATGCAGTGGATAGTTCTTGCTGAACCATCATTAGCCCTCTCTAGGTATCTTCCTCTATCCTTGCTAGGGCTAGTCTTGCCCGATTCTTCTCTATTTACGAATTTTCCTAAGTAGCCTTATTTGATCAACCTTTCAATTTCCTCCATCAACTACCTACAATCGTTGGTGTTATGAAAGAGACAATATTTGTTCTGATCTCTCTTTTCAGGGGGAGCAGCTATAGGTTTGGGGCGAGCCCATATATTTTGATCCTTGAAGGTTACGAAGACTTCGGTTGGACTAGATTGAGAGAGGTGAATTTACTCGGATCGAAGTTGGATCATGATTGATTATTTCTTCCCCTCCTCCTCCTTCGTCCGCCGAATGACTTCTCTTCCTGTTTTTCTTCTACCTTCTTTTCTCGTTTTGCCTTCGGCTCCTCTCTAGGAATGATCTCTATTCCTCTCCACTTCGCCATCTAGTTAAAGGCCAAAGCATCATCCTGTCGTACATATTTCTGGGCTAGTACCATTGCATCCTCCAAGGTACGGGGAGCATGGTGACAAAGGGCTTTGAGGAAATCTATATGGGAGGTCCCATTCTATAAAGCTTCCACTGCTTGGGCTTAATCTAAGTGCGTGATTTTCAAGGCTTCTCGGTTGAAGCGAGCCATATAATCCCTTAGGGATTCATTTTCTTTTTGCACTACCGTCTCCAAATACTGAGTCTTTTGCTCCATTGGGATACTAAAAGTGAATTGGTGCATAAAGGATCTAGCCAACTCCATGAAAGAGTGGATACTTCATTCTTCCAAGCCGTCAAACCATCTGGTTGTAGCTCCCTCTAAAGATCCTCTGAATGCTCTACATAGAGCTTTGTCATCTGCCATTGTAATTCAACCGCATGTTTGTAGTCCATAATATGGACTCTAGGATCAATCTCCCTATTGTACTTTTTCAACATTGGCGGTTTGAACTTACTAGGCATAATGTATTCTCTGATAGATCTGGTAAAAGGAGACTTCAGGGTGAGTTTCAAGGTGGTATCCATGGCCTTTCCATTGGAACCTTGATTCATTTCCTCCAAAAGCTTATTTACAACGTCTCTCACTTCCTCTTCTTTCTTCCTATGGCTGTTGCTATTACTAGGTGACCTTCTGTTTTGGGCCCGCAAGGGGTGACTAGCAACAAAATATTCCCCTCTATTATGTTCTCTTCCTTTTGAGTATTTCTCTGAATTTTCTCTTTTCCCATTTTTTTGTTCTTTCTGTTCATATTTTCCTATGTTCTGTCCTCCGCTCCACTCCAAATCACTTACATGAAAACTCTTTCCATGCAAAAGCTTACATTCACTGTCTGGGAGCGAAGCTTCCGTACTCCCTTCTTCCTCAGTTGAACTCTTCTCTCCTCCACACCTCTTCTGTCCCCCCTCTGCGTTTCCTCCTAGGTTTATCAATTGTTCTTCGTTGACCCCTATGGGTCCTTGAGATTGCCTTTCATAATCCAGGGTTCAAGCGACATTCCTCCTTAGGGTAATTTTTGGGACAGTGGCGAGGGTCTGTGCCAGAGGAGTTTGTTGCTGAGAACTTCTTACGAATGCAGCTATAGTGTTAATAAACTGCAATGCAAGAGCTAGGTCTGGATTTGGAAGTTTCAGAGGGATTTGACTTGGTCTAGCTGTATTTTGTTGGGAAATAAGGAGCTGAAGCGACGTGTTTAGGTCGATAGGAGTTGTCAAGGATGGATCAGTAGGTGGGGGAAGAGTGTGTCTAGGATTTGAAAGGGTTGAAGATTCGGGATCGTCGGGGTTCGTCATAATGGTGAATTTTCTTCACAGATAAATAAAAATGAAATGTAGTGTTAAGAGAAGATTAGTCCACGTTCTTGCATTGTTCCCACAGATTGTGCCAATTTGATCAGACGTGATCAATATGAAAGGCGATGGGCTAGATCTTCTCTATTGGGCTTGAAATATGACACTTGCAAAGGATAGAAAGAGGATCAAAGAGGAGCCAGGCCTTTTTCCTGGCCAGGACTCTCCAATGATCAAGTTAGTGCCAAATTCAGAGTATTCTTTTAGTAAGAGAAAAGAGATGAGAGAGTGCAGAGTTCCATCTACCTGGACTTAAGCTCTTTCTTCACCTTTTGTATGGTCTTAGGTTAGGTAGGTCTGACACCTCTTCCTGAGAAGGGATGTCTCCTGTCATTTGGCCATGCTAATTGGTGAGATTTGGTGCAATGATGGCATGTGCACGTCCTTTGTCCTATCCTCGGTGATGTTCAGTGAGGGGAGTGTCAGGACAAGGTGTGGACTACTTGAGAACTTTTCCTCTTGCCAGGTGATTGGACACATCCTTGGCGGGCTTTGGCTATTGCTTGTTCAGCAAGTCATTTGATAATAAAGGAATATTAGCTTGTCAGAAAGCCTCTGGACTTGAGATACTTAAGGGCTAGGCTAGTGGGCTTCATTCTCCTTGTTATGGCCTTTAGGAACCACTTAATGGGCTGGATATAAAAAGGGGTCCAATTATCATTTAGGAACCATTTTAATCCCTCATCAGTACTATTAAAAAAAATAAATGTACTGTATTTATATAAAGCTTAGTCAGCATTAAGTCAATCACTTTTTATTAGCATAGTTAGTTCAACTTGTTAAGAATTAGTTAGGTAGCTTACTTTCTCTCTCATCTTTTTCACGTGTCTAATCACTATATATATATATATATATATATATATATATATATATATATATATATATATATATATATATAGTTCCCAGCTTATGAAAAGTAGAGAATTCACTTCAAATTTTTTAAAAAATTAATATGGTATTAGAGCAAACAATTTTTTTAGAATTCTCTTTTTAATTCCTAAACCTTCTTTTCTTACACTCTGATATTTTATCAAGAAATTTTCTTTGATTTTCTCATAAAACAAACATAAATTTTAGTCCTAATCTTTCAATTTCAATGTTGAATGAAGTCAATTCCGAACTACTATTTTCGTACCTTTAATACTGGTGTGCGATTAGAAGAGCAACTCTTAAGCTCGTACTATCTTCATTCTAATGAAAACTCATCCTTGTGAATTCTTAATTTTGTACCTTCAAATATGTGTTTGAATCTTAAAAGCACTTAATCTCGATAAATAAGCCTCTAAAAGCTGAAAACTCTCAAAATGAAAAAATAAAAATAATTTTTTTTGACATTTGAACCCCTTCAAAATATCTAGAATTGAGAAACGAATACAATGCAACTGAAATTATGAAAAACGGATGAGAAACGAGCAAGAATGGACAAAAATGGGCCAATATAGGCCCATTGCTGCAAAGACCTCTACGAAACCACAGAGGCCTGTGTGGCATTGCCGTAGAGAGCTCTGCAGCACTGCAAAGCTCTCTGTGGCAACTCTGGCGAAATCTCTATTTTTTGCAATCTCATATTGAAATTTGATGCATTCTATGCTCCAATCCTCCTCCTATATATAGAAGGTCTCTCAACACTTTAAATCACCAACTTAGAGAGCTTGAAAGGCATTAACTTCAAGCAAATCGCTTTGCATTTGCTCCTTACTTTGCAAAGCAATTTGGGGGGTTTCTCATTGATTCCTACTCAACTAGTTAAAAGCTTTCTGCCCGCCTATTCGAGGCAAGTTCATTGCCCAAGGCTCATGTTGGTAGGTTTCTCCTTGATTCCTACCCGACTAGTTAAACGCTTTCCACCCGCATGATCGAGGCAAGTCTATTGCCCAAGGCTTGTTTCTCTACTCTGAGGCTAGCCACTGCCTACCATTCGAGGCTAGCCACCGCCCACCATCCTAGGTGAGATACCATGCCATTCGAGGCTAACCTCCGCCTGCCATCCTAAGCTAGCTGCCGCCAGCCACCACCCACCGTCCAAAGGTATCCGCTACCTGACATTCGAGGCGAGCTGTAATACCATCCGAGATTAGCTATTATCTGCCATCTAAGGCTAACCACCGCCGGTCATCCTAAGCCAGTCGCTGCCTGTCATCCAAGGCTAGGCATCGCCCGTAGTCCGAGGTAAGCTTTTTTTCCCTTAATTTTCTTTTATCTAAATTTCCTTGCCTATTTTAATTAGTTAATTAAATTGATTCATCTAAGTTGCTAGGTAATCAACTCGGTAGTCAATTAAGTTAATTAATTAACTCAACCCTCTTTTAATCAATCAATCAAATTATGATAAAATGACTAAGCTAAACTAACCCCTTCACAAGAAGGGAGAACTGCGTCGATTATGACTCCTATTCAAAGGGATACGCTAGCATGCTTGGTTCAAGTATCAAATCCAATTAAAACTAACCAACTCTCCCCCTTATCACCTTCTTCACTTACTTTTATTCTGCTTTCCTTTACTTTGTTATTAGGCTTAGTTTGGGGAATGTGTGACCTCCCTAGAACCCATAAGGGCTAGAGGAGGTACCCCCTAAGTTTGGGATTTCATTATAATATTAACTCTCTTTTATTTTGAATTATAATTATGTATAAACTTTATGGATTGAATGATCATGCATATTATAAATTGTTCATGTATTTTAAACTATTCATGAAATATATTTTAAGTTACTTTTATATTATTTAGCCGAACATATTTTGTTGAACTGAAAACTTAGTCCCCAAATCCTCTTTGATTTTGAGGCTAATGATTTTTTTCCTTTGGGTAATAATTAGAGTCAAATGGGTTTTTTCCTTATATTTTTCCAAATAAAAATAAATTAAGGTGGTGACTCTAAAAAATAATTTTCAAATCTATCAAAAATAAGCCGCGGGCTTCCTCCTGAATTCTTTCCCAAATGAGCATTTCGATTCCCTTTAGCGGATCGGACCAGTACTCAGGGAAGATCTCACAGCTGGTGACTCCACTGGGGACTAACTTTCTTTTAATAAAAGGAAAAAATAAGTGGACTACTAATTAGTTTAAAAAGAGTTTGGCCTTTTAATATGACTGTGACTTTGCATGCATCACTTGCATAGGCTTTTTGCCATTCAACCTAATTTTAGGAAAACAATGTATAGTGAGTAGCATCCAGTGGGTAACTCTCCTTGGGTCTATTCGCCAATAGTGAAATCATCCATCCCGCGATGAATCCTTTGATCTTTTCAAAGGTGTAACGAGTATGCACATACTATTAGACTCACATGTGGTTAGGTATATCACTACTCTAGTGTGACAGGAACCCAAATCGAGCCACCCTTACCATTTCATATAATGAACTTAGATCCTGACCTTAGGTTGTATGTACTATAATTAAAACCTTGTATCTTTGCATTCTCATGAAATGTTTTCCTCATGCATATCATGCATGCATATTGTATAACAAAATATGCATTCATCTCAAGTCTAGGTCAAACCTTGAACTGAAGAAGGGTTAAACATTCTTACCTCCATTTAAATACCTTTCTCATAAACATTCTCACCTATACGCCATCACTTATCCAATAACCTTTACACCATCACCCTAAACCTTTAACCTAAACACCATTATCCCTTTATTCTAGCCCTTAACCCAAAATCCTAGACACTCTCACCTCCATCCAAACACCTTCACCCTTAAACCTTAAACACTCTCACGTCTATCCTAAGCACCTTTACCCCCATAAGCTTAAAACTATCACCCTGACCTTTAATCCTAAACACCTCACCCTAGCCATGTACCTCAAACACCTCATCCTAGCCACATACCCCAAATACCTCACCCTAGCCTTTAACCTAAACACCATCAACTTAACCATATGCCTCAAACACCTCGCTCTAGCCTTACCCTAGACACCACATGCTTGAACCTCACACCTCAAATGTAAACCTAAATCACGATTAACCTTTGGAACTTAAACCATAAACCTACAACTCTAAAACCTATATCCAACCTTAAAAACCCTACTACCTTACCATAAGCCTAACCCTTAGCCCCTATCCTTATTCAAAAAAAGAAAAAAAAAATAGACACCTTAGGTTCTCCATGCCAAAACCATCATCTTAATCCTACCCCTTATTTAAAATCAAACCATTATCCTTAAGCCCAACACTCATGGCCCATCACCTTTCCAAACTAGTTTGTTACCCTTAAGCCTAATAATTTTAACCCAACACACTACCTTAATCCCAAAACCTTTGGTCCAGTCTACTACCTTAAGCCCAAAACATTTGTCCCATTATACCTTAAGCCCAAAAAAATGGTTGGTTTGTAACATAATAAGGAAGCCTTTTCTCTTAGGATTTGCATGCCTATACCTTCATCACCTTTTCTATTCCATACCCATCACTTACCTTATTGCTTTGATTTGAAGGTACCAATGGCCAACCCACTTGATATGGCTTCTCTAACCACACTTGTGACTAGACTCCTTAAGAAGTAAGAAGAGTAATCCAAACTATCCTAGCTACTTAACAAGCCTAATCTGAGGAATAAAAGCAATTCATTATTAAGGAATTTCGGGCTATGATTAACCAGGCCTGCCTTAACCATCCTAACCCAAACCTTATCTTGAACTAGACTAATCCTAGTCTAAATTCGAGCCAAACCAAATTATATCTAGACTAAGGTGGGGAAGTTTTCTGTTACCTAGACATTAGAATGCTTATGGAGAAATTTGAAGCCATGGAAAGAACCATTAAATCCCTAAAGTACTGCAATGATCTAATTGATGTAGATAGTTTAACCTTATTCCCTGATGCTGATCTTTCTCTTAAATTTAAAATACCTAAACTGGAAAGATTTGATGGAACCACTTGCCCTAAGACTCATTTGAATATATATGTGGGGGCAATGAAATCTTTGGGAGTTAGCGATGAGCTCCTTACTCAATTATTCCAACAATCACTAACCGGTGCTACTAGGAGATGGTTTCTTTCACTAAACAAGAGCCAAAAAAGGATGTGGGATGATATTTGTCATGTCTTTGTGATACAAAGCCCAAGTATATTAAACTTGAGATTCAATTATCTTTACGCTTGGAAGTAACTCCTTGGAAAGCTAAATCAGGTTTTCCCCAAGTCTGGGACCCAAATCCAACCCGTAATAGAGCAGCTTGGAATATAATCATCTTTGGATGATAATCTCTGCTACACAATACCGAACATGTGGAAGAGAACCTTGGAATAAATACGTACAAAGTAATTAGCTTTAATTGTATGAACTTGATTCAAGCAAGAATCAAAACTAAAAGATCACACTCTTAAGAAAACTGAATTTTTATTGATCATAACGTCAACTCCTTTTTACATAAATGGTTGAGTTTATATAGAGGCTTAACCCTAAATTAGAACCAACTATGAAAATGAAAATCTTCCTAAACAATGATTAAAGATTCCTAATTGGAAACCAATTCCTAAATAATAACTAAGCTAGAACTGAATTCTAAAACAAGTTAGGAATCCTTCCTATAAAAGAGAAGCTATTTCCTAACTAGAAATTGAAATCTAATTAATTAAAGTATAACATTCAGATGGGCCTTTGACCTAACATAAAATAGGCCCAAAACTAATTAAAAGATGAAAATAAAGTATTTAAACAACTCTTGGGTTGTATACATAACATAGGCAGCTCAAATACTAACTAAAACATGATAAATTGAATTTGAAAAGCCCAAATATTAAGGGTCCAATTTGAATGAAGAATGGCAACCTTGTAAACACTTGAATAGATTAGGCCTAAGCAAATTAGAATGTAATTTGCCTTCTTCATCTTGACATTGGGCTTGAATAGATTGATTAAGCCTTTGAAACTTCCTTGAATACAATTGGATCCATATGCAAAGCTCATGATCCAAATATCTTTGATTGGTTTATAAGAAACTTTATACAACCTTATTTTCTTCTTGAATGATTCATCAATCATGCACAATGGTTGTATTGTATGCCTTAGTAACCTAACTTGATAGAAATGACAACCTTGAAGAACCTTCTTGAAGTCTTTAACTTGTATGTATTTGTGGGATTCTTTCAAGGCATATGGATTCTCATCATTCCCTACCTCCTCAAGATGATTCATCCTCGAATCTTGGCTTAAGCACCTAGTAGGAAATGCATTGCTTTTATCACCTCTTTTCTTCCATGAAAATCCTTCTTTAAAATCCTAAAAAAGAGAAACAAAACTAAACAAAGAAAATTCAAGCTTGTTAGAGTTAGAAAACAAAATATGCTTGATACTTTCTTTTTCAACTATGCTCACTTGTTTTCTCTCTTCACTCTCAATCTTTTTATTTGAGCTTTCTGTTATTTCTTTTCTCTCATTTCAAAGTTTATTTTCTTCTTCACTTACTAATTCTTTCTTTTCACACTCACTCTTTTTCTTTTCACTTTCTTTCTTTATGCACTCTTTTTCTTTTATTTCACTATTTTCAACCAAGTCAGTTTTGTTTACAATAACTTCTTGAGGAGGATCATATGTTGGAATTCCTTCATGAATAACTTCTTCACCCTTTAATAAGGACTCTTCATTCATAAGCTTAGGTTTTAAGTCATTTTCATGAGTAACTTCCGCAGCTTCATTTTGCACATTGCTTTCCTCCTTTTTGAAACTCTCATCACCTTCATTCTCCCTTTTTGTTACACTCAATTTTGTCACTACAAGCTCAATAACACCATTTTGTCTTTGAAGTTCTTCCTCTCTTTTTCTTTGTATCTTCACTCGATCATCATACAATTCTTCTTGAGAAAGAGGAGCAAGGGTAGTATGCTTACCATCTTTTAGTGAAACTTTGTAGTGATTAGTAGATTTGATGTGTTTTGCTTGACTAAAACATATCCATGGCTTTCTAAACAAAACATGTGTCACATTCATTAGCACAATATCACACCAATCTTCACTTGTATACCTTCCTAGAGAGAATGAAACTAAAGCTTGCTCTTTAATCTTGACATATTTATTCAACAAATATAATGAATGTAGCCTTGAATGCTTTCTAATGGGCAAATTTAATTTCTCAACTAGCTTAAGGCTTGTAAAATTGACAACACTCAATCTATCAATGATCATACGGCATACTCTATCTTGGATGCGACATCTTGTATGAAAAACATCGTTACATTCTTCATCCTTCAATATCCGCATACCTACTTCTTACCTAATAGCCATTAATTATTTTCGAAATTCTTGATCAACTTCCATTGTAAAACCTGAAAAGAATGCTAGTAAAGTAAAATAATACCTCACTTCACTCCCTCATGTGTTTCACTCAAGTATTGTCAATCACTCGTATTTCACTCAATTTGTTATGGCTTTTCTCTTTATGAGCTCACACTTAGCCTTTTTCCACTCAAATCTCTTATCAAGATTAGTTGCAAAAATCAAATTAATACAATCTTACTAAATTACAATGTGAATAGAAATCCAAAGACTTAAAATGAAACAAGAAATAAGGAATAAGAAATAAGAAATCCTAATGACACTAGGAAAACGAGAATCCTAATTGAACTAGGAAAACAAAATTAGAATTTTGACTTAGAAAAATAGTAATAGAAATCCTAATTGAAATTGGAAAACAAAAGTTAAAATCCTAATAGAACTAGGACAATAATATAGGAATCCTAATGGGATTTGGAAACCTAATGAGACACGAACAAGGGTTGAAATAAAAAGAAAACCAAAACGAATAAGGAAATAGTTAAATTAGCAAGAAATCAGAATGAAAATAGGATTAGAAAAAGTCAATCCAAAATTTGGAAAGGAGTAAGAAACCAATCTTAGCTTATTTTGGAAGGATGCTTAGACCTGGTCAAACTCTTTGTAAAATGCTGAAATCTTTGATTCTCCTTGTATAATCTTGAAAATTAGCTTCTTTCCTTGTCCTCTTCACTTTAGGAACTAAATAACTTTTATAAATACACCAAAAATTCATATTTTAACACTTTTTGCTTCTTCTTTTTTCAACACTTTTTGCTTCTTCTTTTATTTTTGGATGAATTTTCCTCTTTTTTTTTTTTGCTTTTCTTTTTCTTTTTCTCTCTTTTTTTTTTTGATTGATTTCTTTCTTTTCTTTTCTTTTTTTTTTCTTAAATTACAATAGCAAATTGTAAGGAAAATTAACAAACAAATTGAAGACTAAATACAAGAAGCCAAACCAAATTTGAAGTCTTTAAGCCTGGGTGAGTCCTCCCTTCTTTCTTCTTGAATTCGAATTGGTTCCCCAAATAAGTATGGTTTTGACCTTCCAATGAAATAAGGAATAGAAATACAAATAGGATAGGAAACAAAGAGACGAATGGAAATAAGACATGAATCAAAGAAGGCAAAACGATTTTTTTTTTTTTTTTTTAGACCTGAAACATGAACAAACAGAGTTAACAAGATGAAAACAAAGGAATTTAATGAACACAAAAACAAACGAAAACAAGAAATACAAATGAAACAGAAAGATATAACCTGATTTAGAGCTTAAACTTTAATACCAAACTGATACAAACCCCAAGTATATTAAACTTGAGACCTAATTATCTTTACGCTTGGAAGCAACTCCTTGGAAAGCTAAATTAGGTTTTCCCCAAGTCCGCGACCCAAATCCAACCCCTGATAGAGCACCTTGGAATATGATCATCTTTGGATGATGATCTCCATAACACAATACCGAACTCGTGGAAGAGAACCTTAGAATAAATATGCATAAAGTAATTAGTTTTGATTGTATGAAATTAATTCAAACAAGAATCAAAACTAAGAGATCACACTCTTAAGAAAATTGAATTTTTATTGATCATAACATCAGCTCCTTTTTACATGGATAGTTGAGTTTATATAGAGGCTCAACCCTAAATTAGAATCAACTATGGAATAGGAAATCTTCCTAAACAAGGATTGAAGATTCCTAATTAGAAACTAATTCCTAAATAATAACTAAGCCAGAACTGAATTCTAAAACAAGTTAGGAATCCTTCCTATAAAAGAGAAGCTATTTCCTAACTAGAAACTGAAATCTAATTAATTAAAGTATAAAATTCGGATGGGCCTTTGATCTAACATAAAATAGGCCCAAAACTAATTAAAAGATGAAAATAAAGTATTTAAACAACTCTTGGGCTGTATACATAACATAGGCAGCTCAAACACTAACTAAAACATAATAAATTGAATTTGAAAAGCCCAAATATTGAGGGTCTAATTTGAATAAAGAATGGCAGCCTTGTAAACACTTGAATAGATTAGGCCTAAGCAAATTAGAATGTAATCTGTCCTCTTCATCTTGACATTAGGCTTGAATAGATTAATTAAGCCCTTCAAGCTTCCTTGAATACAATTGGATTCATATGCAAAGCTCATGATCCAAATATCTTTGATTGGTTTATAAGAAACTTCATACAACCTTATTTTCTTCTTGAATGATTCATCAATCATGCACAATGGTTGTATTGTATGCCATAGTAAGCTAACTTGATAGAAATGACAACCTTGAAGAACCTTCTTGAAATCTTTAACTTGTATGTATTTGTGGGATTCTTTCAAGGCATATGGATTAGGATGAAATTTGTCATGTCTTTGTCAAGCAATATCATTACAATGGTGAAATTGATGTCACTAGGCATGACTTGGAAACCATCAAGTAGCTTCTAGAGGAGTCATTCTCTATGCTCCTTACAAGGTGGAGGGCTAAAGCTATAAAAATAGTAAACAGACCAACAGAACAAGAACAAGTGGACATCCTTGTCAAACACCTA
This sequence comes from Reutealis trisperma, assembly GCA_947687605.1. Taxonomy (NCBI): domain Eukaryota; kingdom Viridiplantae; phylum Streptophyta; class Magnoliopsida; order Malpighiales; family Euphorbiaceae; genus Reutealis; species Reutealis trisperma. The sequence goes on along the minus strand of CANTUT010000159.1, from coordinate 568,873 downwards.
CTTCTGATCTACCGAGTCCACTTGTTAACCCAATACCTATCCACTTTCAAAACTTTGGTTGCAATTGCATCAAAAGTTGAATGTTGCATCCAAAGTGCATTATTTCAACTTGAATTCCTCACCACTAACCCAAACAATGATGAAGAACCTGAATCCAATCCGACCCCACCTTACCCCAACCCCAAGTGCCATGACATGGAAGATTCTAAGTTCAACTAAGCTGACTTGTCCAAGATTGAATTCCAAATTTGAGTTTGAGTATGAGTCTAAATTCGAGTATGAGTCTATCATCTTATTTTCTTTTTCGTGTATTTTTCGTCGATTATGACAATTCATTTTTTGTTATCTTGTAATAAAATTTTCCATTGTAATTAAATATCCACATCTTTTTTTTTAATTATTTGTGCACTTGTCTTTCTTGTTTTAAACATAGATGAGCTTTGAAAAAAAAAAAAAGAGAGAGAAAAAGAAAAAAAAAGAAAGAAAAAGAAAGAGAGAAAAAGAAAAATGAATAGTCAATTAAATCCACCATATCTAGCATATGTTGTAGTTGAGATACCATCAACAATTACTTTGCTAGCCCATAACCAAACAAGGTTAAGAAATAGACCTCTCATCAAATAATTGAAGCATAAAATCAAATGATACACCTCAACAAAGGGCAATAAGTTCATCGAATCCAAAATTCAAATATTGGAGCCCCTCAAAGTGCAAAAAAGCAACAAATCATGGTGAAATGTTTTCTCCCAACTTTCATTAATCCAAGCTCGTTAAATTGAAAACTCGAAAGGGCAGCTTAAGCAAAAGTTACAGTTAAAAAAAAGAAGAAGCTCATCCCAATCATCTTCCTTCGTGTCCACATTTATCTTCAATCAATCTGTCTCATCTCATATATTCTAAAATTATCCTTTCTCATTTAGGCTTATTCTTTAAAGTGATATGGTCTTCTATGCTCTTATCTCACAATGGGGGCATATCCTTCTAGGTCATCATCTTCACTTCCTAATCCATCCCATCTCTTAGTTCAAAAAGCTAATGCATAATCTCTCATATCGTTTGCTTGTCCGTCATGTCCCTGTCTCCTACTAGGAACATGATCCCTAAGTTGTCTCTTCTCATCAGTCCTTCAACCACTCCTTAGGGCACTTCTTTTCAGCCAGTTTATCATCTACGTTCAAGCCAATAAGGTTTCACCCTAAATGGCCCTTCAATCTCAAAAAGGAAAGATTAGCTTGACTTGTTCTTTCCCATGAATCATGCTATAAATAGCAAAATCATACAACTACCCTGATCCTTTTAACCCACCTTTGAACCATTCCTAAACTTCAAAATGTACCATTATATTCTTTTAAGCTCAAGCCTCATACTATCTTTTCCTTGGCAAAGTCTCATTGCCTTTTAAGGGTAGGCCTATAGGCAAAAACAAAGATCCTAAGTCTTTTAAGACTCACCATCCTTAAAACCAACTTTCTCTAGCACAACCAAAATTAAGTGATGTCTTGCAAAGCTTAAGAAGGGCTCGAACCACTTAAGTCATTCCATGTCTCATTGGCAAACATCTCATTATATTTGAAAAGACTAAGCCTCCTTGGCAAATTACATCACCCGTAAAATCCAACAGAGTCAGGGTTTACCAACTAAGGGGATTTCAAAATCTGATGTAACTATGACAAAAGGCAAGCCCCTATCTATGAGCCTGCAGAATCTTTTTGACTAAAACCTATAGCACCATACCTAAGATAAACCCATCCATCTTCTAAAGAGGTCTAAAGCACCCTTGTAAAAAAGTCCAAGTTGATAAAGCCTTGTAACCAAAAGCCTTCAAGCTTTCACCATGAAATATAAGCTTAAAAAGCATTTACAATGAAGCCCAAATGGAAAAGTCTTCACCATGAAGCCCAAATCAAGAAGCCTTCACCCTGAAACCCAAGCCAAAATGCCTTCATCATGAAGCCTAAACCAAGAAGCCTTCACCATGAAGCCCCAATAAAAAAGCCTTCACCATGAAACCCAAACCAAGAAGCCTTCATCGTGAAGCCCATGACCTCCTTCAAGGTCAAATCTGACCAAGCCTTCTTAAGTTTGTTTCCTAGCCTGACCTTCCCTCTAACTAGACTTAACCTGCTAGTTTGACCTCCTATAAAGTCTAGCATCCCAACCTAGTCCTAAGGAAAAATCTGATTGAGCCTTCTAAACCTGACCAGGCCTAAGGTAGAACTTAATCGAGCCTTCCAAATGAACTCTCTAAAGGTTGTATCTTGACCAAGTCGAAGTGGTAAACCTAACTAAGCCTTCCATATGAACCTTTTCAAGGATAAGCCCCATAAATTGACCTTCCCCAAACCTTCCAACCTAATCATCTCCAAAGACCTGACCCTCTTGATCAAGCTCTCCAATCCAACCTCAAACCAAATCTTCGCCAAAGTCATACCTCTCTAAGTCTTTTAAACTAAACAGCCCGATCTTTTTCAAGACCACACCTTACTTGATGACTTTTTCCTAAGCCAAACTGATAGCCATTAACCAACTAACCTCATACCTAACATGCCCACTTCACCTCTAAGCTAGCCAATCAACCAAAAATCAAATGACCAAACCACTTTCCTTTATTCATCTTAAAGTGGGGGCATCTTCTTTCCAAATATTCACCTTTTAGAAATGGGGGCATCTTTCTTTCAAAGATCAATACTTTTATATTAGGCTAACCCTTCATAGTTCAAAGTATCAGATCATTGCATAATTATCTAGCATTTTTGCATTAAACAGGCTCATGAATCAAAACTGATTGTCAAACTAAGTGAGACAGATCATCAACCCAATCAATCCGAACCAATCTCTTTTCAAAAATCAATCTCAAGATCACTATTTTTACTCTTCTTACTAGACAAGACAATTATCCTTACCATTCCTATCAGACAGGATGGTCACCTTTATAATTCTACCAGAAAGGATAATCATTTTTTATTCCAACTAGACAGGATCATCACTTTTCATTCTTACTAGAAAGTATCACTACTTTTACTATTCTTATAAGATAGGGCAATTATCTTTGCTATTCCTACCAAACAAGATGGTCATCTTTTTTTATCTAACTAGAAAGGATCATCACTTTTCATTCCTAACCATTCCTACTAGAAAAGACTATTACACTTACTGTTCCTACCAGACAAGACACTTTTACTTACCATTCCTACCAGACAGGATAGTCATCTTTTTGATCCTACCAAATAGGATTATCACTTTTTATTCTTACCAAAAAGGACTACTACTTTTACTATTCCTATCAGAAAAGATAGCTATCCTTACTATTCCTACCAGATAGGAAGGTCATCTTTTTTTATCCTACCAGACAGGATCATCACTTTTCATTCCTACCAGAAAGGACTATTACTTTTACTATTCCTATCAGACAGGATAGTTATCTTTACTTTTCCTACTAGATAGGATCGTCACTTTTCATTCCTACCAGAAAGGACTATTACTTTTGTTGTTCCTACTATATAGGATAGTTATCTTTACCATTCCTACCATACAGCAAGGTTATTTTTTTTATCCTGCTAAATAGGATCATCACTTTTTATTCCAATAAGAAAGAACCATCATTTTTTCCTACCAGACAGGATAGTTATCTTTACAATTCCTAAGAGACTGGAAGGTCATTTTTTGATCCTACTAAACAGGATTGTCACTTTTTATTCTTATAAGAAAGGACCATCATTTTTACTATTCTTACTATATAGGACAATTATCTTTACCATTCCTACTAGACAGGATGGTCATCTTTTTTATCCTACCATCACTTTCCATTCCTACCATATAAGATTAATACTTTGTTGTTCCTATCAGACAGGATCACCATTTTATCAGTTCCTACCAGACAAGGTCACTTTCTTCCTTACCAAAAAGGATTATCATTCTTACTAGATAGAAACATCACTTTAGCTCCTACCAGAAAGGACAACTATCAAATGCTACCAACTAATAGATCTCCCAAATGTATCGGGAGCATCTTTCTTAAAATTCAACCACACCTTTCACCCAAATGTCTAAACTCTGACCTAGACATTAATTTGGTTCCTTTAACCATCTTCCATCCTTAGGTTTACTATCATCAAAATCGTCTTTCAAACAAAGATAATTCTGATGAGGGGGCAACTGTGAACCCTTAATTTTGTACCTTCCAGAGTGTGTTTGAACCTTAAAAGCATTTAGGCTCAATAAACAAATCTCCAGAAGCCAAAAACTCTCAAAATAGAAAAATCAAAAATATTTCTTTTTGACATTTGAACCCCCTTCAAAATATCTGGGATTGAGTAACAAATGTAACAAAACTGAAATAATGAAAAACAGACAAGAAACAAGTAAAAATAGGCAAAAACAGGCCAAAATAGGCCCATTGCCGCAGGTCTCTATGGCATTACCCCAGAGACCTCTGAGGAACCACGGAGGCTTGTGCGGCACAGCCATAGAGACAACTCCAATGAAATCTCCATTTTTTGCAATCCCACATTAAAATTTGATACATTCTATGCTTCAATTCTCCTCTTATATATAGAAGGTCTCTCCACACTTCAAATCACCAACTTAGAGAGCTTGAAAGGCATTAACTTCAAGCAAACCACTTTGCATTTGCTTCTTACTTTGCAAAGCAAGTTGGAGGTTTCTTGTTGATTTCTACTCAACTAGTTAAAGGCTTTTCGCCCACCAGTTTGAGTCAAGTCCATTACCCAAGGCTCGTGATGTGACGTTTCTCCTTGATTCCTATCCGACTAGTTAAAAGCTCTCCGCTTGCCTATTTGAGGTAAGTCTATTGCCCAAGGTTCATTTCTTCAGTCTGAGGCTAGCTGCCGCCTACCATTCGAGGCTAGTCGCCACCCACCATCAGAGGTGAGCCAGCACACTATCTGAGACTAATCTCCGCCTGCCATCCTAAACCAGCCGCTGCCCACTATCCTAAACCACCACCACCTGCCATCTTAGGCTATCTGCCGCCTGCCATCCGAGGCTAACTGTCGCTTGCCATCCGAGACCAGCTATCGCCTGCCATCCAAAGCTAACCGCCATCCGCCATCCTAAGCTAGCCACTACCCACCATCCAAGGTTAGGAGTAGCCCGCCGTCCGAGATAAGCTTCTTTTCCCTTAATTTTCTTTTGTCAAAATTTCCTTACCTCTTTTAATTAGTTAATTAAATTGATTCATCTAGGTTGCTAGCTAATCAACTCGGTAGTCAATTAAGTTGATTAATTAACTCAACTCTCTTTTAATCAATCAATCAAAACAAGATAAAGTGGCTAAGTTAAACTAACCCCTTCACAAGAAGGGAGAACTGCGTGGGTTATGCCTCCTATTCAAAGGGATACGTAGACATGCTTAGTTCAAGTATCGAATCCAATTAAAACTAACCAACTCTCTCCCCTATCACATTCTTCACTTAATTTTATTTTGCTTTCCTTTACTTTGTTATTAGGTTTAGTTTGGAGAATGTGTGACTTCTCTATAACCTATAAGGGCTAGAGGGGGTATCCCTTAAATTTGGGATTTTATTATAATATTAACTCTCTTTTATTTAAAATTCTAATTATGTATAAACTTTATGGATTGAATGATCATGCATATTAAAAATTGTTCATGCATTTTAGACTGTTCATGAAATATATTTTAAGTTACTTTTATATTATTCAGCCGAACATATTTTGTTAAACTAAAAACCTAGTCCCTGAATCCTCTTTGGTTTCGAGACTAGTAATCTTTTTCCTTTGGGTAATAATTAGAGTCAAATGGGTTTTTCTCTTATATTTTTCCAAATAAAAATAAATTAAGGTGGTGATTCTAAGAAACAATTTTCAAATATATCAAAGATAAGCCCGAGGGCTTCCTCGTGAATTCTTTCCCAAATAAGCATTTCGATTCCCTTTAGCGGATCGGACCGGTGCTCGAGTGAGGTCTCACTATCCCTTACCCTAGTTTCACCATCATTGATAGGCTCTAATTACCATTTTTGGTCTTGAGCCATGAAAATGGCATTACACTCTAAGAACAAATTGTAGTTTGTTGATGGATCTATCTCTATTCCTGTATCAACAGATCCTCTCTATACAGCTTGGCAGCTTTGTGACATAATGGTATTATCTTGGATCTTGAAGGTGGTTTCTCCCTCTATAACTCAAAGTATCATCTGGCTTGATACTGCTTGCAATGTTTGGAAAGATCCTACGGATCATTTTTTCTCAAAGGGATTATTTCAGAATCTCAAATCTTCAATGAGAGATTTTCTCTTATCAACAAGGTCATCTCAATGTCACTGATTATTTTACTTGTTTAAAGGTTCTTTGGGATGAATTGATGAATCTGAGCTGGTTCCAGTCTATCTATGTAATCCTATTTGTCAATGTGGAGCAATTGATACCATTAGGAAATACCAGGAAACTGATTATGCTATTAGGTTTCTTAAAGAGCTAAATGAAAATTTTGCTATTGTAAGGTCTCAAATCATGAGACAATTGATTAGGGCTAAAACTACTCCTTGGGAATCTGTTGCTTTTGCCAAAAAATCCACCATAACTGGTATTGGTCTCACTACAACTTCTAATTCTTATCAGAATAAGAGGTTCTATAATTCTAGGTACAATTTTGGCTATAAGAAACCATTGTGCACTTTTTATGGTTATCTTGGTCACATTGTGGATAAATCTTATAAAAAATATGGTTATCCTCTTAGGCTCAATTCTAGATTTCGACCCAGGTTTAGGCCTCCAACAGCAAGTATCAACCAAGTTAAAGGGTGTGGTGTTGTTTACACTAATGATTCCCACTATAAGTTTGGCAATAATGATTAGAATTCATTTCCTGTTGCTATGAATACTCAGCTTCTTATAGGACTCAAAATCCTACTGGTGGTTCTTCTTTTATTCATCATTCTTCGTAGTTTACTCCTACAACATATGTTCCAACCAATATTCATCTAGGATTATCCTCTACTACTAGTCCATTTACTTTAAAACAATGTCAGTAACTACTAGCTTTGTTACATACAACACCAAAATCTCAATCCAATGCTACTGTTGATCATTCCAATACAATAACTTCTGCTAAATCATACTACAATACCTTCTGGTATGTCTTTCACTTCTTTAACCAATCAAAATATTTGGATCATGGACACTGGAGCCACTGATTACATTTGTTGTTCTTTGTCTTTCTTTTACAATTACAAACCAATTTCTAATTACTTTGTCAAATTGCCCAATTATGAGCTTATTCCAATCCTTGACATTAGTAGCATCTACTTTGATGATAAATTCATTAAATTTGTTCTTTCCATGTCCATCACGTCCTACAGTTTTCTTATAATCTCATTTCCATTAGCAAACTAACCCTTCATTCTCAATGTTCTTTTTCTTTCTTATATGATCTTTGTAAAATCTAGGTTCTGTAGACTTTGGAGATGATTAAGTTAGTTAGACAGGTAGATGGCCTTTACTAGCTAATTGAACTTGCTTTTCCTCACATTATCAATTCTTTTTTTGTTAGTTCAAATATTTCTATTTCTCATTTTGATTTGTGTTACTACAAATTAGGACATGTGTTTGTAAATAGAATAAAAGAATTTCAAAAGTTGAATAATCAAATATCAATATCTTCTTCTCATTTTTGCAATGTTTTTCCTTTAGCCAAACAAAAGAAACTTCCATTCTCTATCAGTAATTCAGTTGCCTCTGCTCCTTTTGATTAAATACATATTGATATTTAGGGTCTAATGGAGCCTTCTTTTACTAGACATTGTTATTTCCTAATTATTGTTGATGATCATTCTAGATTCACATGGTTATACCTTATGAAATCTAAGTCCAAAGCTACAACATTACTTCAGCAATTCTATTTCTTTATTCAAACTCAATTCAACATTACAATCAAAATAATAAGATCTTATAATGGCTTGGAATTCCAAGTGCCTGATTTTTATAATTCTCAAGGCATATTTCATTAAACTTCTTGTGTCGGGACACCTCAGTAAAACAATATTATAGAAGAAAATAACAACATATTCTCAATATGGCTAGAACATTAAGGTTTCAAAGTCATCCTCCCTTGTCCTTTTGGAATTTTTGTGCCACTCATGCTTTCTTTCTTATTAACAGAACTCCCACTCCAATCTTACATGAAAGCACACCTTTTGAAAAACTCTATGGTATTGTTCCTGATCTATCTGACTTGAAAGTCTTTGGTTGGCTATGTTTTACCTATTCATTACTTAGACATAGAAAAAAAATTTGATCTTAGAGCATCTAAGTGTGTTTTTCTAGGGTACAAACCTGGTACCAAAGGCTAAAAAGTGTATAATCTTGAAATAAATACTCTTTCTTTCTTTAGAAACATCATTTTCATGAACATCTATTTCCCTTTCATGTTTCTAGTACCATACCAACCTCTTTTACTACAATTAATTCTTTTGTTGTTCCTATTGCCTTTGATAATCCAGATTCTCTTATTTCTACATCTTCTTCTCTATTCCCTTCTTTTTTTCTTCTTTCCTTCCTATTGATTTCTCTGCTAACTTACCTTATTCCTCACCTACTCACTCACCTGTCCCTCTAACTCATTCACCAACTAATCTTCCTCATTCATCACCACCTCTAACTATTGAGTTACCCATTCCTAATCACTTAGATCTTCCCCACATAGATTCTTCTTTACCTTGTGCAATTCCATCTATTCAACAGCTTAGAAGATCCAATAGATATCATTAACCACCCACATACTAGCAAGACTATTACTATAAATTGGCTAATTCTTTATCTCAAACTAGCTCTATCACCATAGTTATTGCAACTCCATTATTAGGAACACCTCATAGTCTCTCTCAAGTGCTTTCCTATGATAAACTTACCCCTAAACACCAAGCTTTTGCTATCAATATCATCACTAGACCTAAACCTAAGACATACAAGGACGCTATCACTAATGTGAATTGGCAGAAAGCTATACAGGCTGTGGAAACTAATAACACATGGAATTAACCACTTTACCCCTCCAACAAGCATCCTATTAGTTGTAAATGGGTATATAAAGTCAAATATAATGTAGATGGCAGTTTGGAAAGGTATAAGGGTAGGCTAATGGCCAAAGGTTATACTCAACAAAAGGGAGTTGATTACCTGGATACCTTTTCTCCTATTGCAAAGATAACAACAATCAAAGTTCTTTTTGTAGTTGCAATAATTCATCATTGGAATTTGAAGCATTTAGACATTAACAATGCCTTCTTGCATAGAGAACTCCATGAAGAATTCGATATGTGGTTGCAATCAGGACTTCACTCTTCCAAACCAAATCAGGTTTATCATTTGCTTGAGTCTCTTAATGGCCTTAAATAGGCCAGTAGACAATAGTATGAAAAGCTTTCTCAAGCTTTATTACAACATGGCTTCACTTAGGCTCACTCTGATTGTTCATTATTTCTTAAAAAGGGCATTAATTCTTTAACTGCAATGGTAATCTATGTTGATGATGTGATTTTTGCTAGCAATTCATTGTCTGAGATTCAGTCTATGAAAGCTTTTCTTCATTCTACATCCAAGATTAAAGACTTAGGATCTTTGAAATGCTTCTTAGGTTTTGAGGTGGCTAGAACATCTGCTAGCATTTCCATCTACTAGAGAAAGTATGCCCTAGAATTACTTAATGATACTAGTTTCTTTGGTTCTAAGCCTTCTAAAACACCATTGTTGCCTACTGATAAAGCCATTTATTCTGCTGGATCACCAATTTCATATTTTACTTCTTATAAAACTCTCATTGGGGAGCTTCTGTATTTAACAAATGCCAGGCATGATCTCAATTTCTCAGTCCAATAATTATCTCAATTTTTGGACAAAACAACTCAAGCTCATGCCATTGCTACTCATAAGATACTTAGGTATCTTAAAGGATCTCCAAGACAAGGTCTCTTTTCCTTTTTTGATGCCCTTTGCAACTTCAAGGTTTTTCAAATTTAGTTTGGGGCACTTGTCAATTTAGCAAGAAATCAGTTATTAGCTACTGTATTTTCATTGATCTTCATTAGCCTCTTGGAAATCTAAAAAACAAAGTGCAGTAGCCAGGTCATCCTCTGAGGCAAAATCTAGAGCCGTGGCCTCTGCAAGATGTGAAATTCAGTGGTCTTATATTAGGGATCTATAGCTTTCACATTCTAATCCAGCTTTGCTCTTTTGTGACAATTTGTCAGCGATTCATATTGCCCATAATCAAGTCTTTCATGAAAGAACTAAACACGTTAACATTGATTGTCATGTAGTTAAGGAGAAAGTAGCTGCCAAAATTCTTAAATTGCTTCTTGTGTCATCTTCTCATTAGTTATTTGATTTCTTTACTAAGGCTCATCATTCCACTCAATTCCATCATTTTCTAAGCAAGCTGAGTGTGATTAACATCTACACTCCAACTTGAGAAAAGGTGTTACTGTACTGTATTTATGTAAAGCTTAGTCAGCATTAAGTTAGTAACTTTTTGTTAGCCTAGTTAATTCAACTTGTTAAGAATTAGTTAGCTATCTTACTTCCTCTCTCATCTTTTTTCACGTGTCTAATCACTTATATAAACAGTTTTCAGTTTAATGAAAAAGTAGAGAACTCACTTCACATTTTCCATGATGAATATTGTTATTTTAACTTATAAGAACCTATTTTTTTAGTTAAAATGTACTAATTACAGTGTAGAGTTCTATACCTAAAGCATTTTACGTGATATTAAAGAAAAATGATTAAATGCATCCGGCTCATTCAAATAAATGTGAGATATATCTCTTACAAATTCATATGAATTTCATGCATTTATAAGTGTAGGAAGCACTAACTACATTAAAAGGAACCAAATTGAACAAAATTTCTGAAAGATGATAAAACTAATAATTTAAGTGAGATTCAGAGGTGTTAGGAACCATTTACTAGTATATTGTAATTAGTTATAATAATTTTATTTATTTTTAATTAGAATTGATTTCATTATTGGAGTTAAAAAGAAATCTATATATATATATATATATATATATATATATATATATATATATATATATATAATTTCTTACCAAAGGTTGTTGTAATTTGCTTTCAGAATAAAAAATAATAATAACTAAGCGTAATGGGAATTTTGTAATATCATTGCCATTACTGCATGTTTTCTTTATAAATAATTATTTTTAAATTTCTTTTCATTTGTTTTTTTTTTAAATATTTTTTTATGAATCTCATTATTAATTAAAAATAATTTTTGGAGTACGATATAACAATTCATTTTAATTAAATTAAAAAAAATAATACAAAAAGAAAACTGCCCTAATTTCTTTGGGCTTGGGCTGTTGAAGCAGGCTTAGCAGGAAACAATCCCAACCAACCAATTTTTTCTGCTTAATAACAATTCCCCTCCAAAGCCCACACTACTGCCACGTACTGCCCAAACACTAGCAAGCAATGGCCACCACTCAACTTTCCCTCCAAATCCTCCGTCCAATCCCCGCCGCCTGCATCACTTCTCGGCGACTCAGCAACAACCTCAGGACCAGAAACTTAGCAGTAGTTAGAACCGATCGAAACTCCAAATGGGCTCTCAGGTTGAGTCTGGTGGAGCAAAGTCCGCCTGCAGAATCAACGGCGCTTGATGTCAAACAGTTGGTGAACTTCTTGTATGATGATCTTCCTCACCTCTTTGATGATCAGGGCATTGATCAAACGGCTTACGATGATCGTGTGAAGTTCAGTGACCCAATCACCAAGCATGACAGTATAAGTGGGTACCTCTTTAACATTGCTCTTTTGAAGGTTCTGTTCAGGCCTCAGTTTTTCTTACACTGGGTCAAACAGGTTTGTAAATTCTAGCTCTTATTTTGGTTTTGTTAGTAATTTTTAGTTTCTTATAAAACCTAGTAATGCCTATAATGTTAATGGGTAAGTTTTATTTTTTCAGATATATATGATTAGATTAATTTCATAGTTCATAGAAATTTGGGTTTGTGGATGTTGACTACTGTTGAGGCATAATAATTGTAAAAATTCCATCTTTTCAATTACACACATCACATTTGTTTTAAGAAATTGTAAGTTTTGTTATATCATTATCCAATTCTAAGAATGCAAATATTTCAGTTGGGTCTTGCTCTGTTGATTGATATACTTGCTATAGACAGGACCTTATGAGATAACTACCAGGTGGACTATGGTGATGAAGTTCATGCTTCTTCCATGGAAACCAGAATTGGTCTTTACAGGAACCTCTGTCATGGGCATTAACCCTGAAACTGGGAAATTTTGTAGCCATTTGGTAATGCTTTTCCCTCTTATCTAATCATTGGAGAGAAAGAAGGATAAGAGTGTAACAGAGAGATAAACAATTTGTGATTTGTCCTATTTAATCTGTAGGACTTATGGGATTCCATAAAGAATAATGAGTACTTTTCACTTGAAGGTTTGTGGGATGTATTTAAGCAGGTACGGTTTCTTTAGTTGTATGAAATGGCTATTGCAAATGAAATTAATTTTGTCAATTCTGGGATTATGATTTTTCACTCAAAAATTCTTTGTGTTGCTGGTTCTGATTTTCTGCAGTTGAGGATTTATAGGACTCCTGACTTGGAAACGCCCAAATATGAGATTCTGAAAAGGACTGCAAGTTATGAGGTGTGTCTGCGTTATCCTGGAGAAGCTGTTCTCTGTTTATGGGATTATGCTTTTGGTATTGTTATAGTTACACACAAATGAAAACCATCATTTCATTTGGCAGGAGTCATGGGAATGTTATTAAAGCAAAATCTTTTTGCTAGGTTTTGCTTCTTTTTCCTGGGAACTTGATTTAAGCTGCCAGAACTTCAATACATCCTGAGCTGCCAGCACATGATGTATAATGAAATCATTTAAAATCTAGTTGAATCGAAGATGAAATTAAATCAAGATATTTGACAATCAAAATGTTAGAAGCGTGTACTGCTGCATTGTGTTACTTTTTACATTGAGTAATTTGCTTGCCTTTAGCTAAAATGCTACATTGGTTATTAGTTAAATATACATTTCATTTTAGTTCAGAGGTTAAATTCTATGCATTTCAAAGAATGACATAATTCTAATTTGAATATCAGAATGTTTTTACAGGTAAGAAAGTATGCCCCATTTATTGTGGTAGAGACAACAGGAGATAGATTGTCTGGCTCAACTGGATTCAATGATGTTGCTGGGTGAGTATTCTATTGGAATCCAATTCAATATTTTTTTCCTTTCGCTCAATATATATGGATAATTGATGCTATCTTTGTAGGTATATCTTTGGGAAGAATTCCACAACAGAAAAAATACCAATGACTACACCTGTCTTCACTCAGGCAATCGATGCTGACCTTTCGAAAGTGTCAATTCAAATAGTTCTTCCATTGGAAAAAGAATTAGACAGGTGAGCTCATCAAGTTTTTAGGGCTCTGGAAGTTCAAAATTAAAATTTTTAGAAAATTCAACTAGTCATTATGCAACGATTAGTGATTTATTGGAACTTTGCTGTTAGAAATAAATTTATTTGAGAATAAAATTCAATAATTTCACTCAATAGTATGAATGCTTAAGAATAAATTATGTGTCTTTGACCAGTTTACCAGATCCTAATCAAGAGAAACTTAGCTTGAGGAAGGTGGAAGGAGGCACGGCTGCAGTACTAAAGTTCAGTGGAAAACCAACTGAAGACATTGTCCGTGAGAAAGAGAAAACACTGCGCTCAAGTCTAGTTGAAGATGGTCTTAAACCTAAGATGGGATGTTTGCTTGCCCGCTATAACGATCCAGGCCGAACATGGAGCTTTACAATGGTATGATATAGTTCTTATCTGTCCAAAGTTCATTTTCCATTGTTTTCTCCTGCTCAGCTCAGTTCTAGTCCTTTCATTGCAATCTTTGTGCAACCATTTAGACAGACTGAATTTTGATTCTTCTGGATGAATAAAAAAGATAACTACTTTGACGGCGGGCATTTCTCCCCCTGAGATAAATTTACAGGATCACAATGTCGAAAATAACAGAAAAAGTGTTGACTGCACAATGGAACTAACATATGAACTGTCCAAAGCTGTGAGAACTGGGAAAATACGGAAATCCAGCATTTTCTTTTCTGATATGATTTTAAAGAAAAAAGTTCTTTCTTTTCTTGTCAACAAGGAATCTAAGAAGTACCTCTGTTTCTCTCTCTCTCTTTCTCTTGGAAGAAGGTTGGACTTTTCTTTCCTTCATTACTGAGCCAAACTTATCAGTGGCTATAATCGTATGATCCAGAATAACCAATTAACTAATGTATGGAATTCAAAATTGAAATTATGCTTTTCATTACCAAAGGAATCATTTACACCTATATGGCATGCTTTTAATTGTATTTGGTTAAAAAATGTGAGAATAAAACAAATTAAAGAGGTTCATATAGGCCAAATTAACTCAGTTGACTTGATTCCCATGGATCATAGATAAGCAACTCTATGAATTATGTTGAAAATTCTAAAATTGCTTATGCTAGAATTGCTATACCCGCTAAAGGTTCGTGTTGCAGTTTTTTCACTCGAGAGTATTGACATTTTGTAGTTGTCATCTTAACTACTGACATATTCTGTTTATTCGTTTGTGGTTGACTGGCTTGAAGAGGAATGAAGTGCTAATATGGCTTGAAGAATTCTCACTGGAATATTCATAACCACGAGTTCTCGACCTTCTTTTAGATCATACATCCTTCCAAGAAGTTATTCCCGAGAATGTGTTCTGCTAAATTGTAAACATAGAACATTGTAGGTATATCTGGAAGCAACTTTCAATAGGAAGTTGTAAAGTTAAGGATTCTCATTTTGTACACATTTAAATAGGTTATAAGCTGATGCTAGTTTGCCATTGCTACAGATGCAGCATAATTGTGGCAAAGAATTCATGCAGCTGTAATTATTTGTATATTTAGTCAAGTCCTGATACCATTGGTTCTCTTATTCGCAGCAACAATTTCTCTCTCTCTCTCTTTTTTTCCTTTTTATTTTACTGAGTATGAATGGAGGAAGAGGGGAAGAGGCTGGGCTAATGACAATCATCTATTACGAGTTTTAAACTTGGAATTATAATCTAAGGCAATGTTTGGTTCATAGAATAGTTAAAGAATAAAATAGTTATTTTATGTGAAATATTTATTCTAAAATTTGGTTCAAATTTTAGATAGAAAATATTAATTATATAGAATAGCAATTCTATAATTTTTATGAAATGCATATTCCACAAAAAAAATTAAAGAATTGATGTTTTTTAAGTTATGAAATAGAGCATTTTTATTTTTATTCTTAAAAAATATTGTCAAGTTCAAATTCATTATTATTACCTAATTTCTTTACAATAAACTTTGTATGAACTCTATTAGTTAAAGAAAAATCTCTCTTAATATCTGTTTGGACCAAAAAAAAAAAAAAATCTCAGAAACTTACATTAAAGAGATAAATTAGTAAGACACTGTAGCCACACATGTATCTATTCCCAGATTTCCCACTCAGGCTTCTTGTTTGTTCCGTGTAAGACCTGAGCTCTCTGCATGAATTAAAATTGACCTTAAAAAAATAAAACCAAATTAGGGGATGAGTTGTGACATAGATTAGATAATATCTCACATTTGTCTATTCAATAATTTTAAATATCTCAAGGCAGTGGACAGGCAGTTTTATATTCCCAATCAACTTTTGGTTCAATAGTATTAAAGTATGACGTTTGAAAAGTGGCGAATCCAATTTCAATTGAAATTACATTTACTAAAAAACGAAAGAAAAATTCATGTACCAATTACATCTATATTATATATAAATATATGGTAAAAGAAGAAAAAGTATATTTATTTATATGTTTTTTATATAGAAAGAAGAAAAGTACATTTATTTTTGTATCTCTTATTATATTTTTATTAATTATATATTTAATTTGAGGATAATATAATCATTGATTATTATTTATTAAAATTATTTTATTTTTAATATTAAAGTAAATCTAATATATAATAGAATTTTATGTAATAAATTATAAATCTAATTTTATTTAATCTGGATAAATAAATTATACTATTATAAATCTAATTTTATTTTTTTAAAGAATCTAATTTTATTTTTTAAAATTAATTATTTATTTATATCATTCGAATACTCAAATTTTAATTTTCTTTTATATTCCATTAAGTCACTAATTAGTTTTGAATATTAAAATTATTAATTCTAATAAAAATCTATTTTTTTAGGTGAATTATATTTCTTTCTCCTACTAATATTACTTTAAATTTACTCTATATAAATATACATTGTTATTATCTTCATTAATATGAAAACTTTTATTCTCATTAGTTTTATTATCATTAACTTTTTTAAGTGATCATGATCTCATCGTATTTATTTGAGAAATTTTATATTATTTTAATTGAAAAATTCACTTACCATAAAAATATATAATTTTATACTTTAGCATTAAAAAACTAATCATTAAATTTTTAATAAGGAAAAATAAATTTAGAATAAATATCTAGATTTCTCCTAATGTATTTTGCACGTTGATTTTCATTGTGATTCGTTCTATACAATTGAAAAATAAAATAGCATTATTAAAGCTAATATTTAGGCAACATAACAATAATAAAATAACTAAGATTAGAAAATTATAATAAAACTTATTTATGGATTCTTTTGCTTTATTTTCTTTAATATATCATTGAACTTCAAAATATGATTTCAAATTGTGAGAACAATTTCTATACTTATGTTATCTCCTTTCAATATTGTATATGTATTAAAATACAATTTTTTTTACTCATGAACATTTGGAAAATTAGAATTAACTTTCTAACTGATTCATTAGTAATAGTATAGGTTTTCCCTAACTCAAAATTTAATCTTTCTATTGTATCTTTCCATACTATAGCGCAAATTTTGACACCCTATAAAATAATTAATTATTTTTATTAGATGAACAAATAATGTATGTAAGAAAATTAAAATTCTAATGTACGATAGGGGGAGGAAAAATACATTTAATTATGTGTCTCTTATTATATTATTACTAATTGTTTATTTAATCGGAGGGTAATATGATTATTGACTATTATTTATTAAAATTATTTTATTTTTAAAATTATAATAAATCTAATATATAATAGAACTTTATGTAATAAATCATAAATTTAATTTTATTTAATCTGGATAAATAAATTATACTATTATAAATTTTATTTTATTTTTTTAAAGAATCTAATTTTATTTTTTAAGATTAATTGTTTATTTATATTATTTGAAAACTCAAATTTTAATTTTCTTTCATATTTTGTTAGGTCAAATTTTAATTTTTTTAGATCAAATTTTAATTTTTTTCATATTTCATTAGGTCAGTAATTAGTTTTGGATATTAAAATTATTAATCCTAATAGAATTCTATTTTTCTTATTTGAATTATATTTCAATCTCTTACTAATATTACATTAAATTTGCTCTATATAAACATATATATTTATTATCTTCATCGATCTAATCTGTAAACTTTTATTCTTATTAGTTTTATTTTTATTAACTTTTTTAAGTAATCATAGTCTCATCGTATTTATTTGAGAAGTTTTATATTATTTTAATTGAAAACTTCACTTAATATAAAAATATATAATTTTATACTTAAGTACTAGTTATTAAATCTTTAATAAAGAAAAAGTATAAATTTAGAATAAATATTTATATCTTTAGCGAAATCTAACGAGTCATAATTGATTAATTTTGAAAATTTTAATTAACTAATAAAATACACTTATTATTCTTGAAAACAGGAAGAGAATTTTTTTTTCTTTTTTTCTTTTTCTTTTTTATTTTTAATAAAGCAAAATGGATAAAATTATGAATAAGTAATACCAAACTTTGTTATAATCTTAGTATTTTGAAATAAAAATTTATGGAAAATTCTAAAGGAAATTATTAGTCTAAAAAGTGATAATTTGGTGTATGAGTTTATTTATATAAAGAGTTTAAAAGTATTTAATGCAATAGACAATATAAGTTATTAATAATTGTTTTACTTAATGGGAGTGCCCATTAAGTGACTTGGAATAAAATAATAAAATTTATTTTTTTTTAAACTAATTATTTTCTTGCAAAATTTGTATGAAAGCAAATTAAAAAGTAAAAATAATTTTGAAATAATATTTTATGCAAAAATATTTTATGTATGCATGCAAATTTTCTAAAATATTTTATATATAAAATTATGTAATGCATGATATTTGACTAAAACAAAATAAATTAGAAAATTATAATAAAATGTATTTGCCAATTCCTTTATTTTTTTTAATATATTTTTGAACATAAAGATATCATTTAAAATTATAAAAAACGCAAATTTTCTTTCAATATTGTATATATATTGCCTTCTAAAGTACATTATATATTTATATAGAATCTAAAATAATTTTACATCATCAATCTAATTATATTATACATGTATGAATATACAATTTAGATAATATTTATTGTATATAATTATATTTTTATTAAATTTTTAGATTTTTGCATGAAAATTTACTTTAACTTGTAATCGACAATTAAAGTGAATTTAGTAATTAAATTATTTAAATATTATTTCATGATAATCTTAAAAGTCGATCAATAAAATTTTGATCCCATGATATTTATTAGAGAAGATTTATATATTTTAATTGAAAACTTCACTTAATATTAAAGTATATAATTTTATACTTAATTAACAAAAAAAAAAAAGAAAAAGTGAAAGTTTAGAATAAATATTTATATTTCAAATACGTTATAGCGAGTCATAATAAAAATCAACATGTGAAACACGTTAAAAAAAATCTAGTATGTATAAATATATGAAGAAATGGGAATATATTGATAGTCAAAAATATCTTTATTATTATTATTATTATTATTATTATTATTATTATTATTATTATTATTATTATTGTTATTATTATTATAAGGAAATCTTATTATAATAGGATTTATGTTTGTTTTATAATTTTCAATAAAAAAGTATTCCTCCATCAAATTTGTACACTATCTATCAAATTTTAAAGATTTCCTAGATTTTTCACGTATCCTTTTCATTTAAATTAAAATCTAATATATTTTTTTCATAATTTAGGTTGATTATATATCATACTAATGAAATGTATTATGACTTTAAATTTTCAATTTCTTTTTTTATTTATTTTAAATTAGAATTTTTAAATATTGATCGTCATTATATATAATTATATTATTAAAAAAATCTATAATTGTCCTAAAAACTAAAATTATGATATTCAATTTTTGTATTTTAATTTTAGTCTTATGTTTTAGCTTATTTTTTTATTTTTAATTTATCATTACATAAAAATAGCATTGTGATTTGTATAGAACTATGCTTGGTACATTTTTTTTTATTATTTATTTAATTTTACATCTATTTTTTTCATTAAATAGAATTAATCATAGACATTTTGTAATGATAATGTGTAAATTTATTGTTTATTCATATATTTTATCTTACAAAATTACATTTAAGTCATGTATAACTTTTTGTTGGAATATTTGTCAAGTCATTATAAAAGGTTTTAATACTTTATTCGGATGTCAATGGTTTTACATATTTTTAATTTAGTATTTTTTTTTTGATTTTCGATTTTTTAATTGTGAAATTAAAGGTTAATTAATTGAAATTGTGATTGAAAAGAATTTTAGAATTAAAAATTAATTAAATACAATTGAGATTTTATATTTTTACTATTGTTATTATTACATTTATATTAATTAATTAAACACAAATTATATATTTGAATTGATTTCTTAGCATTCTTCAAGATTCGCATGGAAATATCAAGAAAATCATAAAATTTAATATTCTAATATTTATTTTTTATCTGATTTAGATCACTAAGAGAAAAACTTTGTGCTAATTTGATTATTGTTTAATTATAGAATTGATTCGTAAAATAATTTTTATATCTTCCCTAATTAATGTATTCATATTAAAAATCTCAATATTAAATTTTATATTTTTTATATATTTATTGTTCATTGTAAGTATTAATAATAGATATAAATAATCTTATAGTTTGGTATTTGAAACATTGAATATAATGCTAAAATTTTCTTGACCCAATATATTAATGGTAAAATGCCCCTATATAACAATGATGAAAAGAAATAAATAAAAAAAAATTGAATTGGTTGCTTTGGGTTGTTTTTATTTATTATTATTATATTGTGAATCACATATTATTTACAAACAAGTATTTATAAATTTTTTGTCATGATATATATAATTTAATTTAGAGAATCATATATTACACTTTACTTTTTTCTTTTATAAGAAAAAAAATTACATGACTTGTTTTACAATAAGTTGAATAATTCTTTAATCAATTCAATAATTTAAAACCATTAGAAATTTTATTTAGATCTATAAGTTTTATATCATAATAATTGAGAAATACGAGATATGTATGTGATTAGAATTTCTTCATATATATATATATATATATATATATATATATATATATATATATATAATACTATGATGGTTTGTAAAATATAATGAGATATACTTTTAAATTTTTCTTTTGCATTTTTGCCTATTTGAAAAAATAGTGGCAAATATTATGTCAATACATCTTTTTTTTTAATTTTTTAATTTGCTTTTAATAATAATTTTTTTTGAAATATATATATATATTTCTTAATGATTTGATATCAATAAGCTAATAATTTATAATGTTATTAAATATATTATGAAATATATTTTTGAATTTTATATTTTTTTATCCATTTTGGTTTTTTTTTTAAATATTGGCAAATAAATTTCGTTGCATCTTTTTTGTTTGTAATTTGGTTTATATATATATATATATATGTGTGTGTGCGCGCGCGTGTGCGTGTGTTTGTGTGTCTATGTGTGTGTGTATGCGTGCGCATATGTATATATATATATATATATATATATATATATATATATATATATATATATATATATATATATATTATATTATAATTAATTATATATATATACATATGTATATATGTACACACACACACATATATATATATATATATATATATATATATATATATATATATATATATATATATATATATATATAATTAATTATAATATAAAATATTTATAAATTGAAAACAAAAAAAAAAAAACTATCAAATGTAAGGTACATGTTTCTAAAACTAATATATATAAATGTACGAAGAAGGGAACATATTGATTAACAAAAATGCCTTATTTATCCTGTTAAAATTTTCTTATCTATACACTAATTCCATGTTATTCCACTTATTATAAAAGGATTAGAATTTATTTAATATAATAAATGCAATTCTCTTAATAAGCTGTTATTTACTCCTATAAAGGTAATTCTCTTTACAAGTTGTGGGCGTTCATCAAGATTTCAAGTGAAGAGTTATAAGATTTCAAGTCAATAAATTCAACAAAATTAAGGAGATGTCAAGTTAATCATTTCTAGATATTATAAATTGTGTCTTATATTTCTTGTATCTTAATAATTGGCTTTATTATAATAATAATAATAATCATCATCATTGTAGTATAATGAAATTTTATTATAATAGAATTTAGCTTTTTTAAAAAAAGAAATCCTCTATCAAATTTTTACATTATTTAGCAAATTATAAAAGTTTGTTGAATTTTGTATATGTCATTTTTAATTTAAACTCTTGAAGTTCTTTTCTATGGGATACCATTGAGTCAAATTTTTATAAAAATACGATGTTAATCAAATTTTCAATGTTATCTAATTAGCCTAAAATATTTTTTTCATAATTTTGATTTTGAATTTTTTTTAGTACAAGATTAATGAGTTAGTTTATGTATTCTTTCTTATATTAGTTTATGTATTCTTTCTTATTATTCTAGTTTGTTTGTTTTTAACCTTGCACATGAATATTGATAGCTAATATGAGAGTAATTAATTATAGTAATAATTAATAGATGAATATCATGTATTATTAGTAAATTGACGTTATAAATTATAACCTCTTAATTTTGTGTTTTCATAATACCACTTGTAGCTTACAAATTTTATTTTATAATTTTATGGATATTATTCCCTAAATTATACACTATTTTTATTACTCAATTTTTTTATTATTTTTGCTATTGTTATCCTAAGCATGACAATCCTAGGGGAGGGTGAATAGGATTATTAAAAATTATAATTTCTTACCCCAATTTTAAATAAATATATACAATTAAACACAAATAAAGAGATTAAAATAGAGGAAGCTTAGACAAATTTTATAGTGGTTTGAAACTTAAACGCCTCTCCTATATCCATTTCTCTTAAATCAAGCTGATTTAAGGTTCCACTAGGTACGTGAGATTACACCTAAAGCTTTGCAAGTGTAATTCTCTAACATTTTGCCCTTTATAATAGATTTTACAGGATTTCATCCAAATTTCTCTCAAGATACATGAAAATTATGTTTTTAAGTCTCATAAAACTTAGTACAAGGTAGCTAGAATGAAAGATTTAAATAAATAACTTACAGTGAAGAATACTCAAAGGAATAAGAAAAATAGCACTAGTGTTCTTAAAACAGAGTATGATTTTAACAAAAAGAGAAGAATGGAAGCTTTTTGCTCAATATAGCACTTGATTTTTCTCTTAGCATGAGTTCCAATGTTCATTTAAATCTTCTAGTATTTATAGTAGCAATAAATATAACTGTTGGCCTCTTAAATCAAGTAATGACTACTCCCTCGATAATTCTAATAGCTAGAGAATCTTTCCAGATTTTGTTTGATTTGAAAGTTTCACGCCAATGACTTGATAAGTAACTATAATTATTTATAGTAGCTCCCATAACTCTTATCCTCTTTCTAGATGGTAACAATAGTTACTTATGCTAATAGAAGATAATTTTAAATAAATTTGATTCCTAAGAGGTGAGTAATTTAATTTTAATTTGTTTAGTTAAATTAGTGTACTAAATTTAATTTTTTACACTTATTTAATTTGTTTGTTTTGTAAAATTTGAGATATTATTAAGTGATAACAATTATGTTTGTCAATAATAATAGTTGTACATTATTATTATTTTTTGTTTGTGGATATATTAAGTTTAATAATATTTAGTTTGTATTTGAAAATGTAATTT
Source organism: Reutealis trisperma (assembly GCA_947687605.1). Classification (NCBI taxonomy): domain Eukaryota; kingdom Viridiplantae; phylum Streptophyta; class Magnoliopsida; order Malpighiales; family Euphorbiaceae; genus Reutealis; species Reutealis trisperma. The sequence continues at coordinate 545,691 of CANTUT010000159.1, read as the reverse complement.
GATAGAATTAACTTTAAAAATTTGTTTAACTAATTTTTTCATTGTTAGGAAATAAAGTAAAAATTTGGAACAATATAATAAAATAAAATTTTGGTTAATTAAATTATATAAAATATAAGTAAATTTTATTTAAATTAAATAATATAATATAAATTAATTTAGAATATATTTGTTAAATATATTCAGTATTTAGTATATAATATAGTTCATTAATTTCATTAAAGTATATTGGATTTAATTAATTAGGTTATTTTTAATTATAGTTAAACATTTAATGATATTGTTTAACTTTACAATAAATATTATTACATTTATTATGATTAAATCCAATTAAATTTGTTTTATTTTAAATTATTAGTATGGTAATTAAAAGTATTTAATTTAATTACTAAATCTAATTATAGTTAATAATTTTACATATTCTTCCTAAAATTAAGTTAAGAATTTAGCAAATTCAGGTAAAACACAACAAAAATGAGAAAAGAATTATTACTTAGATATCAACTCTGATAAATTTAAATAAAAAATTTTGTTAAAAAAATTATATACAATTCATTATTATGTTATTTAAATTAATAAAATAAACTTAATATAATATGAGGTAAATTAATTTAGAATAATTAATAGTCTCATTTCTGTAAATTGAACATAGTAATTTTATTAATTTAATTAAAACATATTGATTATAATTAATGTTGTTAATTATAATTTAATTTATAATATTGTTTAATATGATAAATTTAATATGATTCAATATTATATGGTTAATATATTAATCAAGGTAATTCATTATAATAAGTATGATTAAATGTCATTTAGTTATTTTTTAGTATTATTAGTATTCAATTAAAACCATGTAAAAGTAAAACACAATAAAGATAAGAAATGTATGAAAATTATTGTTTAGATATCGACTCTAATAAATTTAAATAAAAAATTTAGTTAAATTAGTTATTTTATTAAGACTGAAAAATCGAGACATGGTATAGATATAAACTAATAATAATACTGCAAATAATATTATTACAAAATATATAATAATAATAATAATAATAATAATAATAATAATAATAATAATAATAATAATAATAATAAACCCTAAACTTTAGTCCTAAAATCTAATCCCTAAATCACAAACCATAAATCATAAACCTAAATTTATAATCCTTATACCCTAAATCTAAACACATAAACACTAATAGGTGAAGTAATATACAATAATTTTGTGAATGATTATGTTATTTAAATAAAATTTATTAATTTTATTACCATGTATTATTTTACTTAATAAATATTGATTAATTTTTTTCAAATAAATTATATATAATGTGTATAGTTATGGTTGGATGACATCAATTTGCTTTTATTGGTCCAATGAAGTGGTACAGAATATGAACTATGGATTTGATTATAAAAACAGGCAATCCAATATGCTCTAAGTTCCTCCTATTGTAAAAATTATAGAGTTGCTTTGGGTAATTTACAAAGCCACACAAATTGATTCCAAAAATTATTTTGTTAAATCAATACTATTTAGAAATCCTATAAGAGGAGCATATGGGTTTATGTTCAAAGTAGTGAACATATGTAATGATGGTAATGTAGAACAAAGTTTGAATAAATAGAATATTTGAAAGGGTATTTCAATTTTTTTGAGGTATATGTTGTGATCGCTGCAAGGCGATCAACTGATGATGTGAATGAGGAAAATTTGGATGCTCCCCCTGATAGGGATGGGGATGAACAAAATAAAGGTGTGTGTGAATCTGCTGAGGGTGTAAGGGCTGTTGTTTAATATGATTTTGACAAAGGAGATGCTATTGATAAAGATGATGGTGAAGATGCACTATCAAGGTTTGATGAAAGCGATGAAGATATGCTCAATGATTTAGACAATTCTAACTTTGATCACCATGCTTTTAACATATATGTAGAGAAGATGCCCAATGTAAGTCATCGTGTACTAATCAATGTACCATCATAATATTTTTAGTACAATCCCAATGAGAGTGTAGATTTCACAGCAATGCGAGTATAAGAAGATACAGAGGAAAATATGGTAGATACTAATGGCTTATATAAAAGAATGCTATTTAGTAGCAAAGATGAATGTAGGCTTGCAATCCAATAGTATGAAATCCAAAACAACTATGAGTTTAGTGTTAAAGAATCGAGGATTAATACTTTTGTTTGGTATTGCAAAAAAAAATCAAGTGGTTGTAATTGGCGAGTGTGTGCTAGGCAGTTGCGGGATAACAATCAATGGAAGATAATACAATATTATGCACCACATACTTGCCTCAACCCAAGTGTTACACAAGATCACAAACATTTAATTGCAGAGCTAATTGCAAATCATGTGGAAATCCTAGTTAAAGAATAGTCATCATTCAAGATCAAAGTTTTACAGGTGTATTTACAAGATCTATTAGGTCATGAACTAATCTACAAGAAGACATGGTTAGGCAAGAAGCTTATAATTGAAAAATTGTTTGGAGATTGGGATGAGTCATTTACTCATCTTTAGCAGTGGATGGAGCAGGCACAAGCATCCAATCCTGGTTCAAAATACATTCTTCATGTTGAATCATCTAGTGGCGTATTTGAACGCAAATTTTGGTGATTTAAGCCATGTGTTGAAGGAATGAAACATTGCATACCTGTTTTCATAGTTGATGGTACTTTTTTATATGGAAAGTATAAAGCTGTTTTATTATGTGCATCGATGTTGGACAGTGACAATAATATTCTTCCTAAAGCATTTGCTATTGTTCAATAAGAGAACAACTACAACTAGAATTGGTTTATGACATATTTGTCATCGATGGCCAAGAGTTGTGTGTGATATCTGATCAATATAAAGGAATAATAAATGCAATGAAAAGCGACTTACAGAAAATGTGTCTACATTGCTATTGTATCCGCCAAATGGTCAGTAACTACAATATAACTTTCAAAATACGTGGTCAGTAACTTACAAGATGTTGGTATGTCACATTCCTTCAATCATTAACTACTTTTGAATTGTATGCCATATATTCATTATATATTTTTTTTATTCACAAGCTTATAAGTACAAAAGAGAAATTTCACCATAATGTGAAACGAGATCACAACATCGGACAAGGAATTATCAAAATGGTTATTGAAAATCCCAAAAGAACAATGGACCCTTTTCCACGATGTTGGCTTTAAATATGGCAGTATGATGTCCAATATTACTGAATTTGTTAATAATTTTTTAAAAGATGTAGGAGACTTGCTGATAACTGCCATGGTTAATAAAATTTTTAATAAGCTTGTTAATGTATTTGATCATTGGAGAGGAGAGTATAAGAAGGAAATATAAGAAGGATACATGTACACCCATTTTTGTTGGGAGAAATTGGCTAGATGGACCAGACGGGCAAGTGGTCATAGAGTACAACACTTTAATATATGAATAGGTCTATGTGAAGTGACTACAGGTTGCCAGAATCATAAAGAAAAGATTAAGGGAGGCAATGCACAGTGATGGAACTGGAAAAACTTGAATGCACGTGTGGTAAATTTCAGCAATATAAGATTCATTGCCCGCATGCCATTGCATATTGTTTGAAGAATGACATGGACTTTAACCAATTCATTTCCTCATTTTACAAGTTGGAATGTTCCTTGACATGCTAGGAATCCAACTTTCATCCCCTAGGTTATCCAGCTTATTCGCCTAATTATCAAGGATTAAGTGTTAAACCTAATCTAAAATGGCTATGCTACACTAGCAGACCAAAGTAATCATGGATCAAAACTGAGATGGACCAGCAAGTTAAGGAAAAAACTAGTTATTCATACAGATTACGTGATCAATCTAGCCATAATATTAAGACATGTCTCACTGCAAATAGTAGGAAAATTCAATGGAATTCTTATTGTGTGATTATTTACTAGTTGTTGTAATAATATGTATTATTATAGTTATACACTTATTTTAACATGTAATCAAAATTTTACATGTTGTTATGATTTTACAACATAATTATATTGTTTGCCTAATTTTTTTAATCCCATATTGTTAATGATAAATAACTTTTATGCCTTAGGTACAAGTGATATTTAATTATACAATATTATTTAATTATATGCCATATAAACTATTTCATGTGACACTGTCATTTTACACTCCTAGTGACATATTTAGAGCATGTGGCCAACATTGGTCACTTGATGATGATTTCTACTATCTCATTGACCCTAATAAACAATATAGTTAGCAGGTTATTGCAACGATGCATGATGAATGGTCTTATCACACCTGCTAATCATCAATACTTTGGAAAGAAGCAAATACTTTTCATATCCCATTACCACGTGCTAAGGCAATCCATATGTCAAGAGCAAATGCTGATGAAATTCGTTATGTATTATTTCGCATAAGGGAAGAAAATAATCGCATTATGATAAGAATAAATATATTTTACTTTAATCATCATGCTAGGCAATTTTTGAGGATGGCAACACCAATCAAGCAGGTATTTTTAGAAGGATGGCAACACCAATCAAGCATGTATTTTTAGAACACTTGCAGCATCGACAAAGTGTTCCATTGATATTGAACTTTCAGATGAAGAAACAGATGTATAATAAGTCAAAAAAATAAATAAGAGCATATTATTGTGCAAACGTTAAAGAAACCGATGTCACCGATAACATTATATAAATTTTTAATATGAAATTATGTAATTTCTCCTGATATTGAATCTGTAATGTCACCGATATAAGTAGATGTATGATAACATTATGTGTTATTTTAATATGAAGTTGTGTAATTTCTTTTCATTTTGAAGTTGTGATAAAATATATAGAAACATTTGAAGAATACTACGTTTTTTGGGTTAGATATAAATTTTTATATTTCATGTGCTTTTGTAATACACTATCCTTATTTCCTATGAACTTTCATATTTAGTATGATTTTGACTACTTGTGTCTATTTAAGTATGGAGGGTGGACATGTTGTAGATCCTGGACCATACAATGCTATATTGTTGGACATGCAGGATGATCACCAATTAAGAGATGTATGCAAGGATGAGGAAGCCACCATGCCGCTAAGATACAGACGTAATGCATCAGTATTATGTGATTTTGAGATTGATGCCTGCATACTTTTGCAATTATGCTACATTGGATTTTATGGCGTATCTAGGCTAGACTTTTTTCAATTTTACTACCATCTTATCACTACGCTTATAGAGAGATGGAGACCAAAGACACATACATTTTATTTTCTTTATAGAGAGATGACCATACCCTATAAGATGTCTACAAACAAATAGGTCTACCTATAGATGGTCATGCAATGATGGGTACTACTGTGAGGCCTCGCTTGAGCACTAGTTTGATCCGCCGAGGGATCGAAATGCTCTTCGGGAGAAACTTCAAGATTGGAACTCGTTGTGAGTTCGGAAAATTGATTTTTTTTGTAATGTGACAGTTGAAAAGTGAGTTGCCACTTTAATTTATTTATTTTAATTGGGAAAATTAAAGAAAACCCAATATGATTGACTCCAAAAATAATTTGATTTTATCCCAATGAAAAAGTGCACCAATCCGCGAGTGACCAAGAAGGGCTCGGGGATCAGGTTTTGGTAATTACACAGTTAAGAAAATGTATTTTCTTTAGTTTAGTTAAAAATGCAAAATAACTCTTAAAATTGAATTTTTGTGTATGCATGAACAGGAATATAATGATGAATGAACAGATATATATATATATATATATATATATATATATATATATATATATATATATATATATATATATATATATATATATATATATATATATATATATATATATATATATATATATATATATATATATATATATATATATCTATATATATATATATATATATATCTATATATATATATATATATATATATATATATTTGGTAATTACATAGTTAAGAAAATGTATTTTCTTTAGTTTAGTTAAAAATGCAAAATAACTCTTAAAATTGAATTTTTGTGTATGCATGAACAGGAATATAATGATGAATGAACAGATATATATATATATATATATATATATATATATATATATATATATATATATATATATATATATATATATATATATATATATATATATATATATATATATATATATATATATATATATATATATATATATATATATATATATGATGTGATGGAATGACAACAACAAATAAATAGGCAAAATAGATCCTACTTAATTATTACAATATCAAAACAAATGAAATAAGGAGGATCTTTCCTCTAGCACTTATGGATACTAGGAAAAGCGCACATTCCCCCAAATAAACTAAAATAAAAATCATAAACAAAAGATTGATACAAATAAATTAAAATAAAAAGGACTAAATATTGATAAAAAGATTTTTGGAGTTGATACCTTTCAAAATGGCAGCCTGCGTATCCTATCGAATAGGAATCAAACCCCATACAGTTCTCTCTTCTTGCGAAGGAGGGGTTTTAAAAATATATTGATCTGCTTATTAACTTAATTCTGATTCTTAAATTAATAAGTTTTTAGATCTTTTCAGTTTTAGATCTAAAGAGAATTCTAGATCTGAATTTAGAATTTTAAAATAGGAAAGGGATTATACCTTTGCTTTTCTTGGCTTTCGAACGAATGGAGCTAGTTTTGCTCCGGATCTCAACTCCACCTTGAATTCAAAGGAAGCTTAGAATCTGGATCTAGAAGCAGCAAGTATGTTAGTATAAGAACGAATTTATGCTTTGAAATATACCTTAACTGCTTTGAAAAACTCTTGAATTGCTTTGGAATGCTTTGGAAGTCGTGTCAAATGAGGCTAGAGGAGGCTCCTATTTATAGAGCTGCCAGAGGAGGATCCAGCGGTACGGACAACGGCGCCAGAACGGTACCGGTGGTAGGGGCTGCATGGCTGATGCGCCGGCCGTCTGGGTGGCATGTCAGTCATGCCGCCAGACCGCCGGCATCCTCTTGGTGCTGCGCACGGCGGCACGGCTATAATGCTGGAGGCACAAAATGCGTGCCACCTTCTAGGCGGCACGGCAAACGTGCCTCCCAGATGACAGCGCGCCAATCGCGCAGTTTGATATGTTTCTGTCCATTTCGAGCTCGTTTCAGCTCTGATTCGAGCTTGGTTTGATCCTCTGGGTTCGTGACTGAAAAGCAGTCGAATGGAGGAAAGATTTAGGAAATTTATTTTCTACGGGGCACTGCCCCGCACCCCACAAGGAGCGCTGCCCCCTTGACCCCTGCCTGCTATCCGACTAGCGGGACCGCCGTATGCATAGCGCCCTATTCTTAGTAGGTGTCAAGCTACAGCCGGATCAGGTGGTGCAAATTTGAGGGTTCACAACTACACATATAAATGGATGTGAACTATATATGAGACTTCTTGGTTAGGTCTCAGAGGATTCACATATCAGAGACAACAAAGTGTTGATTATTTGGCTAAATATATGATTTGGTACTCTTTTTGATGACCTGACTGATTTTCAGATGGATGCATATGTACATGCATATATACTCCATCTTATTAATGGAGTTTTGTTCATTATTGATGATGACAGTTGAGTTCATTTGATGTGGTTGCCTCTCTTAAAGGACTTCGACCGTATTGGTTAATATAGTTGAGGAGCTACATGTCTTGTATATTTGTATAGTGAGTTATGTTCAGTAGCTCATCGAGACGCAACTGAAATTGCAGGGCCAGTATTCTTATTACATATTTGGACATAGGATAGACTTTTCATTATTTCTCCTACCCTACATCAAAGGATGCTAGCTGTTGACACTCCTCTTAGGCAATGATGAGTATGAATTAATATATTTGTATTAGATTAATTTATTTAATATTCATGGTTAATTACATTTACTTTACATATAGATGGAGCACCTTCAAACGAGTTGCTAAGGTCATTATCCATGTCTTACTAGTTATTCGGAACAAATTTGATGTCATATATGATTAGTAGGTATGTAATTAGGATTACACAAATGGCAGAATTATTGGTATAATATTTTTTCATGTGTTATTCTAATGAATGTTGAAATTAATCTTATGTAGTTGATATGGCAGCCCTATGATCAGGAGATAATGGAAGCACTCTCTGATTATTACCATAATGGGCGAGATATATGGCAAATAGTTATCTCACTTATATGCTTCCACATTATCCAGTGGCATCAGCCCGATAAAGTTTTGAGACAGTTTGGATAGAGACAATATATTGCGAGGTAGCTTTGTCAACTTAGAGGGCTTAAGGGCATTGACTTATGTTCTAGAATAGGTGACTGGCATGTGCACCATCAACAATGGATTGTAATATGGCATGATAGATGTCAACAAATCTATATAGATATGCCACGAGACACACGTTCATAATTCCATTCTCAGTATATGGAATGGTATAGAAGGGTCACCATAAGATATTTATCTCACAATGGTGGTTTGTTTAGTTCAATGGTTAACTGTTATTCCAGTAGTATAAAACTCGCATTATGAAATTTTTTTCATATTGTATCTAATTAATAATGTATTACTTACAGAAAGATGCTATGGAGAGAATCCTTATAACAAATGATGTTGGGATAATTCATCAAATTAATCAAAACTTATTTAATGTATTAGCCGAGGAGGAAAGTGTTATGAGGGGCCAACTTCCAAAGCTGAAGGAAATTCCAGTACATCATCGGTCAGATATAGGTCCCAATGAACAATGAGCTCAATAGCATTCTAGTCGGTGTGCAAACCAAAGGTGTTTGACGAGTACATCTGATTTTTCTAATATATTACGACAAGTGGAATTCCACAAATATGGTCAGAGAATGCCACAGTTGATGATGATAAGTTCCAATGTAGCACATCAACTATATTCGAGTTTGATAGTTCATCAGGGGGTTCAACCATTTGATTTTGCACATGATTTGTACAAACAGTCCTAGTTCATCATCCAATTCTCACAGTTTAGTTCACATATGTAGTCTCCTTATGACCTTTTGCAATATGTACCAGTGCCATCTTTTGCATTCATGCCTTGGATTGGAACACAGTGGGGTGGAACTCCCATATAACAAATAGAATATTCTGGTAGATTCTTCATTCTGACTGATACGATTGCACTAGCTTTTGTCCAGTTTCCTATATTAGAAGCTACTTTTACTCATTCTCCCATTCCATATCAAGTGGATGGTCAAGAGCAGGATGCTACTGTAGAAGAAGAGCCTCTAGAAGTGCAACCTATGGTAGTCAACCAAGATGTGCTCCATAGCATAACCACTAGCCTCCTCCTTATGGGACTTGAGGAGACTAATGTCATATTCAAGGGAGACACAGAGGTCGTGGCTAGTGTGAGACATCGCCCGAGCACCTGTTTGATATGCTAAAGGGAATCGAAATGCTCATTTAAAAAAAAAATCATAGGGAAGCCCTTAGGCTTATCTTTGATAGATTTGAAAATTATTTTTTAGAGTAGCCACCTTAATTTATTTTTATTTAGGACAATATAAGGAAAAAACCTATTTGACTCCAATTATTAAGGGATTAGGTTTTCAGTTTAACAAAATATGTTTGGCAAAATAATATAAAAGTAACTTAAAATATATTTTATGAATAGTTTAAAATGCATGAACAATTTATAATATGCATGATCATTCAATCTATAAAGTTTATACACAATTAGAATTCAAAATAAAAGAGAGTTAATATTACAATGAAATCCTAAAATTAGGGGATACCTCTTCTAGCCCTTATAGGTTCTAAGGAAGTCACACATTCCCCAAATTAAGCCTAATAACAAAATAAAGGAAAGTAAAATAAAAGTAAGTGAAGAAGGTGATAGGAGGAGAGTTGATTAGTTTTAATTGGATTCGATGCTTCAACCAAGCATGCCTACGTATCCTTTTGAATGGGAATCAAAACCCACACAGTTGTCCTTTCTTGCAAAGTGGTTAGTTTAGCATAGCCACTTTGTCATATTTTGATTGATTGATTAAGAGATGGTTTAGTTAATTAATTAACTTAATTGACTACTGAGTTGAGTAGTTAGCAATTTAGATGAATCAATTTAATTAACTAACTAAAAGAGGCAAGAAAATTTAGACAAAAGAAAATTAAAGGAAAAGAAGCTTACCTCAGATGACGAGGGATAACTGGCCTTAGACAGTAGACAACGACTGACCTTGGATGGCGTGGTGGCTCACCTTAGAGGGTAGGTGGCGGCTAACCTCAGACAGCGGACCCAAGCTTTGAGCAATAGACTTGCCTCAAATAGGCAGGCGGAAAGCCTTTAACTAGTCGAGTAGGAATCAAATAGAAATCTCCCAACATGAGCCTTGAGTAATAGACTTGCCTCGAACAAGCATGCGGAAAGCCTTTAACTAGTTGAGTATGAATCAAGGAGAAATCCCCCAACTTGCTTTGCGAAGTAATGAGCAAATGCAAAGTGGTTTGCTTAAAGCTAATGCTTTTCAAGCTCTGAAAGTTGGTTTTTTAAAGTATAGAGAGGTCTTCTACATATAGAGGGAAGATTAAAGCATAGAAGACATCATATTTTAATGTGGGATTACAAAAAAGATGGGACATGCTTGAGTTACCACAGAGGCCACAGAGGCATCTGAGGTAGTGTCGCAGAAGGCCCAGTGGCTTGTGCGACACCTAGCGCTGGCTCTTTTGTTTCATCCATTTTTGTCTGTTCTTTCTCGTTTCTCGTCCATTTTTCATAATTCCATTTGCGTTGTATTTGTTACTCAATCTCGAATGATTTAAAAGGGTTTAAATGTCAAAAAGACATATTTTGATTTTTCCAATTTTCCCATTTTGAGAGTTTAGGGTTTCTGGAGGTTTGTTTTTCGAGCCTAAGTACTTTTAAGGTTCAAATACATACTGGAGGGTGCAAAATTAAGAGTTCACAGCCAATAGTTATTTTTTTTCATTGAACAATTAATATGATATTCATTTGAATGGTTATATTTGCATATTTCATATTATTTTCCTAAGCTTTCATTGCAATATTTGTTCATTAAATGATATGTCATTTGTTCAATTAATGATACCATATCGATCCAGACAATACATTTATGACAGTTTACATATATATGAAATTTAATATTATTACAATTAATTTAATATAATTAAATTAATATATTAGTACAATTAATTTAATACAATCTATAACACCTACCAATTAATCTAATAATATTCATAACCTTATAATATTCACATTAAACATCATATCCCACGCCTCTTCATCAGATATTTCATCATCAGAAGCATACTTGTAGTACCTAAGCATATTACTAACCTCGGTATTAGATAATATTCTGTCGTTCATAGTGGCTTGTTCTTTTGCAAGTTTCAATACGTAATATCTTAATCTGCGATGAAGTATCCGTCTATTCTTCTTTTGTATTCCGATAATAACAGTTTTGTATGTAGACTTATTTCTTCTTATCAAACTTAATGATTGACAACGTATGATTGAAGCTCCAAAAGCACACAACACAAGTCTTCTACTAATCTATTTGATTCTTCCACTTGAAAAAACTATTCGCACCTCAAACTGGCATAGTATTCTATCGAATATGTAAATTTTGCACACCCATAGTCATCATTGAAACACGACATTATTAAGGGTGTATTTTTTTTTTTTTTACGATTGATGCTTCAACCTGTTAATTTAAAGTTTATTGCATGTATTAAAATTAAATATTGCAATTAACATTTAGTATGCACACAATATATGAAATTTCAATTTTTGCATATTAAATATTTCTAAAGTAGACATTTTATATACATTTTAAATAAATTGAAATCAGTTGAAATAAATATAAATTAATGAAGTTAATTTATACTATTTAATTATATTTTTAACTTAACTTAAATTAATATATTATACTAATTTAATAATATTATACATTATTAATATTATACAATTAAACATTATTTATTATCTTATTTTATAAATAATATATTAATTATATAATATTTCTTAAAATGTATTATTTAAAAATTATATTTGTTTGGATTTTTCGAAATCCAAAAAAAAAATTAAATTATACAATATTGTGATTTAAATAAATATAAAACTAATTAAGTTATTATTTCACTTATTTCTTAATAATTGTCATTTCATGATAACAAATTTCATTTCACAAAAATCATCAAATCTATTAAAAATAAAAATTCATTATAAATGATATACATATATTATTATTTATAAAATAATATTATTTCACTTAAAGAATTAGTTCACCCATTTGTAATTTCAAAAAATTATTGATTAAAAAAATATTGTAAAGAAAAAATATGCCAATTAAAATTACAAACAACCACTTTTTAATATGAGAAAAAAAACTTATTATAAATATTTTCTTCAAAAAGATCATAATAAATATTAAAAAAAATTACTTATCATAAATATTTGCTTCAAAAAACTTATAATAAATATTTAAAAAATTACTTACCTCTTTTCATGTAAATTTCTTCAAAATTTCAGCTAATATTCTTAACTTAATTATATGAGGAAAAAAAAAAGGTCAACAATATTTTTGCTTCTACATAATTATTATATAAAATAAATAAATAGTACCTTAGAACTTCATTTCTACTTTGCAGATATCTTATTGAAGATGAAGCACTAAGCATTTGGTTTTGTTTAGGGGTTCTTAAAGGCAAAGACACATAAAAACTAGATCTTAGAATTTCAATATGCCATACAATTGTCAAATCAATTCTGACATAAAAAATCAAATGTTTAACACTAGATTTAGTCCACGTGTACTAAAAAAATCGGATGTTAAACATTTAATTTTTTGGAGTCAATATTAGTCTTGCCAGAGATTTTTATTTCTCACAAAATAGGAAGTTTGACTTCCAATTATGTAGTCCTCACTCCATCCTAAACTAAAAAAGTAGTATATATGTATAAAATTTATTAAAATCAGTATATATAGATAATTAAAATTTTAAAATAGCAAATCCTTATTATATCCCCATAAACTTAAACATGCACATGTATATAATATGGTCATAACTTGTTAGTTAGGTTAATTTTTTTTTTTTTTTTTATGGTAATGACTTGCTTATTTAATGGTGCCAAAATTTTTAATTCAAGATTTTTTTTATGTTCTATTAGTTGATTTAATTAATGAATTATTGCATTATTGCATCAATCAATTGATTGATACATGTTAAAATTTTTATAATTACATATAGTTCATGCAATTATTTTATGTTTAGTTATTATCTTCTATTTTAATAAATTAGTAAGGTAAAAAAGTTAATATTACTTAATTTTACTAAAATGATTAGCATCGAGCCAATAATGATTATTTTTATAGAAAAGATATCCTTTTCCTTGATAATGGCATTTCATCATTGGGTTCTTTAGTAACAATATAAACTCAATAATATAGGAGGAAATAGAAAATTTAGCAGGAAACAATAAAAAATTGAAGACAAATTCATAACTACAAAAATTAGTATTGTACTATATTTAATTTTAATTAATTATTAATACATTAATTATGCATTATCATACATAAATATATATTAGAAAAAAACTCAATTGCATATTGAATATTTTTTTAATGGGTATATAAAAATTATAAATTTTAAATATTTTTTTAATAATTAAGAGAGGGGACTATTTCCTATTTTGAGGAGTCAGTGTGTATATATATATATATAAGTAATTTTTTTAGTGGGAGTGGCCCTTACTTTATATCATAATATCGCTGCTGATATGTTTGGCTCATCCTTCAATATTATTATTATTATTATAAATTTGACCTCAATTTCTATTCAGATTTAAGATTTTTTCAATTTTAAAAATGGCTTAATTAGTATCAAAAGCTACTGATGATTTAGTTTTCTAAATGATTCAGTAATATTGAAGTGTAAGAAAAATCATTAATCATTTAATTTTGAAAATGACTCGGTAACACTGTATTATGGCATTGTACCATTAACGCTGTCCAGAAGACCAAGTCAGAAGCGGCGATGAGACTGGTTATTGCAAGTTGTAAACAGTCTTATTAATTACGAAGTTGAAATGCATGTGATGCAAAGCTCTCCAATTGCTGGTTGACTACAAGTCTACTATGTTTTGGTAGTAAGGTATGACTTATGAGTAAAGAGTAATGGTGAGTTGGCGAGTCTTCAGTCTTTCACTACTTTTCTCCTTCAGGAAAATATGATCTGGCGGACTTCACTGCATACATAATTGCTTCCAAAACATCAGATTTCACCTTCAATTTCTTTTCTTTTCTTTTCTTTTCATTTTGTCTATGGTTACAACTTTCAAGTTCAGTCATTTTTATAATTATGGTCAATATAGATACGTTCGAGTTACAGCTTAGGATGAATTTAGGTAGTATTCAAGTCCGCAGACTGAAATTTTATATTTTCGGTGTGAGTTTATTAATTTAATCTGATTTGAACAATTGGACTAAGTCCAACTCAATAAAAAAAAATACCTAATATGTTGAATAAATTTTACGAATATCTCAAATTTATAACTATGTTTAGTCATCATTAATAATCAAAATGTTACATTGATTGTAAAATACATTTTATTCTTCTAATTGATCTGGACGTAATTTTCAAGGGATTTATATATGAAGTATCTGAAATTTTTTAAATTTTTTATTTTAGTATTTGAATTAAATTTTTATGCAATCAACAATTCATATTAATATGGTGTTTTACCATGATTTTGGGTTTGCCTGAGTATTAGCAGCTTTTAGGAGCGCAATATATCACTGACACACTTGACACATAAGATTTTCACTAACAAAATGAAATGAAAAGACAAAATTACCACTCGTATTTAAAGACAAATTTTCAGTCTCCTTAAACAAAATTTCTTACTATAAATTTTCATGAAAGGCTGGAGAGGTCACTAATAGATCTCACTTAAAACCAGGTCTCTTCAGACAAAATTTCTAAATTATGACTATTTAATGTATACAAGTGAAAAAATCATAGTGAGATTATACTCAAAGAATCTATTTTAAGATTGTTAGTCAAGTGGTAAACTATAACTGAAATATAATCCAAAATAATATTTATAAATAAATATAAACAAAATTACAATGACACAAAAATAATATAAGAAGTAAGAAATGTAAACCGATACCTGTGTTACACACAGTTTTTTTAAAATAGATTTGTCCCTCACCATCAGCATTTGAGGATTGATTTGATATCTGTCTCCCATAATACAATGGCAACTAAGTAATTTTGAGCACCACAAAATTATTTTTTCACGAACTAGAACGTGCTAACTTTATCACCAATTGAAAAATCTTGAAAACTTGAGAATTTTTTGAGAATACTTAAAGAGCTTCTAAGAGAAAGTTAAATAGCAAAATCTTTTTAGTGTGTTTTGAAAAATGAAAAAGACATCCCTATATAGAAATCAAGAAGGCTAAAATGGGCATAAAAATATTAAATATTTTACCCATAAATATGAAAGTTACAAATGCATAAATCCACCATTAAAAAAAATGTTACAAAATAAATAAATCTAATCAATTTTCCATTCATTTTTCTAACATTTTTATATAATAAAAAAATACTAGAATTTAAAAATGAAAAAATATGAAATAAATCAAGATCTAAGTTTCAAAGATAAAACCCAGATTTTGGTTTGTAAAATTCCCATATCAGGAATTTGAGAAAATAGGGGAGGAGTCTTTAGTTATAAATAGACTCCTCATCCCTTTAGTTTAATCATCCCAAA
Organism: Reutealis trisperma; assembly: GCA_947687605.1. Classification (NCBI taxonomy): domain Eukaryota; kingdom Viridiplantae; phylum Streptophyta; class Magnoliopsida; order Malpighiales; family Euphorbiaceae; genus Reutealis; species Reutealis trisperma. The sequence goes on along the minus strand of CANTUT010000159.1, from coordinate 529,928 downwards.
ATTGCCTCCTCTCCTATATTTAGGCAATTTTATTCTTTCTCTCTCTTTTGTAATATTTTTTCAATTAGTGAAATATTATTTTGGTAGTGTCTGAGGACGTAGATAAAATTAGCCAAACCTCGTTAAATTTTGGTGTTCTCTTTATATTATTTTATGTCTATTTAATAGCTATTATCGGATATAGTTGTTGTAAATTATTGTGCTATTAAAATTACTTATCTTGGTAAAATTCTGTCTAAGGAGTGTGATTTTTAAGTGGGACCATTGTGACCCAACCATTCTTTCCTAGGAATCTACCTTAGGGTGATTTTTTAATACAATCATTTTTACTCTAGTCATCTGGATGATAGTTTTCAAAGTGAATTTTATTATTTTTAGTAGAAATTAACCCTAATTCCATAACAATTGGTATCAGAGCTCTTGGTTTATTTTAGTATGCTCTATGATTGCGGCTTAGGCTGATCTTCCACATCATAAAAAATTTCTTTGGGCTAATTGGCATTCCGCATTTACAGCTATTAAATAGAATTTGCAACAGAAATGATAGACAGTATAAAAGCATCTACATCTTTATTATCGTCAATTTTAGAAAGAACTACTGTAATAAATGCTAGATTTGCAGTAGAGATTTTTTATGGCACCGGTCATTTTGGCATGTGGCAAAGTGAGGTTGTAGATGCTCTTATTCAACAAGGTCTAGACATTGCCACTGAAGAAGAGAAACCAGAGGACGTTGAGGAGAAAGAATGGAAGACTATAATAGATTGGCATGTGGTATAATTCGATCATTCTTTCTAGAAAGCAGAAGTATGCATTTTCCAAAGAAACTTCTGCAAATAAATTATGGAAGGCACTAGAGGAGAAGTTCTTGAAGAAAAGTAGTCAGAACAAGCTCTGTATGAAGAAGAGATTGTTCCGCTTTAATTATATACTCGGTACCATTATGAATGATCATATTACTAGCATTAATCAGTTGGTTACTGATTTGACGAATATGGATAAGACTTTTAAAGATGAAGATCTGGCTCTAATGTTATTGGGATCACTTTCTGATAAGTTTGAGTATCTTGAAATTACTCTACTTCATGGGAAGGCTGCTGTGTCTTTTAGTGAAGTATGCTGCTTTATACAGTTATAAACTAAGAAAGAAAGAAAAACAAGATAGTACAACAGAGGAAGCAGAAGCTCTAGTTGTAAAAGACCGCTCGCAGAGCCAGCATAAAGGAAGGAGAGAGAGATCAAAGTCAAAATCCAGATTGAGCAAAGATGAATGTGTCTTTTATCGAGAAAAAGGGTTTTGGAAGAAAGATTATCTCAAACTAAAGAATAAAGGCAAACCTGAAAGGGGAAAGGTTGTCTTAGAATCAAATATAATTGAGTGTGATGATGCAAATTCAGACCTCTCAAGTGCTGCTACACCATCAACTAGCTATTATAGTTTATGGTTGTTAGATTTAGCTTGTAGCCACCATATGACCCCCAATAAAGAATGGTTCATTGATTTTAAAGAACTAAAATGTGGAGTTATCTACATAGCAGATAATTTTCCTTTTGACACACATGGGATTGGTTCAATTCGCTTGAGAAATTAGGATGGATCAATCAGAACTTTAACAAATGTTCATTATGTGCTAGATTTGATGTGAAATCTCATCTCTGTGGGAACCTTAGAGTCAAAAAGGTTCGAAGTAAGAGCGAAAGATGGGATAATGAGGATAATCTCTGGAACACTTGTGATAATGAAGAGAATCTAAAAAAGAAACAATGTGTATTACTTTTTGGGTAGTACAATTATTGGGACAGCAGCAGTAACACCTTCTACTAATGATTAGGAGTCAGAAGCAACCAAGTTATGGCATATGCGTTTGGGGAGTGCTGGAGAAAAATCCTTGAAATTGCTGACAGATTAAGGATTATTGAAAGGAGCATGCGCTTGCAAATTGGATTTTTGTGAGCATTGCATCAAAGGGAAGAAGACAAGGGTGAAATTTGGAATAGCAATCCATGATACTGAGAGTATTTGTTCATTCAGATGTATGGGGGCCTTTCAAGACAACTTCTTTGGGAGGAAAACATTATTATATTACTTTTATTGATGATTTTTCTTGGAGAGTTTAGGTGTATACAATGAAGACAAAGGATGAGGTGTTAGGAATTTTCCTTAAATGGAAAAAGATGATAGAGACTTAAACAGGTAGAAAAGTCAAACGTCTATGTATAGACAATGGTGAAGAGTTCAAAAATAATCCATTTTTGAAAGTCTGTGAAGATGAAGGTATTGTCAGGCACTTCACCGTTAGAAATATACCACAACAGAATGGGGTGGCAGAGTGTATGAACCGAACATTGTTGGAGAAGGTTCGATGTATGTTGTCCAATGTTGGGTTGGGCAAAGAATTTTGGACTGAGGGTTTGATATATGCTTGTCACCTTGTCAACCATTTACTATCACTGCCATTAGTGATAAGACACCATTGGAGAAATGGTTTGGAAAACCTATTACAGATTATGATTCTTTACATGTGTTTGGTTTCACTACATATTATCATGTTAAGAAGTCAAAGCTAGATCCAAGAACAAAAAAGGCAATCTTTATGGGGATCACTTTTGGTGTAAAAGGCTATCGTCTTTGGTGTCTAGAGACAAAGAAAGTAATCTTCAATAGGGATGTTACCTTTGGTGAATCTACCATGTTGAAAAAGGTAACTGATGAGCAGACAGATGGTACTCCATAGCAGGTGGAGCGTACTCCCAAACAGGTGGAGTTTGATAAAAGAAGAGTAGCTGACCCAACATCAGTAAAATCTAATACTCCTACACCAAATGAGGAATTTGAAGAAATGGTAGAAGATGAATAAGATAAGGAAGTAGAGGTTCCAGCACAAGAACCTCCACAACAACATATACCAATTGCACTTAGTAAGCTAAAAAGGAACATAAAGAAACATGCTCGTCATGAAGATATGGTGACTTATGCATCTCAAATTGAAAATGATGAAGTTCCTGCCACTTATAGAGAAGCTATACAAAGCTCTGAAGTAGAAAAGTGGAAGAAGGCTGTGGAAGAAGAAATATATTCCCTTGAGAAAAATCATACATGGAAGCTAGCAAGTCTACCTAAGGGAAAAAAGGCAATTGGTTGCAAATGGGTTATGCAAAGAAAGAGGGATTTCCTAACAAGAATGATATTCGCTACAAGGCAAAATTGGTAGCTAAGGGCTATGCACAGATGGAGGGAATTGATTATAATTAAGTATTTTCTCCAATTGTAAAACATTCCTCCATCGAAATTCTATTAACCTTGGTAGCACAAATGGATCTGGAACTAGTTTAGATGGATGTAAAAACTGCATTTTTACATGGAGACTTGGATGAGAAAATCTACATGACTCAAATAAATGGATTCAAAGTTGCTAGAAAAGAAAAGATGGCATGTAGATTGAAAAAATCGTTGTATAGATTGAAGCAATCTCCAAGGCAGTGGTACAAACGATTTGATAAGTTTATGATAAGGCAAAAGTACACAAGAAGCAAATATGTTCACTGTGTATATTTGCACAAGCTATAAGATGGATCATTTATCTATCTTCTCCTTTATGTCAATGATATGCTAATAGTTTCAAAAAATAAAAGAGAGATTGAGAAGTTGAAGGCTCAGCTACATCAAGAGTTTGAGATGAAAGATTTGGGTGAGGCCAAGAAGATTCTCGGTATGGAAATATCTAGGGATAGAAAATTGGGGAGGCTTTGTTTGTCTCAGAAAGAATATCTGAGGAAGGTACTAAAATATTTTGGCATGAATGAGAAGTCAAAACCAGTTAGTACACCACTTGCTCCTCATTTCAAGCTTAGTGCATCCATGTCACCAAAGAATAATGCAGAACTGGAATACATGTCAAAAGTACCATATGCAAGTGCTGTTGGTAGCTTGATGTATGCAATGGTGTATACGAGGCCCGATATTTCATAGGCAGTTGGGGTTGTGAGCAGGTATATGCATGATCCTGGAAATGAGCATTAGCAAGTTGTGAAATGGATTTTGCAGTATATTATGAACACCGTAGATGTTGGTTTAGTATTTCAATAGGACAAGCAAAAAGATCAGTGTGTAGTTGGATATTGTAATTCTGACTATACAGGTGATTTGGATAAGCGTCGATCAACTACTGGTTATGTATTTACTCTTACAAAGATACAAGTCAGTTGGAAGTCTACTTTACAGTCAATAGTGGCTTTGTCTACTACAGAGGCAGAGTATATGGCAGTTACAGAGGCTGTGAAGGAGGCAATTTGGTTTCAAGGGTTGCTTGGTGAACTGGGAATAGAACAAAAGCATATCAAAGTGTATTTTGACAGTTAGAGTGTTATTCATTTAGCAAAGAATCAAGTTTATCATGCAAGGATAAAGCACATTGATGTTCGATATCACTTTGTATAAGAGATTCTAGAAGAAGGTAGAATCATAATCCAGAAGATTCAGACCACTGAGAATCCTGCTGATATGATGACAAAAGTGGTAACTGCAGTCAAGTTTAAACATTGTTTAGACTTGATCAATATTGCTATGAATTGAAAGTTGACATTTGCAGACACTACTAAAGTTTGGATTTGTGAGAGAATTGTTTGGAATTTTCCAAGATGGAGATTTTTTGGTTGGTAAAATTCCCACATCAGGAATTTAAGAAAATAGGGGAGGAGTCTTTAGTTATAAATAGACTCCTCCTCCCTTTAGTTTAATCATCCTAAAATTGCCTCCTCTCTTATATTTAGGCAATTTTATTCTCTCTCTCTCTTTTGTAATATTTTTTCAATTAGTGAAATATTATTTTGATAGTGTTTGAAGACGTAGGCAAAATTGGCCAAACCTCGTTAAATTTTGGTGTTCTCTTTATGTTATTTTATGTATATTTAATAACTATTGTTGAGTATAGTTGTTGTAAATTATTGTACTATTGAAATTACTTATCTTAGTAAAATTTTGTCTAAGGAGTGTGGTTTTTAAGTGGGATCATTGTGACTCTACCATTCTTTACTAGGAATTTATCTTGGGGTGGTTTTTTAGTATAATTGTTTTCACTCTAATCACATGGATAATAGTTCTCAAGGTGAATTTTGTTATTTTTGGTAGAAATTAACCTTAATTCCACAACACCAGATATGTGAAATTGCCATTTCCAAATAATAATTTCCATTTCTACCTCAAGCAGTGTGGTTTTATACTATTTGGGGTAAATGATGATATAGATAAATATTTATCTGTTGTAAATGAAGATTGCAGAACCACAGTTTGGACTTACAAGAATGGTGAAGATGATGGAGTATTAGATTCATTCCAACTTGATGAGTAACTTAAGTACGGGGAAGAAGTTTGCTCCAGAATCCATAAAGGCTCATTTTCTTTGTGCCCACCTCAAATTGCTAGATGGTCAGTTTAAGAATCACTGGAAAAGGTACTTTTCTGAGCCTGCAATAAAAGTTAGAATCTTTAAAGCAGATGAGTACTCAACTCATTCATATTTTTGCAATGACTGATCTTCTTAAAGATAATTAGACTGGAAGTTACTTAGGGGACTTGGCTAGTGATTCAAACCAATTCAAGTTGTAATTTCTCAAGGAAAAAGATGACTTGGTGGTGCAAACAACAACAAAACTCGCAACTGCAGATCATGGTTCAAGGCTCAAATCACTATAGCGTCTTAATAGAATGAGCAAGATGAAGTTGCATTGTCTTTACCAAAGATGGGTTGATCTTCCTTCTTGCTGGTAGAAATGGAAATCATTATATGGAAATAGCAACTTCATAGATTTGGATTATATCTTTGAAACAAAAATTTTAATATTTTTTATTATTTAAAAATATGAGTGGTAATTTTTCTTTTCATTTCATTTTTTTAGTGGAAATATGATATGACAAGTGTGTTAGTGATATTTTGAATCCTACAAAATTGAGTTAGTAGCCAGGCGACCTTCACATCATAGTGAAGCACTACAATAATGGGTGATTGAGATAAATTCAACTAAATAGAAATAATTAAAAATAATTGAATCAAAATTGAATGTATAATTGATGAAAAGATATCTCTGTATTAATTTACAATTGATGATCTAAGAATGATTTATCTTTTATAGGCTTACATACAAAGTATTTATAGATAATATTTCTTACGTAATTTGGACAAAGATTCTTGTATTAAGTCAAATTACTTATGTACATCTTCATTTTGGAATTGGATAGCAAACTGTGGGATGGGCTAGTAATCTAAATCATTTATGTTCATGGACTTTTAAATACCTTTTCTTTTAATATATGGAAAAATAGGAACCCATATGTGGTCATTTTTTGCTCCTCATCAGAAGCCCTCCACTCCCTAGTTTGATCGCGTATACTGAAAAGCAAGTTTAGGGAGTAGATAATTTGCAGTCTAATGTATTTCACTAACTAGGCGGTTCGCTTCTCCATCTGAAGTTTTTGCTTGATGTGTTTTGCCAATTTGGGTGGTTTGCCATGCGCTTCGCCTTATTTGCCTTGTTATTGTTTTGCTAATCGTGCTTAAATAATTAGTAAAGCCCCTCATTATCTTTTTCAAGGACTTTGAAGCTTACTTAGTTGACATAGCTTGAGCAATCCTATTTTACATACAAAATTTAGATAACAATAATAATTTGTCTCATTTAGAGATCTTTAATTTAATAAAATATACTTCGTCAATTGAGAACTTTTAATAATTATGCCTCGTTATTCGAGGGTTTTTTCCTAGTAGAACTAGGTCTTTGGCACTTTTTGAACTTTCGCCTGGACATACTAAGTCTTTTGACATACTATCTTTCACCTGTCCTTTCCTAGGACTTTTGCCTTGCGGTCGTTCACTTAGCATTTCCTAGGTCTTTCTTTATTGGACTTTCGCTTAGACTTAATGTAGCATTTTTGCTTTTTTTTAAAGGTCTCATTGGTCTTTTAAGCTAGTCTCAATATATCTTTGGTGCTTAGTCTTATTGTCTTTTAAGCTAATCTCAATATGCTATTTTGCCTAATTTAGAGGACTTTTATTTATTTAATTGCATTTTTATTTTAACAAATAATATTAAAAATTTAAATAAATGCATAGAAAATTATAAGACTTATTTGGAATGGCGCAATCGACTTCAGAGATTGCTTCAAATAATTTTAGATCCACAAGAATACATGGCAAATTGAAAAAGTGACTTCAATGTAAATTTTTTCATTGTTCAATTATAATACAGCTTGAATACAATTGGCTTAGAGTAAGAATTTTTCCTCTTGCAAAATACCACAAATTAATCAAGTTAAATGCATTATTCTTAATGAATAATTAAAAAATAAATCACATACACATTTATTTTTTATTATTCAGTCATTTATTGTGTAAAATAAATTGACCCATACTAAGGAATATCCAAAAATTATTTCTATTTAATTGATAGTTCCTTTCACATAAGGAGGGACATAGGAAGAAGATTATATATATATATATATATATATATATATATATATATATAATTAAGACCAACAATCAAGTCGCAACCCTTAAGAAATGGACCGGCATTTCGTATTGGACTTTAGCTATGAAAGAGGTCCAAACTTCAAAATAAATTTTCAAGTTATCTTTTTTTTTTTTTTTTTTTTTTTTAAGTTCAAAGATGGGCCACGTGTACATAAATCTCATTAACATTGAAGCCTCTCTTTGACTAAGATTATTCACGTGATAGCGAATAATAAAAAAAAAAAAGGATGGGACATATGTGTACCTTCACAAGATGAAGCGGGAAAGGTCAGATAAAATCACTGCTATTTCCGTGTGAATTGATTCTAATGCCACCATTCGCTGTTCACTTCCTGAACTAGATTTTTTGAGATTTTTTATGATGAATAATCCGAAATTATTGATTGATGATCGAAGGAAATTAGAATGACTAGAAGTAGAGTCTGCCAAAAATAAAAGAGTTAGGGACATCACTTTTTTTATTATTTTTCACAGACTATGCCAAATTAGAGAGGCCATCTACCTTGCTATTTTGTTCTCTTGGAATCTTATGGATTTGCAGTTCCACTCCTCTTTCATTTTTTGTATTATAGCTTTCGCTTTTCATAAGTAGTTGGTCATGGTAGCTTCTTTGGCCTCAAATTTTCCTAGTATTTGCTTGATAATGAGCTGCTAGTCTATAAACACAGAGTATTTGCAATTAGAGGCAATCTGTGAACATTAGCCCTTAGATTATAGCTTCATATCCTATCGTGTTAGTTTTAGTTTCAAATCCCAATCCAAGGGCATGCTTTAGCGAGAATTCTTGGCTATTCTTTAGAATGATCCTGATGTCACTACCATCTTTGCTACTAGCTCCATCGACGAATAGCTCCCATCTTAATCCTTGGTCTCCAGTTTGTTCTTTTGTCTCCACTTTTGTTGTTGGCGAGCTGACTTCATTGTTGTGTTCTTCGAAGTTAAAGGAGTATTCTGATATGAAATTGACAAGGGCCTATGCTTTGACTGCTGACTTGGGTTTGTATTAGAGGCCGTATTGTCCTAATTTCACTGACCAGCACAACATTCGACCTAATGTCTCTAGTTTGTGCAATATTTTCTGTAAGGGCTAGTCAGTTACCACTATGCTTTAGTGAGCTTGTAGGCAAACTTTAAACTTTCTTACAGATAGTACTAAGGCATAGGCTATCTTCTTAATAGGAAGGTAATTCAGTTCGGCACCATGCAACACCTTGCTGAAATAGTAGATTGGTCTTTATGTGTTTCCTTCCTCTCTGATTAGAACTGAGCTTACTACTTGCTGTGAGGCTGAAAGATAGATGAATACTTGTTCTCCAGGCAATGGTCAACTCATTACTTATTCCGAACTGAGGCATGCTTTTAGTTCATCAAAAGCTTGCTAACAATCCTTAGTCCATTCAAAGTTAGTCCATTCAAAGTTGGCATACTTCCTCAATTTTTTGAAAAATAGGAGGTATTTTTTAGCAGACTTTGATAAGAACCTATTTAAGGAAATAATTCTACCTATGAGTCTCTATATTTCTTTGACATTGTAAGGTGTTAGCATGTCTAAGATCGCTTTGACTTTGTCCGAATTTGGCTCAATCTTCTTTTCACTCACCATGCACCCTAAGATTTGCCTCCTTGGATGAAGAAGGTGCACTTTTCAGGATTTACATCATTCCATATTTGTTCATGACTCTCATTACTTTAGCTAGATCCCAGGTGGCCTTCAAAGCCTTTGCTTTTGACAATCATGTCATCTACATATGCCTTCAGGTTTCGACCAAGCTATTCTTTAAACATTTTATTGACTAATCTCTGGTAAGTTGTTGTGGCGTATTTTAATCTAAATAACATGGAGATATAATAGTAGATTCCTCTTTTCATTATGAACAAGGTCTTTTCCTCATCATTAGAGTGCATGCAAATCTAATGGTATCCCTACTTCACATTAAGCGAGGATAAATACTTGTAACCTGTAGTTGAATCTACTAGTTTATTGATCATGTGCAGAGGAAAGAAATCTTCTGGGCAGGCTTTATTTAGGTGGGTAAAGTCTACGTAATTTTATATGACCTGTTTGATTTTTTCACTAACACTACATTGGCGAGCCAGTCTAGGTATTACACCTATCTTATAATCCCTACTTCCATTAACTTGTCCACCTTGTTGTCTATTGCCGCTTGTCTTTCTGGCCTAAAGCACCTCTTTTTCTGTTTCACTAGTTTGAATGCAAGGTCCATATTGAGCTCATGGGTTAGGATGTTAGGGCTTATAACCCTCATATCGGCTGAGGACCATAAAAACTGGATGAGTTGGATATCAAGAATTGGTATGTTTAGGCCTTCTATTCCCCTTCAAACGAGGCATTCACTAGCAGATATTTCCTGATTCTCCCTCTATGGGCAATTTCTCCAACTTTTCCACAGGTTTAGTTTGCTGTTCAGGAATCTCCTTTGTTGCATCCACCAATGCTACCTCTTCTGTTTAAGGGGATATTTTCTATCTTTTTCCTTTCTGGTTCCCCTCTTTTCTCCACCCCATAGATAGTGATCTCTCCTCCTTCAGCCTTAGGAACCATTATTCTTAAGTGCCTAATGTTGGTTATTACATCCAGATCGTAGAGGAGAGGCCTTCCAATGAGAATTTTGTATGCTAAAAGTAGCCTGATTACCATGAAGTTAGCCATAATGGTGACACTTTCTGGGGCTATACCAAGGATGATGGGTAATTTGACTATTCTTACTTATGGCACTTCCGTTCCATCTAACATGCAAACTAGTGTCTCCACATCTTGTAGCTTGCTTTCCTTCAACCCCATTTTGGTATATACATCTATAGTGAGGAGATTAACCGAGCTTCCATTATCAACTAAGATCCTTTTCACTAGAAAATTTGCGACCATAGCCTATATGACCAAAAGGTTGGAATGGGGGTATTGCAGGCTGCTATTGTCTTCTCTGTAAGCTAGTTCTCTACCTCCATTACAAAAAATAAATTTAGGGACTTCTTTTTTCCTCTAGGAGGTCTTGATCTGATTATGACTTGTTGGTTTATTAGGCCCCTTAGTCAGACAATTAATTACTCCGATCATTGACTGGTTGTTTCCCTTTATCCCTGTTGGTTCTTCCTTGGTTATTGTTATTATTTTTTATGAAGTCCCCCAGGTATCTTTGTTTGATCAATCTCTCTATCTCTACCATTAATTGCCAACAGTAGCTACTGTTATACCCGTGGGTATTATGGAACAAAAAAAAATTATTCCTACTTCTTTGATCTGTAGATTTTAGCAAAGGTTGAGGGCGAACTCAAATGTCGTTGTCTTTGAATGATGCGAACACCTCGGCTGGGCTTACTATTAAAGGAGTCATTTTGGATAAATCTGGGATGTAAGATGTTCAGCTTTTATTGTTGTTGTTTCTTCCTCCTGCCAAACTTTTCCTATATTTTTCATCTTACTTTTTCATCTTGAGCTCTCCTTTTGGGACTTCCCCTGCTTTCTTCTTTTTGAAGACAAAGGCATCATCCTACCTAATGTAGTTCTAGCTGATTGTCATGGCTTCTTCTTTTGATCTACAAATTTTAGCAAAGGTTAAGGGCAAACCCAAATGTCTTTGTCTTTGAATGATGCGAACACCTCAGCTGGGTTTACTATTAAAAGAGTCATTTTGGATAAATCTGGGATGTAAGACATTCAACTTTTATTGTTGTTGTTTCTTCCTCCTACCAAACTTTTCCTATATTCTTCATCTTGCTTTTTCATCTTGAGCTCTCCTTTTGGGACTTCCCCTGCTTTTTTCTTTTTGAAGATAAAGGCATCATCCTACCTAATGTACTTCTGGCTGATTGTCATGGCTTCTTCTAAAGTGGTGGGGGCATGTCTATATAATCCTTTGAAGTAATAAACATGACTAGTGCCATTTTGCAGTGCTTCCATTGCTCGAGCTTGATCCAAATGGGTGATTTTCATAGCCTTTTTATCGAAACGAGCCACATAGTCCCTCAAGGATTCCCTTTCTTTTTGAGTAATAGCTTCTAGACTTTAGGTTTGCTTCTCTACAGGGATGCTAATTGCAAATCGTTGCATAAAGACTGTAGCGAGTTGGCCGAAGCTAAAGATACTCCCTTCCTTCAAACTATCAAACCACCTGGTCGCTGCTCTTTCTAGTGATCCTCAAAAGGCCCTGCACAACATCTCATCACTCCATGTTTAGAGTTCTACTGCATGTATGGACTCTAGGATCCATTTCACCACTGTATTTCTTAGCACTAGACACTTGAATTTGCTAGGCATTTTATATTCTTGGATTGGCTTAGAAAAGAGGGATTTTAATACTAACTTAAAGCTTTTGTCTACAGCTTTCTTCTTATCTCACCAGCGAGCTCGTCCATGAATTTTTTGACTCTGTCCCTTATTTCTTTTGTGTTTCTCTGACTGGACACTTGTTATTCGTCTTGACTTTTACTATGTAACGAGGATTCGAAGGAACGCTGCTCATAGTCCTTACACCTTTTCTTATGCCTTCTACTATTTTGATTTTGATCTTGAGTACCTCGCCTCTCTTGGCTTTGGCTTCGACTTCTAGTATGAGCACTTTGCTTCTGGCCAGTGGGGTATGTCCTTTTAGGTAGGGGGTATCTCTTTCCGTGTGAGATGGTCCCTCGAGCTGGGACTTATCCGCATTAGACCTCTTTCCTCTACTTCGCTTAGTTCGACAATCTCTTTCCATATCTTCTTAAAAGTCTAATCTTCAATCCAGATCTCCATCTTGTACTATTTCAATGCCGGCCTTGATTTTGGGATATTTTAGGGAGTTTATAGTGCTGTTAGTAGCATTTGTCGTGCAGATGCAACTTCTAGTGTCAACACCATAGATTTGGTTACTACTCGTTCTTCGAATAGAGGAGTTGAGTTGCTGCAATGTTGCATTGATGTCAATAGGTCTTGTGCATCTTATGGTTGGAGAGCAAGTCTGATCCTAATTATGTGTTTCAAAATGAGTTTGATTATTCTTGAGGTCCCTGAAAAAATTTTTCTGGTTGTCGTGACTATTGCCTACCATTATGGAGATCTTTGCAAAAACTGTGAATGATTTTGGAGATAAAATTTGACTAATCGGTCCCCACAGACGACACAAATGGCACCAATTTGATCGAGATAAATTCGACCAAATAGAATTAATTGAAAATAATTGAATCAAAATTCAATGTGTAATTGATGAAAAAATAATCTCTATATTGATTTATAATTGATGATCCAAAAATGATATGTCTCTTGTAAGTTTACATACAATGTATTTATAAATAATATTTTCATACATAATTTGGACAAAGACTCCTATATTGAGTCAAATTACTTATGTACGTCTCCATTTTGGAAATGAGTAGCAAATTGTGGACTGGGCTATTAATCTGAATCATTTATGATTATGAACTTTTAAATACCTTTTTTTTTAACATATGGAAAAACAGGAACCCTTATATGGTCATTCTTTGTCCCTTATTAATAGGAATTTGTTTTGTTCAAACACTTTATTGCAAAAAGATTTAGTCTATACACTAAAATAGAAAATTTCAAATCCAGATATCAAATTTATAATTATCCCCAATTTTCAAAGCTAATATTAATAAAATAATTTTTAAATATATAAATAAAGTGTGAAGTTATATTTTTAAACTCGTTTAGAAAAAAATTTAGTTTTTACTGACACATGAATTAGTCTAAAAAAATCCTACAATTTGAATTATATACTATATATTTAAAAAAAAAAAAAGTCATCAATATTCTCCTAGAGGTTCACACACAACTTCAAGGAGATGATTTTTAGTTCCAAATATTTTTTTTTTTTATGAAATTTTTATTTCCAAATATTAACCACATATGTTTATTTTTTTTTCCCAAAACATATGCCTTTTTTTTTTTTTTTTTTTTTCCAAACACGAAGATAGTTGTCAATATTTATGGGGCTTTAGGCCCAAAATGATACAATCAGCTAATAAGGAATTACTAGTGGATATAATATTCAAAAATACATCACTCATAAAAGGGCTTTCAATAGTGGATTTAGAGCCCAATAAAGTAATGGCCATAGGGCCATAGAAATTACAGTAATACCTTTGTGCTATCCCTATCCTATTAGTACCTTCTGCCTAACAGTCCGCCTCCCACATGGCCTGCCTGGCTAAACAAGCTGTCGGTGGCCCTAAAGAACAAAAGGCCTCAACAATGTATAGATTCCTATATTTTCAAAGCCTCAACTTGATCTGCTGCCAAGGGCCATGATCAACCAAACAAAGCTCTCCTTTCATTAGCCAATACAGCCATGGCCAAGCAGGAGAGCCTCCCACAAAAAATGTCTCAGTACAAACCAAGTAAATACTTAAATCACATCACGTAGCCCCGATGCTATTGCCAACTACCTCCTCTACACCAACCCCCAACCACCCCCCCCCCCCCCCCCCCCCCCCCCCCAATATTTGATCTTGCACACACAGACACAGAGGAAAAATGGACTTGGCCGTAGATAGGAACGACAACCCTACCATTAGAAGTTGTATTTATAAATCCAAAAACTCCCAGAAGATTACCTTTCAACGTAACAAAAACTCCATACCAAGTAGACCCAAAAACCTATAAAATCTAATAAACAACCTTATTTATGGCTAACTAATAAAGAAAACAGAAGGAAATGAGAGAAAATAGGTATCCTATCAATAGTCAAAGCCATCAAAAATAACCCTAGCCTAAGACTCAATCGACATAAACAGAGAAGAACCCTAGTGGAGTCTAACAAAGAAGTTAGAACATATGTTTATTTTAGTCCCACCATTTTAATTGTGTTAATTTTATCTTCAATTTATGCTAAAAAAAAGCTTATAGTATGTCCAGTTTTAGGGTGCTAGAGGTTGGTATTGATTGACTGATTATAATAAATGCTCTAACACTCCAAAGTTGACTATATTAATTGAAAGACGCTCTAACACTCCAAAGTTGACTATATTAATTGAAAGGTGCATGCAAAATTAATATATGGATATAATTAATTAAATACTAGTAAAACTTTCAATGCTCTGTTTGGAAATATATTGATGTCAAATATAATATTAGACTTATTTTGAATTGATTTTCTTTTTTTAAAAAAAAAAAAATTGCTCCAACTTTTAATCTGTTAGATCCATGAATTTAGTCGAGAACTATCTGAAGTGAATTTGAAATTTTTTACAGGATATTTTAAATTTATACTCCAAATAAGCTATGTATTTCCATATTCATGACCTAACCAAAATTTCTTAATTAATCCATTCAAAACGGAAAGTGTTATTTTTTGAGCAATAACTTAAACTTTCAGCCCAATTAAGTATACAAGCGCTTGCTTGTAGAATTTATAATAACTAAAAACTAGCTTTTGGATTGAAAGCTAAAAATTTTAGTTTTTAATTCAAAAATTAACTTTTCATTAAATATGTCATTAAAATTTTAAAAAAATTATATATATAAATATATATATATATATGGTAGGGGAAGGGAGAAGCACATTTACATAAGAGTTTCTCATTAAATTTTTTTTAATTGTATATTTATGACGGGTAATATGGTCATTTATTAATTAAATAATATAATTATCTAATTATATTTAATTTAAATAATAAATGATAAATTCAATTAGAATAAGAAAATAATAAAATAATTATATTTAATATCTAATTATAATTAATTTAAATAAGAAAAGATAAATTCAATTAGAATAAGGAAAGAATAAAATAATTATTACTTAATATATAATTAATTATATTTAATTTAAATAAGAAAAATAATGAATTCAATTAGAATAAGAAAAAGAATAAAATAATTATTAAATTCAATTAGAATAAGGAAATAATAAAATAATTATATTTAATATCTAATTATAATTAATTTAAATAAGGAAAGATGAATTCAATTATAATAAGAAAAAAATAAAATAATTATTATTTAATATATAATTAATTATATTTAATATCTAAGTATGTTTAATTTAAATAAGAAAATAATGAATTCAATTAAAATAAGAAAAGAATAAAATAATTATTATTTAATATATAATTAATTATATTACAAATTTATAATTACATAGTTATTATAATTTAATAATTTAATTATCTAATTTAATTTTAATAAAGAAAGAATGAATTCAATTAGAATAAGGAAAAAATAAAATAATTATTATTTAATATATAGTTAATTATATTTAATTCAAATAAAAAATTTAATTAGAATAATTTATATTTTTTTAATATTTTTCAAATATTTAGAAGTTAGAGAAATTTTTTTAACTTTGATTATTCGAATATTAACAAATTAGAGAAATTCTAATTTGACTTTCATTTTGTAAATTATTATTTTGTCTCATTATAAATTTTAAAATTAGTTGTTTTAACTATTAGTAATAATTTATTGGTTAGAAAAGTTACTTTTGGTTTTATAAAAAGACGCAGCAAAAGAAGAATATGTACTAATTAATAGTTCATTTAATAACAATAAGCAAAATCATTTTTTTCAAATATTTAGAAGCTAGAAATTTTTTTGAATTTGATTATTTGAATATTAACAAGTTAGAAAAATTCTAATTTGACTTTCATTTTGTAAATTAGTATTTTGTCCCATTATAAATTTTAAAATTAGTTGATTTAACGATTAGTAATAATTTATAAATTAGAAAAATTACTTTGCACATTAGAAAGTCATTATTGATTTTCTAGAGAAATGGAGGCTAAGCTATAATGTATCAAAGAGATCAAAATTTACCAAAATTAATAAAAATATACAATCTACATTGAAATTTTAAGAAAATAATAGATGTTCCAAATATTAACATGAAAATCAACCTATAATTAATAATTAATCAACATAATAATAATAAAATAAACTAGTAAATTATAATAAAATGTATCTATCAATTCATTTACTTTCTTTCTCTAACATATTGCTGAATATAAAATATTATTTAAAATTGTAAGAAATGATTTATTTAGATATGCTTGAATCTTCTTTCAATATTGAGTATTTATTGCTTTTTAAAATACATTCATATATTTATATAGAATCTATAAATACTTTATGTCATCATTCTAATTATATTAAATATACACTATTATAAAACTTAGATAATATTTATTGTATATAATTATATTTTCGTTGAATTTTTATGTTTTTATATGAAAATTTAACTTAATTTAAATTTAACAACTAAAGTGAATTTAATAATCAAGTTATATAAATATTGTTTTATAATAATCTTAAAAATCAACCAACAAGATTTCGGCTTTATAGTATTTATTTAAGAAATTTTATATCATTTTATACTTAAATAACAAAACACTAGTAATTAAAATTTTAATAAGGAAAAAGTAAAAGTTTAAAATAAATATTTATATTTCTAATGAGTTCTAACGAGTTTATATATATATATATAATATATATATAATATATTATTTTATTTCAATGAGTATTTTTTTTTCCTTGGTGTGTATATTAAAAAATAGTAATTATACATACATTATGCGTAAATTTCTAATATAACAATTATGCTTAATCGTCATTTAATAATTTGATCATAATTTTAAAAATTGAATTGCTAAATGCTACATAATTAATTATAATAATTGACAGTTAAGTATTGACTGTTGCCGTTAAATAAATAGGCCTCAAAATTTTGATTTTTGTTTATTAATTTCAAGCATCTCGAATTTGAACTGCCTTTGACAAATGAAAATAATTCTTTTTTAAGGAAACTCAAACTTTATTAATCAAGGTAAACCAGTTTGCAAAAAATGCTTGAATAAATTCAGAAGCCTCATGCCAAATTATGGAACTAATAAGTTAACGCATATGCAACTTGATTCGCTTTTCTCTTTACAAAAGCTACAAATACGTTATGCAATCTGCTCAACATATTTTACAAACATCTAACATAACACCAAACTCTGAGTAATCATGATTAGAGGAGTTAAGGCAATTCACTATATATTTTGCATCCATTTTAATAGAATATGTCCATAATCAGCAATTTCAAGAAAATGTAGTAATAGCCAATCAACTCAGCCTCTTTGGGTTTGACAACACCTGGAAAAGATTTTGTAATTGCATTAAGGTAAAAACCAATTAAATCACGTAGTACAAAGCCAATCCCACAATGCCCTTGTTCCGTGTTGACCGTAGCATCAATATTACATTTGCAATATGGATAATCAAGTGTGGACTAATATGCAGGCAATAATGTAGATATACGCGGACCTTGATTAACAACACACCACTAAGCCAAATCCCAGGACTGCAAAAATTCCATACATCTAACAACAATAGAAGATGGTGAATTTAATTTGTTCCTCCATAACCATGAGTTCCTCTCAACCCAGATAGTCCAAATAATCATGCACCACTTATCTGCTATATCTATTGTCTCTCTAGTCACAACTAGTTCCAGCCATTCAAACATGGAAGATACATGGGCATAAGGAACAAAACCCATAAAATTCAACCAGCAATTTATAGCAAAAGAATAGTCCAAAAACAGATGTACAAAATGCTCGCCATATGATCTGACACAATTATTTTCCACTTCAAGACCCCCACACAAAAGATTGTCTTTATTAGTAATATAGTCCATACCAACCTTCCACACACACTGTTTTACTTTTGGCAGCACTTTTAAATTTCTGTAACTTCAACCACCAAGTAGCAACAACTTCATAAGTATCTTTATTCAATTGATTAAGAAAGAAGTAAGACCTAGATTTAATTGAATAAAGACCCTTTGTATCATAATGCCATATCAATTTGTCAAAACTATTAGTTGGAGATGGTGATATACATAGGATAGCTTGAACATCTCTTTCTTCGAACACTTCATGTAGCAGCTGGACATTCCAATTCATAGATGCTGAAAGTCGAAGATCCCCTATGACCAAGGATTCTAAACCTTCCTTCACAAGAGATATAACATAAAAGCCATCATCCTCCCTAAGCCAAGGATGTCCCCACACAGGAATATTAGAGTCTTCCCCAATTCTCCATCTACTACCTCCTTGCAATAAAAATTTAACAAACCAAATGCTTTTCCATACAAAGCTAGGATTAGACTCCGATTCTGTAGAAAGGAAATCTCTATGAGGAAAATATTTAGCTTTAAGAATCCTCAAAAAAGAGAATGAGGTTGATCAACTAACTTCCATCCTTGCTTAGCTAAAAGAGAAAGGTCAAAAGCATGAAGATTTCTAAAACTCATATCTCCTTCTTCATTTCTTCTGCATAATCTCTCCCATGACCACCAATTTATTCTTCTAACTTCATTCAATTTTAGACCTAACAAAAAAGAATTCATCATTTTTTGCAATTCATCATGAAGCAAAGTGGGGAGCAGGAAGGTACTCATACAGTAAGTAGGAATAACTTGTGCCACTATTTTAATAAGGATTTTTTTACCTGCTTGTGAGAGAAATCGCCCTCGCTAACTCTAAATACGACACCATAATCTTTCCTTCAAAAAGTAAAAACTTCCTTTTTTCTCCTACCTATAAGAGACAGTAATCCTAAATAGTGGCCTGTATCCAAAGGATTAGAAACCCTAAGAGAGAATATATAACACTTTGCATATTAGAAGAGACATTGGTACCCATATTTGGTGAAATTGATAGACTGCCCAAAATCTCTCTCATACATCAACAAAATATTCTACAAACTTGAACATTCATTCGCAATAGCCTGCAAGAAGAAAAAACTATCATCCATAAATAGCAAGTGGGAGACCCTTGGAGCGCTTCTACAAATAGAAATCCCTTGTATATCCCCCCCTATTCTCTGATTGTATCAATAAACAAGAAAGTTCCTTAGCACACAAAATAAATAAATAAGGAGAGAGAGGATCTCCCTGTCTAATACCCCTAGCAGAAGCCATAAGACCCACTTCAAAATCATTAACAGCTATGGAATAAGATATATTTGAAACACATAGCATAATCCATTTAATCCATATAGCATAGAAACCTAGTTTAGACATAACTGCTTCTAAATATGCCCACTGAATCCTATCATATGCTTTGCTAATATCAACTTCTAAAAACCAAACCCTCTTTACCCCTTGTACAGTGCTTCATATAGTAAAGAGTTTCAAAAGCAACAATCACATTATCTACTATGGATCTTCTAGGCATAAAAGTTAATTGCGCATCACAAATAATGTTACAAAGAATTAATTTTAGTCGATTGGCTAAAACACTAGCAATAATCTTGTAAAAACATTAGCAAAAATCTTGTAAAGCACATTACACAAAGCAATGGGACATAAATCCTTAATAAAAGTAGGGCTTTCACATTTTTTTAATAAGACAAATAGTAGTAGAATTAAGACCAGTAGGAAATTCACAATTTACGATCCAATTGACACAAGCACGGAATATATCATCACCAATAAGTGACTAGAATTTTCGGAAGAAACCTAGATTAGAGCCATCTAGACTAGGAGATTTGTCTGGATGCATTTGGAATATTGTTGTCCAAAATTCCTCTTTAATGAATGGAGCTATCGATAGTTGATTATGGTCCATGGAAACCCAAGTTGGAACATGATTAAGATCCAAATCCTGTAAGCGATCTAAATCACTAAATAAGTCATCAAAATAAGAGCAAGCAATTGATCCAATACTCTGTTGATCATCAACCCAATTACTCGAAAAAATTCCTTTTTCGACGAGAAGATGCAGAAGAATAAAAATAACAGGTGTTGTAGTCCCCATCATGTAACTAGAAAACTTTAGAGCATTGCTTCCAATATTGTTCTTCTTGCAATAACAAAGAGCACAACTCTTCTTTTTTACTTCTAACAAGCTCAATGGGAGCAACATCATTAGTTGAAGAAAGATGGGACATCTCTTGCTTAAGTGAAACAATTATGGATCGGAATTTTGATTTGAACTGTCTGCTCCACAAAGACAAAGCTTGAGCACAATCAGAAAATTTATTCAACAACTCTTTACCATTTGATGCTTGCCAAGAGTTATGCACCACCTGAGACAAATCCTCTTCTAAACTCCAACAATTCTCATACCGAAAATGATACTGCCTCTTAGATATTTGATTATTATAAGTCTTCAGTTGTAAAGGACAATGATATGAAATTAGGGAAACCAATATTGTCAAAGAGGTTTGAGGAAAAAGAGAAGACTAGTCTGAGTTTAACATAGCTTGGTCAAGCTTTTCTTCAACACAAAGATTTGAATTGTTTCCTCTATGCCAACTAAACTGTTTCCAAATTAATGGAATATCAAATAATTCACAAAAATCCACTACTTCCCTAAAACCACGCACTAAACATGATGGATAATCACATCCCCCATGTTTCTCCTCCAAACTAAGCAAATCATTGAAATCACCTATCACGCACCAAGGCAATTAGGATTTCCTCTTTAAAGCACGTAAGAGATTCCAAGAGCTTCGTCTTATGCTTCGATAAGCAAAACCATAATATCCAGTGCATCTCCATGAAATGCCATCAGACTCTGAGATACACATATCAATATGGTTATTTAAGAAACCAATTAAAGAACAAGAATTAATACTTTTCCAGAGAAACGCTAAACCTCCACTTCTCCCAATTTTATCCACACAAAAGCAATCTTCAAAACCCAACAACACTCGAATTTGTTCCATTCTTGCACTATCAACCAAAGTTTCAATTAAAAAAATAAAATTCAACTTACTTGAATGAACCAGCTCCTTAAGAGCAAGAATTGCTTGTGGGTTGCCAAGCCCATTACAGTTCCAACTTAGGCCTATCATGGCCGCTAGCAAGCTTGGTGACCAAGTCCTGTAAATAAAAAAGATTGAGAAGAAGCATTAGAGATAGGAGCAATGGTATCCACATCAATCAACAAATTAGAATCCTCAGTAACATATATAATCGCAGTCCCAGAAATATTAGTGAGAAACGTCAAAAGCAGTCATGTTTTGCTTTCTTTTTCATGGTCCCAATTCATTAATCACATTGTCTTCTCCTCTTTCTATTTTAGAATTAATGACATTTGGGCCCAAAGATGAAATAAGCTGACCCACCATGACAATAGAGTTTTTATTCAAATGATATTCATAAATAGTTGTACAACCCACTAACCATTAGAGTTGGCAATCATGTGACCACTTGCATTAGTCATATGGCTTACATGGCTTGAGGATGTCGTTTTGCTAACCTGACTAACTATTGTTTTAAAATTTTAAAAAATTACAATTTTTTTATTATGTAACCAATCATGATACTCCATTTGCCTTTTCAAAAATTCAAAAAGCCCTCTAAATAATTTTCATTGGAAGTTTCTTTTTTAGTTTATATATTTTTTAATGGATTCTTTTGCTAATAAATCACTTATTTCATGCTAAAATAAATTAGGTGGCAAAAACTTTTTTAGAGGATGATGTCAAAGCATTCCTATTTAAAAGAATTTCTATATTTTATTAAATTTGAATTTTATCAATTATATTTTCATCCATCGATAATACTTTAAGACTAACATTATAGAAATAAAAAAAATCTAGATTCATATCTTATCAAATATTGTGAATATTTATTAATGGTTTATTAATTTGTTTGGTTTTTTTTTTTTTTTTTGCCAAATAATTTGTTTGGTTGCATTACTAAATATACATGTGCATTATCCAATGAAAAAAAAATTAAAATTTTCTATTTAAACACAAGGTAGGTTTGACCTTTTCTCCTCTCAGTACTTTCTTACAACCTGTTTGGATGGATAGAAGAGGAGGAGAAGGGAGGTAACTAATACAAGGATACAAAATTGTCCTTATTTAAGAAAGAGGGAAAGATAAAAAATAGAGGGATAAGGAAGGGTAAGCCTTACCCTTCCCTATCCCTCAAATGTATCTATTTTTCCTATATCCTAATTTGGGAGTATAGGTGAATAAGCAAAATATGACCAATTTGTCCTTGTCTAGGTGTTTTTTTCTTTCTATTTTATGCTTATATTTCTTTTTTTTCTCTTTTCTTTTCGTTGTCTTCTTATTTGGTTGTTAAATTTAGAGAGACTATTTGAAAATTTTAAAATTTCCAAATCTTTTAAAAAATAAATAATAAATGAAAAAACATTGAAAAAAAAAGAAGAAGAAGAAGATAGAATCGAAATAGAATCGAAAAAGCACTTGATTGTTTTCCTCATTGTTTGCAAACTTGTGTATTGACTTGATCCTAAAAAAATACAAAATAAAATTTGTTCTAATTTTTGAATAAACAAATAATATATCACATTTTTTGAAAAATAAAAAAAAATTTACATTATAAAAATTTTGGTTATCCCAAAATAAAATTCTCATTCATCTATATAATAAGCTTAAATTAAAATGCCTTAACTTTTTTTAAAAATATATGTACTATATTTTTATACTATTTGAGTTATAAGTGTATTCTTATACTTTTAGTACTTTTTTTTCCATTAATTATCCTTTGTCCTTCACTTATTTTCCAAACAAGAAGAAGATCAATATTTACCCTTTTCCTTTCTTCTCTTTCCTTTTCTCTCCTTACTCTTCCTTCTCATTAGGAATGGTAGTGAGATGGATATGGAGCTGAATTTTTCATTACCCATAACCACATTGTCAATATTTATTTATACCTACCTTACCACTTGCCCACTATGGGGCAAGGCAAAAGCGGATAATAAAATAGGGTGAATATTCACAGATATACCTGTTTTTATTTTTCAAAAAAATTTAATATTAAGTTTTCATATATATATATATATATATATAACATTTAAAAAATTAAAAATATATATATTATATATAACCAAGATAGGTTCGAGGCAGATTATAATACTACCCATCCCACCCCACCCCAAACCTAAATTTGGATTTTAAATTTTAAATCCACCCCGCCTATTTAATAGATGGGGTGGGTAATACTCACCCCATTAAGAGCAGGGCGGACTAAATTGGCATCCCTACTTATTGTTCCATTAATTACTCTCTTGTACCCTCCATCCAAACAGAGTGTTAGCATTATAAATAACAATAAGGCAAAGAGGTGATGAGAAATTATTTTAAAGGGGAGGGGGGGAGGGAAGGGATGGGAGAAAAGTTTAATTTATTTTCTTTGGCAAATTAAAGTTTAATTAATAAGGGAAACATAGAGGAAATAATGTAATTTTGTCTGGGTGAAAGGGAATGGATGAGAATTATAATTGTAAAAAAAAAAAAAATTGTACAAAATAAATAAAAAGGAGAACACTTGAGTTTTCATTTATTAAGAGTAAAAATGATAAAATACATATAATATAAACTCTTTCTACGTGTTGAAATTCTTACACCCCAATTTAAAGTGTAACTAATTTCATCTCATATAATAGGAATTGGATTGAATTATTCCCTTCATTTCCCTTCCCTCCCCTTATTATAAAAAATTGGAGCCAAATAAAATAATTACTAATTTTCCTTTCATTCTTCTCTCTTCCCTTTCATTTCAATTCCTTTTGTGTAAAATGTAAGAGAGGAGAAAGTAAATCGTTAGTTTCATGATTATATAAGGATATCCTTAATAAGGTTTATAAGAGTTTATTGAGTGATTGATTATTAAATTCTCTATTAGGAGAGCTTGGTGAATAAACTAGTTGGTAAATACCAACCTGTCGATAGCTTTTAAAAAAAAAAAAAACTCTCATTTGTTATATGATGAGAACGGATGGAGGCCATGTGGTGCGCACGCACCAGGCGCTTGAGGACTGCCCTGTCGCAACACATAGCCTGCAGGTGGGCTCCATATGCAATTTTTACTTTTTAACTTAAATATTTTGTAAATGGAGGCCAACGATAACATTGGGTATCTTTTTTATTTAAATGGTCTTCTTATTACTGTTGCAACATTTAACGAGTATGATAATTTATTAGTTCACAGATGAGGTCTCTAATTCAAGGCCAGGATTTCCCGATTGCACCAAAGAAAAGAATAGAAGAAGCATTTGACTCCTTCATATATGCTCCACTTGGCTCGGGAGATGAGCAAAAGAAGGGAAGTTATAGAATAGGGCTTTCATTTTTTTTATTTTTTGTCTATAAAATAGTTGATAAATTGCTCAATTATTCTCACAATTCAATGTAATTTCCATTAACATCTAAAAATTCTATAGTCTTTCAATATTTCTTTCTGATTTCAAATAAAAAAATCTTTTGTTATTTTTGCATTATAGATAAAAATTATAATTATCCATCTTTACAAATGCCAAATCCAAATAATTTTCAAAATCTCCAAAATTGTGAATATTCTTTTTTCCAAAAATTCCCAAAATTTCTAAACAAAATCCCAAAAATTTTCTAACTATAATCCTCCATTAAATTTTCAAAATCATTCAAATTTCTATATTCATCTCCTATATATTTTGGACTAGGTTTTTTATATCCCTTGCATGCCAAATGAAAATTTCAATCCAAGAAATAGTGGTAGAATTTCAATTCCTATAAGTGAGCTAAACAATGGTACCCATTCAGAAACTGTAACACAAAAGAATTTATTTTCTAACTCTCAAATTTTCTCATATTCCACACAACCAGGGACTGAAAATATTGTATTGACTAAAGAACCGGTTAAAAAAATTGGAGAAAAACGCATGCCATTAAGGATAGATGATGACAAAATGCTTATGAGTGCTTAGACTAAAATTTCAAGTTGAAGCATTGTAAGCAGTGCTTAAAATTCTAAGACATTTTGAAATGAATCACTGCTTACTTTAATGAAAATTGAAGATCTGGTCCAAGAAGAAAAAAAAATATCATTACCCAACATTGGTTCTGGATGCCTCTAATGATAAATGAATTCAATCAAGTATACAATAAATTATTGGGAGAACATCATAATGGTTGAAACAATGGCCAATTAAAGAAATATGCTCGTTAGCTTTGTAAACAGAATCGTAAAAAGAATTTCTTTTATGAGCATGTGTAGGTGATGTTGAAAGATGATCCAAAATAGAAAGCAAACTATCCTCTTAATCAGTTTTCGAAGAAAATAAGGATTGATGAAAACGGTGCCTACACATCTTCATCCAATGTAGAGACAAGTCTCACCTAGATGATAGTGAAGTTGAAGTTCACGCTATTGATCAAAAGTAAAAAAGGCAAAGGTGAAGAGAAAGGGAAGTCAAAGGTGAATAATAAATACGTAAATGAAGATATGCAGGAAATGTGGGCTGAATTAAAAGAATAGAGGAATGAAAAATTAGCTGAAATGAGAGATTTTAGGAAATATTTTGAGATGGTTACTACATGGATACTAGCTAAATGAATGCGAAGTAACTTGAAAATCATTATATGATATGCTCTGCTATAAAATTTTAATATAATAATTCCTAGTTTTTATTATGTAATTTTAATTTAATGCAATTTTAATCTTTTGTTGCTTTAGTTGTATGAAGTTTTCATTTAATTTAATTATTGCATTTGATGATTAATAAAACTTCGATTTATGTAATTTTGATTTTAAAAAATTTTAATTTAATGTCATTTATTATTTTATGCAACAAGCCATTGCAAAACTAGTCGCTGCAAAAGTTCTATATATTTATTGGTCATTTTTCATACTTTTCCATACCACAACTTTCATATTTTTTCCAACACTACAACTTACATATAAAAAAAATAGATCTTGCTTATTCCAAACAAATCAAAAATTTTTTAATCAATGAAATGATTGATGATATTGATGAGCAAATATTTATGTTTTTGACAGAGTGCAAAAGGTGAAACCAAGGTGAGATATCAGACAGTCGTAGACACAATTGAAGGCATTTCAATCGAGATTGTGAAGTTGGACATGATTGGCTTTTCCACAACTATTTTGTAGATGAACTAGGTTATCCTACTAATATATTTTATCAAAGGTTTTGAATGAGAAAGAAGTTATTCATGCGTATTAATTCATTGGAGTATTTCTAATTAAGAATCAGTGCAACTAGTAAAAGGCGTATTTCTCTCCTTCAAAAATGTACTGCAACTATCCTGTAATTAGGTTATGGAGTGCCACCTAACAAGTATAATGAGACATAATGATCATCGAATATGCTGTAATTGAGTATTTATTTAAATTCTATTGATGTATGATTGAGATTTTTGCACCCAAATACTTGAGAAGGCCCAATGGTGAAGACATTAAACACTTACTTTTCAATTTCATTACGAGCATCATAATTTTTTCGGCATGTTTAGCAGCATTGACTATATACACTAGCATTAGAGAAATTATCTCATTGCATGGAAAGGTGAATTTACTTGAGGTGATTAAGGGGTTCCGATAATTATGCTAGAAGCATTTGCTTCAGTAGATTTGTGAATATGGCATGCATTCTTTGGCATTGTAGGGTCAAATAATGAAATCATCAACAAATCTCAATTGATTAATGATGTATTGCAAGGATACACTCCAAATATTTAGTTCACAGTAAGTGGCTTACATTACATGAAGGGGTATTATCTGGCCGATGGTATATATCCAGAGCATATAATATTTGTCAAAAGTTTTTCATGTCCAAAATACCCACAGATGATCAAGTTCAAGCAAATGTTAGAGGTTGCAAGAAAAGACATCGAACGAGTGCTCAGCGTGCTCCAATCTTGATGGACAATTATATGTGGCCTCACCCGCTTTTGGCATAGGGAAAATTGAAAGATATATTATACACATGCATCATATTGCATAATATGATTGTTGAGGATGAAGGAGATGCAATAAGAAACTAGGATGATGATGAGCCTCCATTCCTTGGGAGTCTAGGGTCTATACAAAATTTTCAACAATACCTCTATAGAAATGTGGCATTATATGATCGAGAAGTACATCACCATCTTTGATTAGATTTAGTCGAGCATATTTAGGAACATTTTGGAGGAAATGCAAATGAAACTTAGTGTTTTTTCTTTTTAATACTTCTTATTCAAATTTTTTTTAAATGTCATGTTTAACTACGAATAATTTTTAGTTTAGTTATTGAAAAACTATTTGAAAATACTCCAAAATATTTTATTGTTAATAGTTAATTAATCATGTATTCAGTTCATTCATAAATTAATATTTTAGTATTTAAATAAATGAAAAATATATTATTTTCTGAAAAATTTAAAATATATTCTTTTTGTAAAAATAAAAAAATATTATTTTTAATAAATATAAAATTTCAGACAAAATTAACTAAGTTTTTCTTAAAATAATTAATTGATGTTGTTAAATAAATATATTTAGTATGAAAATATTGCAAATGATTTAAAAATAAATATATTTAGTATGAAAATATTATATTGATTTAAATAATATGTGATTTTATTATGGATCATATATTATTTACTTTTTAGAGTTTAATTGTTATGAGAGAGAGTACAATAGAGAAAAGTTCAATAGATAAATGATGTAACATGAGCATCAAACTTTTCAAGTGTTTACTATTAAAGAAGCCTTAAGGAATTATGCTAATAGAAAAATGATAAGGCAGAAGACAAAGAAGAAGACAAAAACATCTAGATAAGCACATGGAACAATCATTTTATAAAAGGATAAAAGGCATGCATGTGACCTGCTTTTCTGCACCATGTGATTTGTGTAAACAAATTAAAAGGTTCTTGAGGAGCTGCTACTTTTGAAAATCAAATTTATTAGGAAAATTAGAGTTATCAGCACACGCAACCATAAGAAAAAAAGAAAAATAACTTAATTAAATTTTAATATAAGTCAATCCTCAATAAACTTGTATCTATGATCAATTAAAGAAATAATCACTAAATTAATATATTATAATTTTTAGACAGATAAAATTGCAAATCATCTCATAACATCATCAAAAAGGTATTCTACTCATACAATTTGTAATATGCCACCCATAATTATTACCAAAACTTTACTACAATATTGAATTAGAGCCAAATAACCTTTTCTATAATACTCATATTTATAATGTTACCATTATCAGTCCTAACTCATTAAAAATCCTCACTTAATTAGGAATAACATTAAAAATAAAAATTTTACTCTACAAAGAAAATAATTTTCCTTTCAATTGAAAAATATTTCTCACACACCAAATAGAAAAAATGTCTTTTTCCAATTCCTTTTAGAAATTTTAAATCATAATTCTAATAATATCTGTTTTAATTCAAAATCTCGGAATTTTCAACAATCTAATCAATCACTGTCTTATCTCAAAATTTCATAATCATGTAATTTTTAAATTTTCAAAATTATCAAATTTTTATTTTAGAGTTCCACCTTAATTAAAACTCATCGTCAATATATTTTAAACTAATCCCATCAGTTAAAAATTATCATCATTATCATCGATTTTTAATTTGCTTTTTATATTCTCTTTCATCTTTTTTTAAACTCTTAAAATCTTCTTTCAACTTCGAACAATGGAATTTTTTATAATCTTTTTCTTACTTTGATTCTTTCATCTTTTTCCATGGAGAGAACTTAACTTTCAATTAGAATGTCTTTAACTTTCATCATCTTCTCAATAAAAAAATTTCAATTTTAATTTTTTCTCTTTCTTAAAATAACTCTTGAATCCTATAATAAAAACGAATAATCTGATACCATTTGTTAGATAAATTAGAGTTGTAAATGCAGTGAAATAAAGCATAATGCTCCCACCTTCATTAAATACAACAAATAAATTCATTGCTCTAACAAAACCCTTTTTCATGTTATTAATTTTAAGATAAAGTATTTATGCAATAATTAATTAACAATATTGTGGGAGCACTTTTAGACTTTTGGTGCAACAATGAAGCATCTATTATATTATTTATTCCCATCATGCCCTTTTTTTTTTTTTTCATTTTTTTATGGTTCGTTATAGAGCACATTTTTTTTTCAGCGACAGTAATACTATTTTCTCGCATACTTTGTATGTGACATTTCTTAATAATTATTACTACCACAACTCTACTGCAACATTGGACCAAAACGATTTTTTTTTTTTTTTTTTTTTTTTTTGTAATACTCGGATTTATAATATGTAATATCAATTCTAACATATTAAAGATCTTCATTTAATTAGAAATAATATTAAAATAAAAATTATATTTTATAAAAAAAAATTCATTTATTCAATTGAGAAACTTGTACACAAAATTAAAAAAAAAAAAAATTTTTTAAATCTCATTAGGATTTTGAGCTATAATCCTAACAAAAATTAATTAAAATATATATAAATGAATTGGAATTTAGTAACACTAATACCAATATTATTTTAAAATTGTAAGATTATAAATTTTTTTTTTTAGCAAGAGATGAAAAATTGAATTTAGATATATTGCTCAAACCATATATATATTTATCATTAGACGATGTCTTGGTGTACAAGATTGTAAACTTAAAATGTCAATTTAAATACTTGACTTCATTTGATCTCAACTTTTTTTTAACATTATTTGGCAAAAAAAAAAAAAATATTGATAAGATAATTTAATATTAACAAGAATTATCGGTATTCTTGGAACATTCACTTTATAACTACATTAATTCATCAATTTAAATATTTCTTTGGCAAAAAAAAAATATTTAATCTTCATTTTTTTTCTGAAATTAATTAAAGGGACAATTCTTTTCATTGAATTGAAATTAGATGAACTAAGTCAAAGGTACTAAAGAGATGATGTGTGACAGATAGTTCATTAGACGTAAATATGAGTTGTGAATAAACAAGTTGCAATTGCATATTGGGCTGTCAAATAGTTGCAAATGGGGATATGTGTATGCTACATGTGAAATTAGTTTGTTTCCCTGCGATTATAAAATTATATTAGAATTTATTTATTTTTTAATTATTATATTAAATATAAATATAATAATATAACTTTGTGTTATAATACAATATATTTGCACATATTATATATAAAAAAAGATAATTTGATACGTTATTAAACAAATATATTATTTTCAAAGTAAATTATAACAAAATTATGATAAAGATGTGTGTATTCTTTTTTCAAAATTATATTACTAAAAAAGGTAAAATGGTAATAAATGATCTATAAAATTATCATTATTTGTTATAATAATATTTGAGAGTATATTATAGATATTATTTAATATTATTCTTTTATATATATATATATATATATATAGACTTTTTATTTTTATTTATCAATTTAAAATTTAACATAAAATTATCGTTTATAATTATAAAAATATAATTTTAAATCTCATGTATATGCGCACATATTAATTATAATATGTATCATTATTTTAATAATAATTTATTGATGAATTGATTGATTGATCTTCTTATTAATTAATTTATAAAATTGATATTAATTAATTTGAAATAAAATTACAAAATTGATGAGGTGGCAAAGTAAGGTGAAAATCTTCTCCTAATTTTAGGTTTATATAATGTATATATGATATTAAAGAAGAAATGTTAGTTTTGTTAGGATCTATTTTATTTGGCTGTAGCAGTCAATTGTAAGCAATAAGCAATTCATAGTTAGTAGTTATAAATAATTAGAAAGCGTTAGATAATATAACAGTTAAAATTAGAGTTAAATTGTAGAATGACAGATAAAATATTATTTTATATATTATAATAAATTTTAATTATATGAAATTAAGAATTTTAACATTATATATAAAATATAATAATAAAAATATTTACACATTTTAATCTAATTTATATTTAATGATGTGTATATATATATATATATATATATATATATATATATATATATATATATAGATTAAATTTTTTTTGATATTTTTTTTAGAAAAACTAGTTTTTAAATTTAAAAATAACAAAATTTGACTCTTAATTCAAAAGCTAATTTTTAGTTATGAAATTCAAACACTAGATGTGGAACAAGTAACTACTAATTTTTATTTTTTTTCTAACTAAACGCTCAATGATAATTGTTGAGTTGAGCACTCAACCACTTAATGTTAATTTATGGTATATCCACTTTTAATTTGGTTTTTAAATATTAAAAATTATAAATGAATTATTTTTAATATATATAATATTCAATTATACCAAGCATATATGTCGAAAATTTTATTTTTAAAAAAAAAAATTAGAAATCAATTACTATATTTTGTAGTTGAAATTTATTTTCGCATTTTTTTTTCATTGGAATTTAGACACCATCATTATAATTAAAAAAAAAAACTATTATTACTACGTTGCCATTGTCATCATGAAACAAAATAAAATGAAAATAAAATGTTTAGAAGATATAAATATATCATATAGTATGATGAAGAGAAAAGAAACCACATAAATCACATGTTAACTAAACATATATTATTTTTTATTATAAAAAACCAAAAGTAAAACGTGCTGATCAATACTTAAATTTGTATGTCTCTATTGAATTTATTGGGAAAATGTTTAATATGCCATTATATAATTACTTATTTTTCCTTATAAACAATAGATATATGATTTGTCTAGCTTGTTAATGAATAATTAGCATCCATTCATAACAACTATATCCTTTTCCCCTTTTTTCCAACTCATATCAATAAATTATTTATTTAACTCAAAATATTATACTTTTCCTATTTCATTTTATTTGAGATATTTCTCTTTTTGAGATATTTTAAAAAATATGTTTTATGTATATTTTTAATACTTTTTTATTCTTAATGCATATTTTATTTTTAAATATTAATTCTACTTCTTTTTCCATAAAGTTTCAAAAAAATAAGATTTAATTATATTTAATAAAAGATAAAATAGCAAAGAAAAAATAGAATATTACAATTTAACATTCTTAAACTTTGTAAAAAAATATATCCCAAATAAAATGAAACAGAGATTATATTAAAAAAATAATTATAAAATATTTATTTCAGCATTTAAAAAGATTTTGTATAATAGTTATTTTTTTTTTATCTATACATAATATAATACTATTAATTTAATATAACACAAACCATCAAATTCGTACATTTTAAATAATAAATATTATAAATATCTAATATGAACAAGAATCAAATATGTGATATAAAAATTTATAGAACCTCAATAATAATAATAATGTTATAAATAAAATGGAGAAGAATATGAACAAAGAATATAGAGAAGAGAATAGTTTTTCTAGTTGTTCCATTCAATAGTATTAAGCCCTTTATATAGAGTACAGAAGAGAAAGAAATAGGAAGATTTTCCAATCAGGAAAATACAAGAAATAGAAAGTTTTTCCAATAAGGAAAATACAATCAATACTAATATGGAAACTAGAATATTTATGTATATGGAAAGACATCAATCAAATCTTATAATATATCATAACACTCCCCCTTGATGTCTTTTACAAAGAATATGCCTCGTTAAAACCTTACTAAGGAAAAACCCTGTGGGAAAAAAATTTTAGTAAAGGAAAAAGAGTACATTATTCATGTAGGGATTTGCGCCATAACACTGCCTCGTTAAAAACCTTACTAGGAAAACCCAATGGGACAAAATCTAAGCTAAGGAAAAAAGAGTACAGTGCATTAAAATCTCTCCCTCATGAAAATATGATTTCTATCAAATATCTCTTAGCTGACGCATGCTAATTTTGTTGACTAACTTTTCAAATGTGATTGTAAGGAGTGCCTTTGTAAATAAATCTGTCAAGTTGTCAAATCGTATACTTAATGATGTTTAAGTAATATCCACATATAATAATTTATTTGTAGTACTCACTTAGGATATTACTTGCGCTGTGAATATAACTCGTTAAAAACCTTATTAGAAAACCCAGTGGGAAAAAACATATCTAAGGAAAAAAGTATATTTCATGCGCTATTTTTTCATTGCACAGATTGTCTCGTTAAAACCTTTGTCCAAGAAAACCCTGTGGGATAAAAACTTGACTAAGGAAAAAGAGTACAATCATATACTAATTCGCTCCCCCTGATGATGACAGATTTTAACACGGTGTATACTAATTGATGAAACGATGCCATTTAAATACCACATTAGGTAAAAACTTAATACATAAGTCTGTTAAATTGTCATTCAAGCGAATTTAGTGGATATCTCTTCTGGAGCTTATATATATACAAGAATTTGGGTGAAGTTCATGTCTATTTCGTTACCTTTAATATAACCACCTTTAATTTGTGCAATTCAAATTGCATTATTCTCAAAATACAATGGGAGTATCTTTTAATGAGATACTTCAGGACCATAAAAATCTTTATAAAATTGCAGTACCACTATAAATGAATACATAGCCAGTCTAAAATCTACCATCATAGAAACTAAGCAAATAACCAATATTTGCATATAGACCAATTTCAAATATGAATTATAATATTAATAGTATATTGAAGATAACTTTTTTATACCACTCTAATATCTCTTTGTAGGTGCAAAGCTATACCTAGTTAGGAATTTTTTTTTTCTTGCAAATGCAATATCAGGCCTGATGCAATTTGCAAGACACAAGAGTGCCATATAGCACTTATATATGGTACTTCAAGATCAAACAGCTCTTTATTATCTTTTTTAGATCTAAACGGGTCTCTCTTCACTTCTAGTGAGCGGACCACCTATTAGTGTGGTTGAGAGAGAAGATTTATCCATGCAAAAATTGCTTAAATATCTTTTCCACATAAGCATACTGGTGTATTTAAATATCTTTTCCACATAAGTATACTGGTGTATTAGGACTCCTTAATAATCGGTCTGCAGGCTGATACAAAATTTCATTTCCTTTAAATTTTTCATTTCAAACTCACTTTTCAAACAGGTACATATTTATTTGAGTTCATTAGGAGTCACATTGATATTTAAATCAACTTATACTGCAATAATAACATATACCACTCTATGGTCTTTTATGAATACAAATGGACATAGTGTATTATTCACATATCTTTTTTTAAATAAGAATTTACTCAAAATAATCATACCGCATGTCCTTATTACTTTAATCCATACATAGATTTTTGCAATTTGATGAAATATATGTAATATATTTAATGTGTATTCATTTATAATATACTTAGTCCTTCTGAAACTCTTATTACTTTCATAAGACGTACAATAAGCCTTTCATTAACTGCCATATTAATTAAGTATCGGAACATGATCATTTCCATAATAAGAGAATTATTTTTCTCATAATCAATGATAGAACGAGTCTAGCTCTACTTTAATTGCCTCATTCCATGATGATCAATCATGTTTATGCTAATATTCAGTTATACTTGTAAATTATGGATCCATATTTTCTCTTGTCATAGCAAAAGCTACTGTTGAGGCAAATTCATCGTCGACGATAATTAAATTTCTATCAACTCTTTCTTATATCACAAAATAATTGAGATATCATAGTTTTCATTTATATGATCATCAACTCCATAAGCCACATCTGGAGGATCTAATTGTTCCGTTGTTTCAGTCTGTGTCTCATAATTAGCTATAGCTTTTTGACTGAAATCTTCCTATTCAGGAGGTTTCTCTTCAGGAGACTTTATGAGTGGCGCTGCTTTTCTTTTCCGCGGATTTTTGTCTTTAGTTCCAATTTATTATCCACGCTTCTGGCATGTAGTGAGATTGATTGATTTTCTATTTGCAATTGGAATCACAACCCTTGCTAGGGTATTAGCAGCTGTAATATGAGACTTTGTCACTCTTTTAGCATCTATAAATGCATTTGGCAGTTAAGTTGCAATTTGTTGCAACTGTATTATTTTGTGAACTTCTGGTTCACTCTAACTTATATATGGACCAAAATTATTTAAAGGGTTTTTCTTCTAATAAATTTCTCGACATTCTTTAGCATTGCAGGTGCTTTTCCTCTCCCTAATGTCGAAAAATATGCCTCATCAAAACAAATTCATAGTCTCTTTTGTGGACCCATTATCACACATTGAGATAGATTTAATATATTCATGGCACAGAAAAAATTTATGACTTATGTCCTTATACAAGTTTCAAGGGAGAGTATATATGATGTACATAATGACATTCATGCCAAACTTTCAAGGTTTAATTATTGAACTATAAGTTCAACACTTGAACTGCAGGTTCAACGCAATATATTGTGCATGTATACTAGGGATAAAACAGTAATTAAATAACTCATTATAATACACAACTTATAAAATCCTTGCAAATTACTCCTTCAAGAAGTTTGCATAAAATCATCAATATTGAATTGAGCTGTGTCCTCTATATAGGCGGTTCCTCTTTCAAAATCTCATGATTTACCAAATGATTTATAGTAGTCACTTTAGGGAATACAGTTGTATTTATGGGCATTATTTGATGATTTCTCATTAGCAATTATTCTTTTAGAATTCTCATTATATACCAAATGATTTATAGTATTCACTTCAGGGAATACAGTTGTACTAGTGGGCATTGTTTGATGATTTCTTATTAACAATTATTCTTTGCAACCACTAGAAAAATAATATTTATAAATTTTCACTTTTTATATTGCTACTACAGGAGCATGTAACTTTATTACAGCACAATTTCAGCTGTGAAGTAATTTTAAACATGGTTAAATTATATTCTCAAATAGACTTCAAGTCTTGTAGGTGTAGGTTTAACCAATCATATTGAGTTTATGGTAGTACCACATATTTCAAGTGATTATATCTATCTTTAAAACTTTTCTAGAAAATATAAAAATCATTAATAGTAAGATATTCAACCTTTAAATCCTCACTTAAATGAGGTTTAAGTAGATAATAGTTTTTACTTTTGCTAGCATCTAAATGCATTTCATTATCAACAACTCATATCAAAAATTATTTCCATTGAATTCAAGAGCATATAAAAATTATCAACCAAACTTTAACTCACTATATTTCACTTTATTTAAATAACTTAATTTGCATATATTTAAAATATATCTAAATAGATCAATCAGAAAATAAATTAATTTTAATTTTAATAAATATTAAATTCATAATTTATCATACCAAGGAAAGGTAAGCACTAATTATGCTTCTCTATATCAACATAAATCCAACAATGTATGCAATCCGGAAATAAATTCATCAATTCACAAATTAACCAAACCATGTTACTTATATAATTTATATTAATCTCATCTCACATTTAAATCTCTAATTGTTTTCACATCTAATACACATTGACATAAGTAAATTTAAAACATATATAACACACACAACTTTTTTGTAGGCTATTCAACTAACAAATATATATATATATATATATATATATATATATATATATATATATATATATATATATATATATATATATATATATATATATATATATATATATATATATATATATATATATATATATATATATATATGTATGAGACATGTATTGTCCATAAAATAAATTTTGAGTTAAGATGCTAAAACCGAAGGATATATAATAATATATACACTAGTAGAATCAATATCAATTTAATCAATCAAGTAAACCTATTAATATGAACACAAGATCACCATTTTCCCATAAATCAAGTTAATCAATCAATAAATAAATAATTTAGGGTCGGATTTTATGCCAAAAAAAAAATTATAAGCCATGACTTTAAAACTATGCATAAAATGTGTTGTTATAATTGATAACCAACTAAAAGTTGCAATTTGGTTGGTAAATCAAATAGGCCATACCCATCATTCCAATACATATAAACAATAATGAAGCACCCAAAACAGAAAAATCAAAGCAAAAAGGTTTACCTTAATATTATGGCCATACGCAGGTATTTTATTGATATCCAATTTATTCAATGCGTGTAGTTTAAATCAAATTTATTAGTTATTCAGGAACATAAAATATCAATTTTTCAAGGATGTCTATTTTATTTATTTGATTACTCGAAGGAGTGATACTAGTATAAATAATTCTTACTCATGATGTCGAGACCCATCAATTAACATTGTCTAATATAAAATCATAATAAAATCAGTCTTTTAAAGACTTGTAGACAATGCATTTAGTTCTTCAGGAACATTTAATGATTCTTTAATGAATTTGTTTACTTTAATTAGTTTTTCAGGAACTATATAGAATATCAATTCTTCAGGAACTGTAGAGAATATCAGTTTTTCAAAAACTATAGAGAATACCAATTCTTCAAGAACTATAGAGAATATCAGTTTTTCAAGAACTGTAATTATTATTAGTTTTTCAGGAACTCATAGCTTAGTTATTTATTTAATTAGTTTTTCAGGAATTATAAATAATACTAGTTTTTCAGAAACTAGAATTTAAAATATAATACTAATTATCTAGAAACTTATAGCTTAGTTATTTATTTAATTAGTTCTTTATGAACTATAAATAATACTAGTTCTTCAGGAACTAGTATTTAAAATATAATGCTAGTTTTTCAAGAACTAAAATTTAATTGATTAATCATTAAATAGTATATCAAATCTTTATAAATCTAAAAAAAAAATGATTTGAAATAAATGATTGTAAGAGAGAAGAAAAAAAAATGATTTCTTCAAATTAATTAGCCCAATATGTTCAAACGATTTCTTAAAAAAAATGATTTAGTTTTTTTTCTTAAAAAAAAATGTAAATATTAATAATAATAGTAATTAATTAGATAAAAATTATTTACCATAAATCTTGAATTTTATTTCTTCAAATTTTTCGCCTTAACTGGATTGTAGTAAACCACAAGCTATCCAAAATTATGAACAATATTGTAAAACGATTCGTACTGATAACGTGTTATAAATAAAATGGAGAATAACATGAACAAAGAATATAGAGAAAAGAATAATTTTTCTAGTTGTTCCATTCAATAGTATTAAGCCCTTTATATAGAGTACAGAAGAGAAAGAAATATGAAATTTTTCCAATCAGGAAAATGTAAGAAATAGAAAGTTTTTCCAATAAGGAAAATACAATCAATACTAATATGAAAACTAAAATATTTATGTATATGGAAAGACATAAATCAAATCTTATAATATATCATAACAAATAATGATAATAATAATTACTAATGAATTTTAATTTATAATATCGAAATAACTATAAAATTTAATTTAATTTTTTTTCTTAAATAAAAAAAGAAACTTAAATT
Organism: Reutealis trisperma; assembly: GCA_947687605.1. NCBI lineage: Eukaryota > Viridiplantae > Streptophyta > Magnoliopsida > Malpighiales > Euphorbiaceae > Reutealis > Reutealis trisperma. The sequence continues at coordinate 491,378 of CANTUT010000159.1, read as the reverse complement.
CGTTGATTGCCCTTGTTAGTGGCAGGAGGAAAATTCCTCTAGAAAACGGTCCCATAAAAAACAGTCAAAGATTTGAAACCCAGTTGGCGCCGTCTCTTGCACTTCTCTGTCTTTAAGCTTCTCTCCGTTGAAACCTCAAAACGCGTCCATTTCGCCACCTTCATAGTTCCCTTCTCATCGCTACTCTCTCTATAAATATTCCCATTTCTCTTCACACATTTCTTTAATTCTCTCCCTCTTTCTATTCTATATCTTATTATTATTTGCTTTTAAAATTTTTTTAATTTTTGTAATTTAATTATATATTCGACCACACAAAGTTTCGAACTTTTTTTTTTAAAAAAAATAATACTAATAATAATAATTCTCAATTTCACATTTTCTCATCTCTCAATTAGATTCTTTCCTTGTCTCTCCTTCTCTCCCTTTCTTTGGCCTGCCCTTGGAGATTCAAGCGATCTGTCTCGGATTTGCCATTCCAGGTATGTTTTTTGGTTTTTATTTGCTTCTGTTTAGCAATGTAATTTGGTTTTGTTTGATTTGTTAATTCTTTCTGGATCTGGGTTTTTTCCTTAATTTGGTTTAATTGTATGAAATGGTGATCTGGGTTTCGATTTATAATTCTTTATCCGCTACTATGGTTTTTCTAACTGCAGGAAAGTTTTGCTTTTTATGTGAAATTCTGATCTGGGATTGTTTTGTTTCAGCTAAATTTGATCTGTAATTAAGTTAAATACCGGGTTTAGCACAAAAAGGAGGAACCATATAAATGGAATTAGATTATTCATTGCTCACTTTATATGTGTAGATCATAGGGATAAATGCAGTTAACTTTAATTTTTCTCCTCTGGAAAGGTGGAAAAGATGGGGTAAAGAAAAATGAAAACTGAAAAGTCATTTTGGAATTGAATTTCAGATTTTAACTATACTAGATCGTAGCATCTTTTAGAGTTTTGACTTACTCGTTCACTTTTGATTATTTGTGTTTCTGAAATTGACTATATTGTTGATCTTCTCTCACATATATTCTTAGTCTCACCAAATTAGTTAAACCTCTTTAACAGGGGAGAGATGACAGAGCCAAAACCAACTACTCCTTTGATCTCACCATCATCATCAAGAAACCTTCCTGATTTCAAAAAATCTGTGAAGCTAAAGTATGTAAAGTTGGGCTACCATTATCTAATCACCCATGGAATGTACCTCTTCCTTTCACCTCTTGTAGTTGTAATTGCCGCTCAGATTTCAACATTTTCTCTCCAAGATTTTTATACCCTTTGGGAGCATCTACAATATAATCTCATATCAGTGATCGTCTGCTCAACACTTCTTGTTTTCCTATTTACACTCTATTTTATGACTCGTCCTCGGCCTGTATACCTGGTCAACTTTTCCTGCTACAAGCCTGAAGAATCTCGGAAATGCACGAAAAGGATTTTCATGGATCAGTCTCGGATGACAGGAACATTCACAGAGGAGAATCTTGACTTCCAGAGGAGGATCCTCGAGAGATCTGGCCTAGGGGATTCGACTTATCTTCCAGAGGCTGTACTCAATATTCCTCCTAATCCATCAATGCAAGAAGCTCGAAAAGAAGCTGAGGCCGTGATGTTTGGTTGTGTTGATGAGCTTTTGGCTAAGACCTCCATTAGGCCTAAAGACATTGGAATCTTGATTGTGAATTGCAGCTTGTTTAATCCTACACCATCTCTTTCTGCTATGGTCATCAACCATTACAAGCTCCGAGGGAATATAGTTAGCTATAATCTAGGTGGGATGGGTTGCAGTGCAGGTCTGATCTCAATTGCTCTTGCTAAGGATCTTCTTCAGGTCCATCCCAACTCCTATGCATTGATTATCAGCATGGAGAACATCACATTGAATTGGTACTTCGGAAATGATCGATCAAAGCTCGTTTCAAACTGTTTGTTTAGAATGGGAGGGGCTGCAATACTGCTTTCAAACAAACGGTCTGACAGAAGAAGGTCAAAGTACCAATTAGTACATACTGTCCGCACTCACAAGGGTGCTGATGATAAGTGCTTTTCTTGCGTTACTCAAGAAGAGGACTCCACTGGAAAGGTTGGTGTTACTTTGTCGAAAGATCTCATGGCAGTTGCAGGTGATGCTTTAAAAACTAATATCACAACATTAGGGCCTCTTGTCCTGCCAATGTCCGAACAGTTGCTATTCTTTGCCACATTAGTTGGCAAGAAACTTCTCAAGATGAAGATCAAGCCCTACATCCCCGATTTCAAACTAGCTTTTGAGCATTTCTGCATTCATGCTGGGGGAAGAGCTGTTTTGGATGAATTGGAGAAGAACTTGCAGCTGTCTGATTGGCACATGGAGCCATCAAGGATGACACTTTACCGGTTCGGCAATACATCAAGCAGTTCCCTTTGGTATGAATTGGCTTATTCCGAAGCCAAAGGAAGGATGAAGAAGGGAGATAGAACATGGCAAATAGCATTTGGTTCAGGGTTTAAGTGTAACAGTGCAGTTTGGAAAGCTCTAAAGTCCATAAACCCTGCGAAGGAAAAGAGCCCCTGGATGGATGAGATCCACAAGTTCCCAGTTGATGTTCCAAAGGTAGCAACTATCTGAGCCTCAAAATGGTTGGTTATGGTGTAGATTATTGAGGGCAAGAGAATTGATTGATGTATGACATTGGCATTTTTTAATTATTGTAGAATTAAGATCAGTTCATTTGGAGGACTAGAATTGGAATTTGTACTGCCTTTATCTGGTATTTCATTTCTGCTTTCAGTGTTAACACCACGAAGTTGCTGCTTAAATTGCTTCTCTTTTTCTTTTGTCAAACCACATTATGTACATGGCAAATTGGGTTCTCAGAGGCGGATGTATAAGATCAGAAAGGCAAGAAAGTAGCAGATCACGGTGGAACTAGTCTTTTAAAATTTTTAATTAATCTGACTGATTGCTAAACTAGCCAGAATACTCTGCAATGAACTATTCACAACCAAATTATGGCCATATGGCCTGTAATGAAAACGAGAGATTTCAGATACCTAATATGGAGCTCGTATCAAAAGTTCCTTTCACATTTTTGTTTTTCAAGGCCCAAGTTGGGAGGCAATGAACCTTTATATTCTGCACCCTCTGTGCCATAAAAATAGACCTATTTTAATTTTCACATAAATTAAAAAAAATATAATTAATGTAATTTAAGTTGATAAATTTTATTATATTTTTTCCATTAATATTAAATGACATATTAAAATTAAATGATTTATAGCAAAAATGTGTTCATTATTAATATGTTTGCTTGTAGTAATTATGACCTCTTAGTAGAATGATGATTGCATCTTTGATGTACTTGCTAATACTAGCACATATGAAAATTTTTAATTGGCTAGTCATAAATAGCTCCAGACTATGAAACAAATATCAATATGCAAATTAAATAAAGACCTATTAGAAACTAGGAGGGAGTAGTTTCTATTTAAATAAAATAGACTGGCAATTAATCTTGACGAGTACTCAATTGGCACGTGTTTCTTTCTTAATCTTGTAGCTTCCCACCATTTCCTCCGTTTGATGGTATAGTGGTGATCCTGTAGCTTGTCATGTATTGATCATTACTTAAGAAGATTCTGGGATTGAAATGGCAAAGATGCAGAAGGGAATTTTAAATAGTTGAATCTAAAAAAAGTAATCATGCTGTTCCAGTGAATATCCAATCACATCCTCCTAAGTTTTCCAACAGCAATATTTAAAACACATAAAGCTGATACAGGGTTCAAAATGATTGTTGAGCTACAAGAATTCTGATAATATTTAAGCACAGCATCTAGCTTATACAAAAGATGCATTAAGCAAAACCACTCAATTTGTCATCAATATATTTTACGATGCCAATTTGACTTTCTAACAATACTACAATAAAGTTTGAACAAAGATTAGTGTTGCCAAATAATGTCATTATCCACATCTCCACTACATATGAGAAACATTCCCAGTCCAGCAACTGAAATGAAAAAACACGAGTATGAGTTAACAATTTAAAGACTTATCTCATGGCAGGTTTTGACCAAACCCACAGTATCCTTCATCAGAGTGCGAAGGGATTTTTACCACTTTCAGCAATTTGATGTAGATAAAATCCTTTGATCAAAGCTATTCCTTGGATGATTTGTTGATAAGTGACTTGTGGATATGAGGGATGACTCCACCACCAGCAATAGTACCCTTGATCAGAGTGTCAAGTTCTTCATCACCGCGAATTGCAAGCTGCAAATGTCTGGGAGTGATACGTTTCACCTTGAGATCCTTGCTAGCATTTCCAGCCAACTCCAACACCTCTGCAGTCAAATACTCCAAAATAGCAGCAGAATAAACAGCAGCTGTTGCTCCTACTCTCCCATGAGCCGTGGTTCTTGACTTCAGCAAGCGATGGATCCTGCCCACTGGGAACTGCAAGTTACAAAAGCATACCATTCATCATCATCTAACCAGGTTGTAATTCATAATATAACGAGGATCATAACCAAAAAAGATAAGAAATCTAGACAAAATGGCAGAAGAGAAACGAGAACCTGTCAGGTGAAATCAAAATAGCTACAGCCATACACACCCTACCGGAAAAACAATAAACAAATGGGGGAAAAACGGGGAAAAAGCAAAACCAAACTTATATGGTTTCCCTACTTTCAGAACAAAAAATTTCTTGGTCTATTTGAATCATGAGTGTACATGATAAATGGCTTTCTGTGTTAACACCGCTAGTTAATCACTTAGCCTCCTGGCAAAAAAAAAAAAAAAAAAGAACCTTAGCCAATCCTGCAAGCTCCCAAAATTTTTTTCCCAATTGATAACATCTTCTTACTTAACCAACAAATACCATAGATGGTGCTGAAAGGCCTCAATTTTTGAAGGAATCCCAGAACATCCAGGAACCCAGGCTGGGTGAAAAATAGGCAATTTCTAAAAGCATGGTTATTGTGTCAGCAGATTTTAGAAAAAAGTTCGCCTGATGTGCAAAAAATTCATGGCACTACTTCTCCAAACAGAAGTCTGGGTTAAAACTTACAACCCCAATTAGAAGCCAGTTATTGTAAAAGTCCATACTACAATTACCAAACATTGGAAACTGAGATAAGTCTCTACATCAATGATCTACAGAATTGATTTAATAAGGTTTCCATTAACATTCTATTTTTAGACTTTTCTCATCCCACCAAAAGAAATGTGCTTTCTAAGCTTCTTTAGCCACAACACCCAACAAAGGAAAGAAGATTTGGGCTCAAAAGGCAAACAAAATCCAAAACCAAACCAAACCACAACAAGTTTCAATGTTTCAAAACCTGAAACCCTCAACTTAAACAAACAAGAGGAAAGAAGAAAAAATTAAAAAATTACAACAACTGGGTAAAATCAAGACAACAAGAGAAAACCCATTGGAGTAACGGTAAAGCAAAATCCAAAGAAAGCAGAAAAAGAGTGAAACCTGAAGACCAGCGCGAGAAGAACGAGAGATGGGTTTCTTCTTATCCTTCTCCTTGTTGGTAGCAGAAGTCTTGCCAGTAATCAAACCCTTGGCGCCTTTTCCTGACATATTTTCCCGCCAAAAACAAGGAAAGTATGGGTCTGCAAATGGAAGACAAGGGCGGTCTGAGAGAGACGAGGAACCCAACACGACACAACCCACGCTCACCTTCCAATCTCTCAGACTATCCAAAGGAAAGACTTACGCAGAAGTCAGAAATCCTGCCCTTTACTAAAATAACCCTTATCCATGCCACCAAATTTATTTACTACCCTACTGCTCCCCTCCCCCTGCATTTTGTTTATTTTTAAATAAATTAAGTAAAGTATTTTCCTTTTTTTTTTTTATTAATTTGATTTTGATTATGCAACTTTACCATTGCAAATATGTTTAAGTAGCGTTGAGTTAAAAAACCTTTTTTTTTTTTTTTTCAAAATATATAAAAACACACATGCATATAGAAACAAAGAAAAGATATATATGTACTTCAAAACTAAATCAATTTTAAAGAGACATATTAATTTTTATATCTCACACACACATATTACAGTACCAAGATAAGAGGTTAAAACTCTAATTTTCTCTTTATTAGCCTATTTACAGGATATTGGACTCCCTTTAATGGAAGACACTTAGGACAAATGATATGCATATGTACTTTTCTTTTCTTTTTTTTTTTTGCCGAAATATATAAACATATACACAAATACAGATAAAATACACATACATATCTCAAAATCATGACAATTTTAAAAAGTATATTAACTCTTATATTTTTATTAAAAAAAAATAAATTAACTCTTATATTTCACTCACACACTACACTACTGATATAAAAAGTTAGAATCTAACTAAAACTCCTCAACATAATAATATTAATAATAATATATTTTCAATTTGACTGTACTTTAATAGCTAAATTGCTTTTGTTTTTGCATACCATATCAGACAACAGTAAATGTGTGTATATGACCTAAATAATTGATTCAATTTTAGGTCCCCTTCCTGTAATTTATAACCCGCCTTTCAAGATTCGACATCTGCATAGATTAATGGACTTGAGTGGAAGTACAAGGTTCACCTAAAAAGTTTTCGGAATGGAAGATGTTTAATTGAAATATATATATATATATATATATATATATATATATATATATATATATATATAATTTATTGTAAAAAAAATAAAAATTTGATATGAAAATTGGGGATTTAAAAAAAAAAATTCAATACCCACACTGTAATCTGTAATTATCTCAACTTAAAATAATATGCTACTCCGCATTAACATGTAATAAAAAGCCAAAAAAATGAAGTGAAAAGGTTAAACTTTTTTTTTTTTTTTTTTTTAAATTTTGCAAATACCATTCTAATTTTTAATCTTCAGCAATAGCATAGACCTAAGTTCAAACCCTTTACCTGATGTTTATTTAAAAAAAAAAAAAAAAGAGATTAATGATCTCAATGTTTCAAAGCACTCCCCGCTAAAAAAAAAATCACTATACAAGATGTAAACGAGTTGATTCAAGCCGAATTTTAGCTTGTTCAACCTCGGTTCATATTTTTTTTTAAGCTCGAGTTTGAGTTTTGGATCTAATTTGAAAATTATATTCAAATTTAACTTACTTAAAACTGAGTTCAAGTTCGATTAATTAATAAATTATAATTGAGTTAAACTTAAACTTGATTTATTATAAAACTTATTTATAACTTATCAAAATACTCAACTTTTTAAATATTTATTTCTAATAAAATAACTATAAAGAAAATATTTAAAATTAATATAAAAGTAAAAACATCTTATTAGTAAAAAAATGTAATCATAAAATTAAATATTACATGTATTACAAAGATATTAATTAATAAAAACATATTTTATATAATATAAAAATATTAAATTATGTTAATTAAGAATATATATATTTTAATTAGAAATGCTAACGGGATGAGGCAGGGGCGGGGTTACTATCCCCCATTTCAGCAGCGAATACCCATCCCCATCTCTGTCTCACATGCGGGGATTATATAGTCCCCATTTCCATCCTTGTGGGTATCTGCATTACCACAAGAATTCTCATTCCCCACTTAAAAATTTTATTTTATTTTATCTCCTTTCAATGTTATATACTTTTAGTAGATAGTAGAATATAATGTATAGAAATTTAAAATTTAGATTTTAATTATGTTTACGCTGATTTCAATATATTTAAATTAAAACTTATTAGTATATATACTATATATATTAATAAGTAATATATATATATATATATATAGTTGAAAAATAAAATAAATTAATGTAAAAAATATTAATAAATTTAGATATACAAAGTATGAAAAGATGAATCAATCCAATTTAAAATTTTTTAGAATTATCATGATGTGAAAGGATTATAAAGAATGAGTGATAAAATTATAAACTCTAATATATATGTATAAAACTAATTAAGTAATATATATTTTAATATTAAAAATAATTATGCAAACATAATATTGGATCGCCACAAGAGGGGGACTGGGGTTCCTGTGGGGTGAAAAATACACTCCTTATCTCCGCCCATCACCACTAATGAGGAAGAAATATCCCCTATCTTCGTTTCCATAGGAATAAAAATCAAGAAATCTCCACCCATTTGGAACAAATTCCTGTGAGAACAGAAGTTTCCCACTCCATTGCCATATCTAATTTTAATCAATTTGAATTAGTAAAAAATTTATAAAAATATTCAAATATAATTTTTGAGTGCAAAAATTATTAAATTATAATAATAATAACAATAAAACTGTTTATGAATATATTAATTGAGCGTTTTACTAATTTATTTTTGAACTTATAATCGAACTGTTTACGAACCTAATCAAGTCGAGTTTTACTTTGCTCGAATTCACCTCATTTATTCACTAAACTTTAAAATAAAGATCAAGTTTATCTCGTTTATAAAGTGATATAAACGTGAACAAGTTTTCATTGACCTGAATACTAAGTTGCTCGCAAGCGGCTATGCTCATTTGTACCCCTAGCGCTATACTTGAAGGAAAAGAAAAGGAAAGCAAGACAACACAAGCCCAACATTGAATGCGTGTTTTGTACCAAAACAGACAATGATACAGACTGACTTCCTCAATGATATCAATAATCCTTAATAAGCAGCAGCAAAGTGAAAAACATGGAGGCTTTTGCTTATCACAGCATCTCCACATCTGTTCAGAAACTTTCCAGGACTAGTTCTGAAAAACTTACAAATGGAAATAAACCTGGAGTCGAGAACACGTATACAGATTCACAGCAGATAGAAGAGACAAGAGAAGCTTGAGGGATCGATTTTAAAGGTAGTTAGAATGCAAAACATATGGTCCAGCCTATCTATTTAACTGCATTACTAGCTAGAGCTTGTACAAAAATTAGGTGGTCTTAAACCCCATATAATGAGGCAAACCCTATACCCCAACCCCAAAACCAAAAAAGCAAAATAAGATGTAGATAATCTTATTTTGCATCAATCCATCCCAATTTCTTCCTTGTTTTTGTTCTTCCCATCGTCTGAAATGTGGAAGCCCTCAATCTTATATGAAACTTCATCTGCTGTTACCTTCACCTTTCCAACTGATCCATTTGCTAATGCCTCACTGCCATCATGAGTCCAAGGGCCTGTTTGCCATATTCTGATGGTTCCATCCTCAGATCCTGAGGCATATGACTCCCCTCCTGGTGAGAAGCGCACACAATGTACAGGACCATGGTGACCCTTGTTGCATGCTGCAAAAACAATCAAGTCACTACCAATGCTATTCGAATTCCAAAGTGACAGGATTAAGGAATATTTTCAGGACCAGAGAGAACATTTATCTACTCTAAAATGCAACAAAGGAACACTAAAAAACAAAAATAGATTAGTAAAAATTTAAACAATCAAATTAATGGATCCATTAATATACCCCAATCTACTGAAGAGATCCAAAAATATAGCTTAAGATTTTGCAGGATTTTCCTGTTGATTTATTCAATAAATAATATTGGAGCATTTACCTATCTCATTGCCAGTGTGAAAATCATACACGTGAATCCACATATCTTCTCCTCCAGCAATGAACTTGTTCCCATATTTTGGTTCCAATGAAGCTGACTCTACAGTGCAAGGCATGTTGTAGCTCTTTACCAGCCCAAAACTGAAAAAAAGGGGAAGAAGGGGGGGGGGGGGGGGGGGGGGGTGGTGGCGGGGCGGAGAAAGGCAAAATATGATAAAACAGTTAATCATAGAAAGTTTTGGCCTGAGAAACAAATGATATTGGAATGGAACTTACTGGTTTGCATCCCAAAACTTTACTGTAGAACCATCGCAAGTCGTTATGTACCGACCATCTTGACTCACTTCAGCACTGGTCACAGATGATTTGGTCTCAAGGGTTTGCACTATCTTGCCACTTCTAACATCCCACAGCCTGTATGGTGTTATCAGTTATCTCAGCAAATACTAGAGAAACTCAAAAATCCCAACATTGTCCCTGAACAAAATTCTACACAGATGAATGTTTCCATCCAAGTATGGGTGTACAATACATGTTTTAAAAGATATGAAATGCTTGCAATTGGGAGTCATTTCAAGAAACAAAAACATGCAAGCATCTCCTCTCAATGGCCTAATACTCCGAGCTAGCTAGTCCTTTCTGGATGACCCTTGATCCCACAAATTTAACAAGCAATAACCTTAAACCCATGCATGCCATATCCCATAAAAGTGTAATGCTAATCAAAATATTGTGCTTCTTTAATTCCCCTCTCCTCTACCACTTCCAGCCCAACCCCACCCACCCCAACCACCAAATAACACACAGCCAAAAGGGAAAAATAAATGATACTAACAGTGCTTTTAAGGAAATAACAGTGTAAAAAGAAAATGCATGACAGAACAGTTTTTCTTTTTCCTGACAGGTTATGAGTCCAATGTATATCCCTGTCTTCGACAGACAAGCATGCACTATCATAATAGCCAGCTTTAAACATGATCAGTAGAAGCTAACCTTACACCTCCCATATCAGTGCAAGAACTTAGCATTGTCTGATCACTGTGAAGCCATGCAACAGTTCTGATTGAGCCAGGAGATTTATCAACTTCTCTTGGAGGTGCATCTGGACGATTCAAATCAAAAATGCGGAGGACTTTCTCTACCCCCCCAGTGAGCAGAAGGTGAGTATCCTGATGCCAGATTGGGAAAATATTGAGCAAGATTGACATAGAAACATTATGAAAAAGAAAATCACAGCATATCCACTCCCATAATATATGATTCCAAGAATCACAGAAAAACGAAAACATAGGATAAATACATAAATACAAGAAACAAATGCTATCTATTGAGGCCAACCAAAGCTTAAACAAGCAATGTTCATGTCATCTCATGTGGGGATTAATATCATTTTAAAAGGTAATTCTAACCCTAAAGCCCCAGCCTGACAAACTGTGGAAAACAGTATGTTTCAGGGGAAAAAATCAATTGCTATGGAAATACACTTTGTTCAAACTTCAAAGTTTAATTACTCTTCTCAACTGCAACTATTTTGTTTAACATTAGTTCAAACATAAAGCACAAGAAATAACAACAACCCAAAAGTTCTCAAAGTGGTTAACAATGACCCAAAAGTTCTCAAAGTGGGTCAATGCCACTGACTTTAATGAATGTGTAATTAAGCTCATGTCTTTAAGAATGCCAATATGCATTGTTCTATTATAGTACTCCCACAGGACCATCTTTTGTTAACTGAAATTGAAAAGGAGAAACAAAGGCTGACTTTACCTCTGAAAAGGCACAAGCTCGAACAATGTGCTTGTGTTCAAATGACTGCAATTCATCCCCTGTTAATGCATCCCACACTTTCCTGCATGTGACATGGTTATACGTGTTATATTCTCATCAATTAACTGGAACTCTATCTCAATGATAATGATTATTGACTGTACAACAAGTGAAGCACATTTATTACACCTATGCACCCCCAATCAAACCATGCATTTAGCCTCATAAGAAACAAATCCATCTTCCATATATAGAGATAGCATGTAGAATCATCCGGCTATATATGCATCAAGAAATAAAATTGTTAACATCTTCAATCTTTCTTGATTGTGATATCACTTGGTAAGTTAAAAAAAAATATTCTGACCTGCTGGGCCACTACCAGTAGTAACTGAAGAATGATTCAGAAGAGAGGTTTTCCAGGAACATAAAAAAGTAAGTTTATTTTCCCAGCCCAAAACAGAAAGTAAGTTCTTTCACTAAATAATGGCAATGCATTTATTTCTACTTTTTCAGAAGAGTCTTTGCAAACAGTCATTATGGGAGTAGTAAGAAACAAAAATTAGGAAAGAATTGCTCCTTTTTTCATTTTATTTACTAAATAGAGCAGGTGATCATATACAATATTTCAATTTTATGTTTTCAATGATTCTATAACAAAATTTGTGGAAAAGATAAATAATGTGAGAACAGATAGGGCTTGAATTCAATACACAAGCAAAGTTACCATAATTGTATATGCAACGGAAAGCTATTATACAAACTCTCATTCAAAATTCAACAGTCTCCAGTAAAAGCTATAAACTAGACACCACTGTTAAGGAAATTCTGTGTGAACAAGCAATGAAACAAACATATAAACGAAGTTCAAATAAATGGAACATCCAATGAGAGACCTAAATATAGATAAGCCGTGCCAGTCCGCCAGACTCTAGGGCAAACCTTAGGAAAGCATAAGAGAAACCATTCTGAGAAACAATTAAGAAAGTCCCCAGCTGTCATAAACATAAATGCATAACATAAAAACAATGAGTGGACGAATACATACGCAGTAAAGTCAGCAGAACCAGAAGCAGCACGTAAAGCGTTAGTATCCAAGCAGCAACTCCACACCGCACCCTTATGTCCTTCAAAAGTTCCAATCCAATCTCCAGTCTCTCCATTTCTAAGCATGGGACTAGCATCTGAACCCACAATAGTAAAGCTTCCAAATTCAGCAAACTATAATTTAAATCTCTAAAAGCAGGTAGGTCTATAACGATCAGATAATCTTATCACAAAAAGATCAAACTGTTATCATCAAAATCTGGTGCTTGTCACAATTGGAAAATTTTAACATTAATTAGTCCCTTAAACATTTTATGATATTTAAAACAAATCAGAGCCTGTAAACGAATCAATAACATAAAAAGAAAAGAAGAGAAAGTTTACCCTTGCTAGCACTGATGAGGAAGAAGCCATCGGAAGTGATTGGACTGTAAAACAGATCGACAACAGGGCGAGAATGACCGTGGCAAACAAGTGGAACCGCTACCCTTTTCTTATCCATTTTTTTTTTTTTTGGAAAAAATTTTTCAAAAACAATTACAATAACCTAAAATTCTATAATAAAATGTAGAAGATTTTGCTTATGATCTGAAATTTGAGAGAAATTTGATTATATGTGTGTGTGTCTATACATAGAGATTAGATTAGAGAAATGGCGGTATTAAACACAGGTGGGAAAAGCTGAAATCTTGGAAATTTGATGGATTGAAAGCTTTGAATCCACACCCCCTAACCCTAGGCTCTGAAATAGTTTGAGCGAAAGAAAATTAACAGGAAAGAAAGAATTTTTTTTGGTTAGTCAACAGAGCTGCTGTGAAACAGGGGCTAGGCGCAAGGGGAGCTCGACAATGGATCTGACTTTATATAGGAGTGACCTCCGTTTTTTGTCCTTTTAGCTTTGTCAATGGGTTTTTGCCCAATACCGTTATAGTAGACCACTTCTTATCCGTTCTAATTTAAAATTTGAGGTAAAATTACTACAGTTCATCACTTAAAAAATTCTAATATCTAATTTTAACAAAATTCTTCTTATATAATCCTCGTAGAGGTAAGATTTTGCTTTATTCAAAATATTCATGCTTTAGCTATTGTGGATGATAAAAATAATAGTGATACGAAACCGATACTTTTAAGACTAAGGTGCTCTTTGAGAGTTGAAGTAAGAAAAAAAAGAAAATGAAGTGGTAAAAGAGATTTATTGTTTGGAAGTTCATTTAGTTTGAACAAAAAATAATATTAAGGAATTAGATATCCCTTTTAGGAATGGCCACCAGTCGCGTGTGGATCAAGTTTTGGCATACTTATAATCTATTCATCTTATATAGAGATAATTTTTACCTACACTAAATGTATACATCAATTCAATGAGGCAAGAAACATAGAGTAAGAAAGGTATCAGTATTTTTTCACTAGGTAAAAAATATACAAAAGAGTCATATTTAATAAAATATTTTATCACTCATTGGTTTAATGTACAGAATAAGTCTATACACCTAGTGTAGGTAAAAATTTTCCTTTATATCTAGGTAGGATGGGTTTAAAGACAGGTGGGATGGGATGGATCAAGTCACGAATACCCATATATATATGTGTGTGTGTGTGTGCGCGCACGCGCGCGCGTATAGAGTTACTTTTTATTGGCACTGGAAACACAACACATTATGGCAGGGTAATGTTTTACAGTTTAATGAATCTTTCACTTATTTAATGGGTTGGTTAAGAAATTATTTATGGTTAAACTCTTCATAATTTATCAATGGATATAACCCTTTTGGTATGAATAACTTATCATCTGGGCGTGGATGTTTTTGACATGTATAAAATACATATTGTGATTTTTTTTTTCTTATAGCATTCTTAAAGTGATTTTTTTCTTTTATATATATATATATCAAAATAGACGATCCCAATGTTTAGAGCCAAAAAGAATAGTTACAGGAGGTATTTCAAACCATAAAAGATCTTTATTTTTTTTTATCTATCAATATTTTTTACTTCAAATTTTCTTGATTCCTGATGTAAGAAACTGAATCCTGATCTCTCATAATGGATTTATCAAACTGTTAAAATCTACAAAATAAAGAACTAGAGTGTCTAGGAGATCTGTCTGGGTAAGCATTGTAATACTTAAATTAGTATGTATTTTAGCTGGAGAAAAAAAGGGGAGTTTAGAATATGTAACTTGTGCCAGGAAGTGCTTAGAAGTATTTATAGGAGACTATAAAAGTATTTATAAGAGGCTATCTTTGAGAGCAAGTCCCTGAAATATAGGACCACTAAGTGCCCAGGTGGTGGCCAAGTGATGGAGAAAGTGTTTCCTACAATTTTGGAGAATGTGGGTGAAGGTCATAGATTATCTAAAGCCATTATTGGTGGTATATGGATCTTTAGGGTTGATCCAGAGTTTGTATGACGATCTATGCCTAGGAGAGTGCTCTACTTGATAAAGAGAGTCTATTAAGCGAGCTATTGGCTAGCTTGGGGTGATCTAAATAGATTAGTATGCATCAATTCCCATCCAAATAAAAAGTTTCATAAAGTGGTTTATTTTTATAGCATGTCTCTTTAAAGTGAAAATAGAATTTACCCTTTGTAACGCCCTAAGTTCAAGAGATATATATGCGCACTTGGAGTATGGAATGAGGTAGAATAACTAAGTCTAAGGTAAAAGTAAGTTGAATGATAAGCATGGAAAAGGGTGTGTGTGTGTATAAAATGAAACTTCAAACCAGAAAGACCCTCCCTCTTCACACACGTCCAAAGAGAAGGTATAACACTTTCTCACCCACACAATCTCCAAATCAAATCAAATTAGTTTAGTTAATCCCTAAACCCCCTCTCCCCCCTCCAACTTAACCGTAAAGTGAACTACATGAGTTTTGATCCCATTTAATGAGAAAAGTAGGCACATTTAAAATATAAATCCAAACCTTGAATCTAAATACCAATTAATCCCTTCCACTTCATTTCTAATGTAAATATCTACATTTAACTTTTGTAAGAGAATTGTGGTCTTCCTAGAACCATAAGGCTAAGAAAAGGCATCACATTATTTCATCAATGTAATTAACTACTTTAATCATTTTGGAGTTAAGTAGTGACTTGTGATTCTCCGAGAATCTATAAGGACTTGAGAGAACACTTTCCTTAACTTATGGATATTTACTTTATTTGCCTTTTTAATTTCACTATGCATTCATAATTATACCATATTTATGCATTTTAATTGTCATTTTATACTTGTTATCCATAAAATCAAATTTTAAGTCAAATCATACTTATGAGTCAAATATAGATTATTTAAAATAAAAAATCTAATTCCTGAACTCAACCTGGTTTGAAGGCTAGTGAATTTATCTTTGGGTAAATTAATTGAAAGATTAATGAATTGGAGCCAACTTTGGGTTTTTCTTTAATTCTTTTATTTAAATAAATTAGGGTGGCGACTCCCAAATCCTTTTTAAAAATAAAAAATTAATTTTTCAAATGATAGTCATTTCAATTGTAAGCTCCAAAACTCATACCTTAATATTTTTAAAATTGCTTGCCTTTTCTTAAGGTACTTCAAGTGAGGGAGAAGCATTTGAGCAATGTCTCACAATTAATGACTCTGCTAGAGACTAGTTGCCACCTTTTTAATAAAAATAACTTAAACCTAGTTACTTAGGAAAATTTTTGTGTAGCAAGTAGTATTAGTTCGATAACTCTCTTTGAGTATATTGGGAGATAGCAAAAGCATTGCAACGTATAACAAATTCCTAATTATTACCGATTATGTAATGAGCAATCCATACTGTTAGATCCATATGAGGCTCTTTGAATCACATGTGATTAGGAATATCGATACTCTAATGGGACGGGAACCTTTAAACCAAGCCATCCTCACCTTTATGCATATAGTTGGCCTAGCCTTTGACCATAAGTTCCATTATACCATAATAAATACCATTTGGATATTCATGAAACCTTTTTTTTTTTGGCATACATCATGACATGACTATGCATACATGGAATAAGACCAAGAACCCAAAGTCTAGGTTATGCCTTAAACCAAGTTAAGAATCGACATTCATCTAGACCTCACCCCTTTCAAGCCTATGATATTTAGCCTACCATCACCTTTGGCACCTTACCTACCTTAAACCTGAGGGATTTGGTCCACCATCATCTTAATCCCAAAACTTTTATCACCACTCCTATCTTAAGCCTAAAATATTTGGCCTACCATTACCTTAAGCCCAAAATCTTTTTTCCTTATATACCTTAGGCCTAAAACATTTGACCTACCACTACTTTAGGCCCAAAACATGTTTCTTGTTGTTGTATCAAGTGATAGGAAAAAGGCTTACCCAAATCGAGCAAGTATTTTTTAAGCCTAAGGCATTTGGCACCTCACCTCTTTTAAGACTAAGACGTTTGGTCGCCATCACTTTAGGCCCAAAATCTTTTAGCCTAAGACCCTAAAACCCAAACACCATTACCATTCTCTAAGCACTGAAGATACCAGAACTTCATTTCCAGACTTCAAAACTAATTCCCCCAACCCAAAACCTAATCTTTAAGCCGA
Source organism: Reutealis trisperma (assembly GCA_947687605.1). Lineage (NCBI taxonomy): Eukaryota > Viridiplantae > Streptophyta > Magnoliopsida > Malpighiales > Euphorbiaceae > Reutealis > Reutealis trisperma. Next base: position 474,465 of record CANTUT010000159.1, on the reverse strand, counting down.
AAACATTTTAGACCACAACTTAAGACCTAATTCTCAAGCCCAATACCTTTGGCTTAATGAACATGCCTTATCCCAACATTTTAAGCCCAAAGTATTTGGTCCAAAACACTTAAGAGGTCCTTTTTTCTTAAAAGTTTGTATACTTTTATCAACTTTTCATGTCTTTTTCATACACTTACTCTTCTTTCTTTTTTCTTTTTTCTTTTTTTTTTTTTGCTTTAATGGCCAATCCAATCAACATGGATACCATAAACACCCTTTTCACCAATCTCCTCAAGAAGCAAGAGGAGAATTTTTAAGTCATTCTCAACTCTGCTCTAGTGCTCAATAAGGCTTTAGCTACCTAACAAACCAATTTGAACCAAGTTGACCGCTCAACAAGTCAGTTTCAATAAAACATTGGCCCATCTCGTCAAAGCCCAAAGTTCCTAAAGGCAGTTTATAAATTCAAACCCCTTTATCATACCCCATGCTTCCTATGTTAATAAGACCAATATCACATCTCTTTATTTTGCTAATCAAACTAAGTTAAATCCAATTAATTCAAGTTCCACCGCATCCATCTTGATCCAACCAATAACATAGCTACTCTTATGGTCAATTGTCCTGATACCTCCCTTTCGGCCAACACCATATTTAGTCCTAATGCTGCAACCATATCAACTTCTGTCATTGGCCAAACCTATGATAGAGAAGTGTCCAAAAATACCATATAGCTAATTCCGAATACTCATGTTAATCCAACCCCCTATTATTGATCTGACTAATAATGGAAGAGTCTTTACAAGTTTTATGTCACGAAACAATAAATTTGACCTTCCTCTTTCCTTGAATCCTTTTTGAGGAGTAGGAACTTATACCCAACTAAACATTAAAGGGCCTATTAAGCACCCTTGAAGTGCAATACCGTTGTGTTCTAACAAGCTCACACAGTTGCAAAAGGATGCAAGAATAGTAATCCTTATACTTCCATTTCGATTATCTCCACCAAATAGAAAGGTAGAGAGGCATCACTAACCAATAACCCCCTAAATTAGAGAGAAGGAAGTTCACTGATTTAGGTATTCCCTTAAGCACTATTTACAAGCTGACCCTTAAAGCTTACTTGGTTAAGCCTTTAGAGCTGAAAGGAACTTTTTAGCCATCTATCCAAAAACTATAAACATGAAGAGTACTATAAGTACCACTAAGGAGTTAGACATGCAACTGACATATGTAAGAGCCTAAGGTATTGAATACAGGACCTCATTGATAATAGAGGTATCCTCCCTTTAGAATTGGTACCCAATGTGCTCACTAACTTTAGGGACATTATCAACTCCCCAATTTCAAAAAATAAGTGGGAACACACCTTACCAACTTGCCTAAGGACTAACACTTTAGAGAGAACATTGGCATTGTTGATGTGCCTTTGTTTGAGTCCTACAATCAAGTTGAGTCCAATCAATCATGATTCTGAGTCAGGGTCTATTGAGTCATATGCCTTAATTTTCTAAAGTTAGAGTTAGAGTTTATCACATATTTCTCTTCTTCTGGGTTTGTAATCAACTAAAGTTAGAGTCTACTAAGTCTTGCTTTTCTTTTGAGCCTGTAATTGAATTTGTTAGTTTGTCTTTAAATTTTGATACTATTCGTAATGAAAAAGTTTGAATTTTTTGTCTTGTACATCATTTGTCTTCTTTTTAAATCCAACTTGAATGATACACCAAAAAATAATAATAGAAAAATTGACAAAGAAAAAAAGAAGAAAAATAAAAATAAAAATAAAAAAGAGAGAAAAGGGGCAAAAAATCAATACATTTTAGCACAAAAAGACATGCTTAACACCATAACATCATGCTAAGTTCAATTTTGGTTAGAGATTGAAGATTAAGCAATTCTCAGAACTTAGCTACTAAGTTATTGGATAGTTGTTCTCGAGTCACATAAAGGCAATCCTTCCTCAAACTTTCCCAAGCTAAGGCCTATTAACCATCTATTTAGGGCAGTCAAGTCTAAAATCCTCAATCAGACACAAATACATCTTGATGAGGGATAAAAATGGATCCTTTACTATACATGGACTTTGGGGATTAGAGGTCCACACTTGTTTCAGGCCCCCTAAAATCCTAGAGAAAAGGCCAAAGCCTACTAATCAGATACCAATGGCCTCACAGCCCATATATACCTAGCAAAGAGGTTCTCAAAGAGCTCACATTGCTTTAGTCACAAGTAATTTGCTGTGTAATCTATCCCATCAGTGGTTGAGAGTTCCTGGAATAGACATCACATCAACTGGCAAAGAGACACCCCCTCATGTGGCTTGCCCTATGCCTTGACACGGTGCTCACCAAACATTTCTGAGGATAGGATAGGGACCATTCCCCCCACTACTTCTGGACCCACCACGCCAGTCGGAGGAGCTGAGTGTCAGAAGGTGTTCGCCTAAAAATAACCTGTCCAAAAGTGACCAGCAAGTATACAGGGCAATTGTAGTATATTGAAAGCACCCAAGGTCGTATCTCTCAAGGAATTGCAAATGGAAATATTTGTCTCAATTTAAAACAAATTAAATGAAAAGAATTTGAATGATTTGAAAAAAAAAGAAATAATTTGTAAAATAGGAAATTAAAAATAAATGTGAATTAAAATGCAATAGGTTTTAAAATAATGAATGAATGATGCCTAGGATTTGTATTCAGTTTATCAATCCTATATGTTCATAAATATACCCAATTGATTACTCTAAAGCCCTAGTTTCTAATAATTCAAAGAATAAAAATCAATCTATTAGCAATCACGTTCATAAAAATTATTCTATTAAATCATATATCAAAAACTAAAGCATAATCTTAAAACTTATATCTCTAATTCGTTTTAAGATCCTAAAGGAATGAATTCTGAAATTAAACTTCAACTCTCGTTCCTTCGTTCAAAACCTAAGTCAAACAATTAATCAATTCAATCAGGAATAATAAAAATAATCAAAAGGGATTATATTAAATTTCATATCATGAACATATCATACAAACTCTAGACAAAACTGAAATTAGTTCATAGGAAACATAATGATAATCTCCAAGTTATTAAAATCAAAAGAATTCATTGAATTAAATTCTTCAATTTAATAATCAAAAGATGAAAATAACTAAGAAATTAATCTTATAAACCAATTCGATGTTCTAACCCAATCTCTTGGCATCTTCATAAAGAATTCCCCAAAATAACTAAAAACAGTCTTCTCTAAGTATCCAAATTGAAAAACTAAAATAAAATTTAGCGAATAGAAAATTGGAAGAGAAGATACTATCCTCCCAAAATTCCTCCAAAATAAAGATAAAAAATTCAAGATTCCTCTTTCTCCAGATGGCCCTATTTAAATCAACCAAACTTCTTCTTTTGTTCCTCCTTTCCTAAAATAATTTAGGAATGAAAATCCTACAAAATCTTGGATAATCTTCCAAATCAACTCAAAGGTGATGCAGCGGGGACTAGGATTAGCAGCTAGGCGCTGGGACAAGCAGGCAGCAGGAAGCAAGCTGCTGTAGAAGCTGGGGAGCTTGTGGGCTGTAGGAGGCAATTTGCTGTGTGGCTGGGATTTTCTGCGTGGCGCTGGGGCTTCATTTCTATAGCAATGACATTCCTCCTGCCATGTTGTGCAACGTTCTGCCGAATTTTTTGATTTAGCCCAAGTCTCTTCCTTTTTTTTTTCAATTATTAATGCAACTGAAAATAACTTAACAAACACATTAAAAATATCATAAAATAAACTATAAATTAACAATTAAAAGAACCAAAAATAAGATAAAATTATGACAAAATAGAAAGTGCTCTCTCTCGTGGAAAGGTGTTAATTTTGTTTTATCCAGAGTCATATAAAAGGAAAAGGTCAATATGGAGCTCAGATAGATAGAACTCTGCACTCTCTCACCTCCTTTTTCTTACTAAAAAATACTCTAAAACCCAAAGGGAATCACCTCTCTAGCCATTAGTATTATAATCATACTGACTTGATCGTCGGAGGGTCTTTGGCCTGGCCCTCTTTTGACCTTTCTTCTTTTCTCTGTAGATCTATTTCACAAGGCCCAGTCTAGAAGATCTAGCCCCCTACTTCATCTTGATCTCATACCGATCAAATTGGCACCATCTGTGGGGATTGTTAACTGACCTTCTATTATTATCATACCTCATTCAAATCTGCAGAGAAAACCCACCATTATAGCTAACTCAAATAACCCTAAATCTTCAAGCCCCTCAAATCCCAGACATTCCCCTCGTTCACCTACTGAACCTCCTATAGCAACCTCCATTGACTTGAACGCTTCACTCTAACTACTTCTTTCTCAATAGCATACAGCTAGACCAAGTCATACCCACTTGAATCCTGTCAATCCCAACTTAGCTCCTACTCTACAGTTCATCAACACTGTAGCTGTATTCGTTAGTGCTTCTTAGTAGTAGACTCCCTTAGGACAGACTTTCACCACTGTCCTTAAAACTACTCTTAAGAGGAATATAGCTCAAACCTTAGAGTATGAAAGACAACCTTAAGTAGCCATTGAAATTGATGATGAGTAAATAGAAGGGAAGAAAACATGGAGAACAAGAAAGCTTTGAGAAGCACTCAAAAGGGAGAGAGCAGGCTAAAGGAGAACATTCTATTACTAGTCATCCCTTACAAACTTGGGACAGAAGAACACCTGACACTAGCAACAGTCGTCAAAGGAAAGAAAGGGAAGTTAGAGATGTTGTGAATAAGTTGCTAGAAGAAATGAATCAGGGTTCTAGCAGAAAGGTAATGGATAAAACCTTGAAGCTTACCCTGAAATCTCCTTTTATCGGAGCCATCAGGGATTATCTTATGCCTAGCAAGTTCAAACTGCCCATGTTAAAAAAGTACAATGGAGAAGTTGATCTTGAAGTCTACATCATGGACTACAAACATGCGGTTGAACTTTAAACTACTGACGATGAGGCTCTATACAGAGCGTTCAGAGGATCCTTAGAAGAAGCTACTACCAGGTGGTTTGATAGCCTAAAAGAAGGAAGTATTAGTTCCTTCATGGAACTTACCAAGTCTTTCATATGCCGATTTGCCTCCAGTATCCCAGTAGAGTGAAAAAACCTAATATCTAGAGACAGTAGCACAAAAGGTGAATGAATCATTAAGAGATTATATGGCTCGTTTTAATAGAGATGCCTTAAAGGTTATGCATATGGATCAACTTTGAGTAGTGGAAGCCTTGCAAAATGGGATCCCATACAGATTTCCTTAAGGCACTTTGTCGCCATGCTCCTCACACCCTAGAGGATGCGATGGCACTAGCTCAAAAATACATATGACAGGATGACACTCTAGCTTTTAATTAGATGGCAAAATGAAGATGGGTGGAGGTCACTCCTAAGGAAGAGCCAAAATTGAAGCGAGAAACCAACGTTGAAGAGAAGAAGGACGAAAAACCCTATAGTAGAAGAAAAGGAGGGAGAGGACAAAAAAACCAATCGCGTTTTAACTTTGACCCAAGCAAGTTTACTCCCCTCAATGCTAGTCCCATATAAGTCTTTGCAACTTTCAAAGATCAAAATATATGGGCTCGTCCCAAGCCCATGGTGGCTCCGCTAGAGAAAAGAGATCAGAGCAAATATTGTCTCTTCCACAACACTCATGGTCACAACACCAATGATTGTAGGCAGTTAATGGAAGAGATTGGGAAGCTAATTAAGCAAGGTTATCTGGGAAAGTTTGTAAGAAGAGATGAACCAAGTAGAGCTGGTCCCAGCGGAGATAGAGGGAAGCACAATGAGAAAGTCAATGATGATTTGGTAGGGACCATTCACTGCATCACCAAAGAACCAGACAAAGCCCGTGGAGGTAGCAACAGTGCAAAGGATTTAACTAGACAAAGAAAAAGACCTGAATACATTTACTACGAGGGGATAAGGAGTAGAGCAGAAAGACTAGATGAAAGTGTCCTCCATACTCCTCACGCAGATCCATTGATAATTCAAGTAGTTATAGCTAATTATCTGGTGAAGAGGATCCTCATTAACGGAGGAAGTTCAGCTAATATGTTGACAATGGAGGCGTACTGTTGTGAGGCCTCGCCCGAGCACCAATCTGATCCGTCGAGGAATCGAAATGCTCTTCGGGAGCAACTCCACGATTAGAACTCGCTGTGAGCTCAGAAAATTGATTTTTGTATTTTGAAAGTTGAAAAGTGAGTCACCACTTTAATTTACTTATTTTAATTGGGAAAATTAAAGAAAACCCAAAATGATTGACTCCAAAAAATATTTAATTTATCCCCAATGAAAAATGCACTAATCAGCGAGTGACCAAAGAGGGCTTGGGGATCAAGTTTTGGTAATTACATAATTGAGAAAATATGATTTTCTTTAGTTTGGCTAAAAATGCAAAATAACTCTTGAAAAAATGAATTTTTGTGTATACATGAATAGTATATGATGTGATGGAACAACAATAATAAATAAATAGGCAAGATAAATCCTACTTAATTATTACAATATCAAAACAAATGAAATAAAGAGGATCTTTCCTCTAGCCCTTATGGGTACTAGGAAAAGTACACATTCCTCAAAATAAACTAAAAATAAAATCATAAATGAAAGATTAATGTAAATAAATTAAAATAAAAAGGACTAAATATTGATAAAAAGATTTTGGAGTTGATGCCCTTCAGAATGGCAACCTGCGTATCCTATCGAATAGGAATCAAACCCCATGCAGTTCTCCCTTCTTGCGAAGGAGGGGTTTTAAAAATGTGTTGGTTTGCTTATTAACTTAATTCTGATTCTCAAATTAATAAGTTTTTAGATCTTTTTAGTTTTAGACCTAAAGAGAATTCTAGATCTGAATTTAAAATTTTAAAAATAGGGAAGGGATTATACCTTTGCTTTTCTTGGCTTTCGAACAAATGGAACGAGTTTTGCTCTGAATCTCAACTCCACCTTGAATTCAAAGGAAACTTGGAATCTGGATCTAGAAGCAACAAGTGTGTGAGTATAAGAATGAAATTATGCTTTGAAATATGCCTCAACTACTTTGAAATCTCTTGAATTGCTTTGGAATGCCTTGGAAGTTGTGCCAAATGAGGTTGGAGGAGGTCTCTATTTATAGAGCTGCCAGAGGGGATTTCGGCGGTACGGCCGGTGGTGTCGTCGCAGCGCCGACAGCATGGGTGGCATGGCAGACGCTCCGGCAGTTCGGGCGGCATGCCAGGCATGCCACTTGCTTGTCGGCACCAATTTGGTGTCGCAGATGGTAGCACGGCAGGAGTGCCACCCTGCTGGCTGCATCAAGTGCATGCCTCCTTCTGGGCGGCATGGCAAGCGTGCCTCCTGGGCGGTATGGCAAGCGTGCCTCCTAGACAACAGCACGCCACTCATGCGGTTTGACCTGTTTTCATCCATTTCGGGCCCGTTTCAGTTCTAATTCAAGCTTAGTTTGATCTTGTGGGTTTGTAACTGAAAGACGGTCGACTGGAGGTGAAAGATTCAAGAAATTTATTTTTTCGATGGGGCGGCTAACTGGCTAGCGGGACCGCCGTATGCGTAGCTTAGTAGGTGTCAAGTGGCAGCCGAATCAGGAGGTGTAAATTTGAGGGTTCACAACTGTAAGATGGATTTAAAGAATAAGGCCTAAAAGAGGTAGGCTATCTAGTTCGCACCTTAGATGGGATAGAGGTTTTGTTAGTAGGAGTAGCCTGACTTATGTTCACTATTGGCATAGCCCCTGAGAGTATGATGGTCATGGCAACTTTTTATGTTATTAGGACACCTTTAACTTATAATTTCTTGCTTAGCCGACCTTTGTTGTATGACTTAGATGCTTCAACGAACATTAGACATTTGAGAGTGATTGTTCCAAAACCAGATGGAGGAGTGTTCTATGTCTCTGGCACTTAGGACGAATAGGAAGAAAGGTAGCAAAATAAGAAAATGAAGAAAGGCACGACCGAAGCTCAAGTCGAAGAAGTAGATATAGTTGAAGCTACCATTCCTAAACAACAAACCAAACCCATTGATAAGTTAGAAAAATTGGTGATTAGAGAAGAATCCGAAGAGTTTCTGATGGTCAACTCTTCCTTGGAAAATGAACAAAAGTTGCTCACACATCAGTTTTTGAAGGGTCGTGCTCATAATTTTGTTTGGTCTTCTATAGAGATGGAGGGAGTAAGTCCTAAAGTAATAATGCATCAATTGAATGTTGATCTTGCCTGCAGATCAGTCAAATAGAAGAAGAGATGCTTCGACCTAGAATGATAATTAGTGATCGATCAAGAGGTGGACAAGCTCATGAAAGCAGGGCTCATCAGGGAGGTACAATACCCAAAATGGTTAGCAAATATGGTGCTAATCAAAAAGGCGAATGGGACTTTTTAGATGTGCGTAGATTTTACAGACTTGAATAAAGCCTGACCAAAAGACTCTTTTCCCTTGCTCATGATTGATAAATTGGTAGATTCAACAACAAGTTATGGATTTTTGTCATCCTTGGACGGGAAGCAAGGATATCACCAAATCAAAATGCAACCAGATAATGAAGAGAAGACCTCTTTTATAACAGAGAAAGGCATTTACTATTACGTATCAATGCCTTTTAGTCTGAAAAATGCCGGAGCCACATACCAGCTCCTAGTTAATAGAATGTTTAAAGACTAGTTAGGTAGAAACTTATAAGCATATGTGGATGATATGATAGTGAAAAGTAGAAGTTTTGAAGACCACATCTATGACTTAGTTGAAGTGTTAAGGGTAATGGATGAGTATAGGATAAAGCTTAATCCAAATGCCTTTTTCATTCAAGGAGGCAAGTTTTTAGGATGCATGGTGAGTGAAAAGGGAATCGAACCCAATCCAGACAAAGTAAAAGCTATCCTGGATACGGCAACTCCTAAGAATGTGAAAAAAGTAAAAAGACTGACAAGGCAAATAACTACATTGAATAGATTCATGTCCAAATCTGCTAAGAAGTACCTTCCTTTCTTTAAGAAATTGAGAAAATCATAGACGTTCTAATGGACAAAAGAATGCCAAGTAGTGTTCAAAGAGCTAAAAGCCTTCCTGAGTTTAGAGCAAATTTTGAGTAGGCCTCTACTAGGTGAAGAAGTGTTAATCTACTTGTCCGCTTCAAACAAAGTGATTAGTTCCATGCTGATAAGAGAGGAAGGCATGGTTCAGAAGCCAATTTATTATTTCAGCAAAGCCCTACAAGGAGCAAAGTTAAATTACTCACCGATAGAGAAGCTGGCATTTATCCTATTACTCTTCGCCCGAAAGTACAAAATATACCTGCAAGCACACTAAGGAGTAGTGGTTATAAACTAGCCATTACAATGAGTGCTTCATAAGCCTGAAACCTTAGGGAGAATGCTGTGTTGGTCCATAGAGTTGGGGCAATATGGACTACAGTATAGGGTGAGATCAACAATCAAAGCTTAGGCATTAGCAGATTTTATCTCTGAATGTTCTTTCAGCCCCAAGGATACAATGAGAGATGAAGGCCTAGAAAAAGTAAAGTAGGTAAGACCATTGACAATGCCCTTAGATCTTCAGTGGGAACTCTTCGTAGATGGTGCCAGTAGCAAGGAAGGAAATGGTGTGGGCATCGTACTTAAAAGTGCTCAGGGGTTCTTAGTAGAATATGCACTAGGATTATACTTTGAGGCTACCAATAACACTACAAAATACTAAGCCATGACTAAAGGATTGCTCTTTGTTGATTGCCTCTATCTAAAATATCTTACAGTATACAGCGATTCCCAATTGGTAATCGAACAAATAGAGGGAGAATTTGAGGTTAAGGAAACAGATATGGCCAAGTATCTGTAAAAGATGAGAGAGATCATACAGAGAATAAAGGATAAAGGAATCAAGTTGTGCTTCCAAAAGGTCCCTAGGGAAAAGAATTACAAAGCAGACAGTCTTAGTAAGTTGGCTACTTCTCATCTTATTGAGCTTCCTCAAAAAATATATCTAGGCACTTTAACCTCTTCTAACATTAGAGAGGGGGAAGAAGTCATGGAAGTCAAAGAAGGGCCATGTTGGATAGATCCCATCAAACTCTATTTGGAAAACGGAGAGTTACCCGAAGATGACTAGGAGGCTAGAAAGGTCAAGCAAAGGAGCGCTCACTTTTCTCTCCATAACGAAATCCTATGCAAGAGAGCCTACTCCTTGCCTTGGTTAAGGTGCCTAAGACTGAGCGAAGCTGAGTACACCCTCCGAGAAATACACGAAGGATCCTGTGAAATGCATATTGGCAGAAAGATGTTGGCAGCAAAAGTAATCAGATAGGGATATTATTAGCCAAGAATGAAAGACAAAGCCTTAGGCTTTGTCAAAAAATGTCCCTCATGCTAAAAGTTCGACAGTGGAAGACACGTCCTAGCATCATAACAAGTTCCTATTTCTAGCTCTTGGTCCTTCACCAAATGGGGGATGGATATAGTAGGACCCTTCCTAGTAGCATCGGGGCAAAGAAAGTTCCTTTTAGTAGTAGTTGAGTACTTCATCAAATGGGTTGAAGCTAAAGCTTTAGCCATCATCACTGAAGAAAAGTAATCAACTTCTTATGGAGGAATATTGTGTGCAGATTTGGTATCCCATATCAACTTGTTAGCGATAATGAAAAACAGTTCGATAATGCCAAAGTCAGGACCTTTTGTTTAGGGCTTCAGATTAAGCAACATTTCTCATCTGTAGCCTATCCTCAAATGAACGACAAGACGAAACTAACAAATCAAACTATCTTACAAGGAATCAAGTGAAGACTATATGGTTATTGTCAAAGCTGGGTTGATGAATTACATTATGTGTTATGGGCATACCGATACTCCAAGACAACTGATGGGAGAGACTCCGTTCAGTTTGACTTATGGCATAGAAGTAATAATCCCTATGGATATAGGCTTCCTTAGTGGAAGAGTCAATTATTGTAGGGACGAAGACAATGACCAAGCCAGAAGAATTGATTTGGATCTCCTAGAAGTGCTCAGAGACTTCTCTAGCATCTGAATGGCTAATTATAAACAGCAAACTACCAACCATTTCAATAAAAAAGTCAAGCGTAGAGTATTTGGTGAAGGAGATTTAGTGATAAGGTTCCTAGAAGCCATAGGAAAGCATGAAGGCATAGGTAAGCTTGCACCCACATGGGAGGGGCCCTTCCAAGTGTAGAAAGTTATAGGTCCTTGTACATATAAACTTGTAACTATGGAAGGTGTTGAAGTTCCTCACACTTGGAACATTCAACACCTCAAGATGTACCACCAATGATAGTAATAACAGATATTCAGATTATTCCAACCCTCTAAATTTGAGAATGCGAGAAGTCTACATCAAAATGATCTTCAGCGAATCCTGCTATAACTACACTTAAGGCGAATGCCGAGGCTCCATCTCAAATGGCGATGTAACCTTAAGTGTAATTCCAAAAGCCCTAGTAACTCTAGGTATAATCCCTCACCAAGAGTGAGATGAACTTCCCTAAGGGGAGGCTATAAGCCTTAGTAAATCTAAGCATGATGCCTCATTAAAAAGTGAGAAGGGTTTCTCTAAAAGGAAACTAAAATGACCTAGTAAATTTAGGCATGAAGCCTCCTTAAAGGTGAGATGAACTTCTCTAAGGAGAAATAGAAAAGCCCCAATAAACCTGGGTATACCAAGAAGAAAATGAATGCTTGCAAAGCTTCGACTCCAATGGTGGTATAGCCAAAGTAGTAGTCCTAAAAAGCCCTAGTAAGTCCAAGCAAAATACCCAACCAAAAATGAGATTAACTCATTAAGCGAAGAATTCCTTCTTATGCAAAAGTATTTCATCTTTGAGGGGGGAAGAAGGATGACTCATAGAAGCAACTTTCGAAGCCTTCAAGGAAATTACTAAGCCATGAAGAATAAGTGTAATAAAAACAAAGTATTCAAAGAAAGCACACAAATAATACATATTAGAGGTACAGAAGTTGTATTATTTTATTTCAAAATGAATGTATTTACATCTATGCATGTGAGAATATGTATACGAAATAATAAATGAATAAAAATAAAGAATCCAAGTACAAAAAAAAAAAAAGAGAGAGAGAGAAAAAAAGAGAGAAGAAAAAACCAAGGCTTCAAAGCAGAAGAGTTATCTTGAAGAGCCTTTAGAATGGTGGGGGAAGCTTTTGCAATAGTAAAAGGCGGAGGTAGATCATTTGTAGAATTTGGCCAAACGGTAGAGAGGGATTCGACTTATTGAGGCTCCATTCCTACCAGAAGTCCTTTGTCCATATCCCCTTCACCTTCACTGGACGTTTCAAGGATAGGAGATAAAACTAGAACATCTTTCTCCCAAGCAGGAAAATCCTCAAGCCTAGGAATGCCTTTGTCCCCCTTTGAGACAGATTCTTGGAATTCAAAGAGATCGGGAGCTGGGGGTTCTTCAACAGCATCCAATTCAACTACCATTTGTAGCACACCTAGAAAATGCTCTGTTGTATCATGGAGGGCATTATTATAATATTCGGCAGTCACCTTATAAGTACGGTAGGTGATGATGTCATCAAAGCTCTTGGGCTATATGAAGTCCCTTACAACCTTTCGACGCCACTCCTCAGCTTGTTTAACTTTATCCAGTGCAGCTTTAGCCTTATTAGAAGCTTGCTTGTATCCAAATTTAGTGACCCAGAGATCCTGTTGAGTCTTCTTCAGATTCTCTCAAAGTATAGGAATCTCCTCAGTCTCTTTCGCAAGCTCCTCATTGGCTTTGTTTAGCTTGTCAAGCTATGCATTTAAATCTATAATGGCTTTGTCCTTAAAAGCCACTGCTTCGGTTAAGGTCTTAGCCTCCCCCTCGGCCTTTAGGTGAACCTTTTCATGGGCCTTTGCCTGTGCTTCAGCTTCCTCTGCCTTCGACTTGGCAGAATAAAGCTCTTCTTCCAGCCTGGAGCATAGCCCTTGCCTCTCCTTTATTGTTTGTCAAGCATATTTATTGTGATTCCTCATCAGATTGAAGTCAGTCCTCAGGATTTTGGAGTCAAGAACTGCCTATAAGAAACTAGCAATAGAAATCAAAAACCAGAACACTAGAATATACAATTACAATTAAAGTGAAAAGTAAAAATATCTTTTCCGACAGAGCTTCTTGTCTGGCAAGAGTGTCTGCTACCGACCCAAAAAGAGGTATGGGGGTCAAACACAAAAAAGAGAAAGGGGCCATTGTAGTAGTAGAAGGGATAGAAGCCGAGCAAATGTTAGTTAAAGTATTAGCTCCTTCGATTAGGCTAATGCTCACTACGACCACCTTAGTTGGCTCCTCAACCCTTCGTTTGTTGGTGGGCGGAGAGACATCTACCACTATCACCTGCTGGGAGGGCCTCGATGCAAGGATGGCCTCCATCATGACAGCAGAGGTCAAAGTAGCAGTGGTAGGCCTCTTTCGACTAAGGAAATCTCCCACAATCAAATTCTTCTTTAGTGGGCGAAGGGGGAGAAATCCTTGTAGGGGCATTGACCTTCGCTGAACCCCCTGCCAAAGCAGGAGCTGAGAGTTTTTAATATAGACATCACATCAACTGGCAAAGAGACACCCCCTTATGCAGCTCTCCCTATACCCTGACACGGTGTTTACTAAACATTTCTGAGGATAGGATAGGGACCATTCCCCCCACTACCTCTGGACCCACCATGCCAGTTAGAGGAGCTAAGTGTCAAAAGGTGCTCTCTATTGTGGAAAGGTGTTAGTTTTATTTTATCCAAAGTCATATAAAAGGAAAAGGTCGATATGGAGCTCAGGTAGATGGAACTCTGCACTCTCTCACCTCCTTTCTCTTACTAAAAAAATACTCTAAAACCTAAAGGGAATCACCTCTCTGGTGATTAGTATTATAATCATACTAACTTGATCATCGGAGGGTCTTTAGTTTGGTCTTCTCTAGACCTTTCTTCTTTTCTCTGCAGATCTACTTCATAAGGCCCAGTCTGGAATTTCTAGCCCCTACTTTATCTTGATCTCATATCGATCACATCTTAATGGCTGTATATCACTTCATAAGATGGATGAAAGAAGAGCCATGTCAAGTCTTGAATTCTAAGAAAGAAATGGTTAGTTTGCTAAAATGGGGAAAGGTCCAATGAACAACTGCAAGCAGGTGAAACAACTAACAAGATTGTCATGCTTATTTTTTGCAAATACCATACTTTTATCCATACTCCAAAAAGGACAATCCTGTAAAAGGAGTTGAAAATCCAATCCATTAGAATTATGTAATTGAGTGAAACCAATATGGGTAAAAAGCGTGTCATGCTTAAGTTTGTTACTATCCTACATGTCCACAAGAGATTATACTTAGCGAAGTGCCACCTTAGTTCTCGAAATAATTTCTCACCTTTTATTCATACATTATAACAATAACTACATGGACTAGATTCTCCCTAAGAAAGAAAAAGAACAAAATAATGCAAAGGATACATAGGAAGCCCAATTCGGGTTTTGGTCCAAATCTTAGTAAAGATATCTTTTGTCTTGTAAGGCATCATGCCTTTATGTTTTCTATGCCAAAAATATTATATCAATTGCATCCCTACTTGGTTTCTTTATCATAAAAGAAGAAGAAGAAGAAGAAGGAAGAAAGAAAGAAAGAAAGAAAGAAAGAAAAGAGAAAATGGCTTGCTAAGTCGAAAATACGAAAGGGCAATATAGATAGAAATTAAAGCAAGCTCATTGAGTTGAAAACTCCAAGAGGAAACTCAGGTAAAAGTTAGAGCTAAAAACAGAGATTTGTTATTCATGAATCCTATTTTGAGTCATGTCAAAATTTGACTATTTGAGTCTATCGAGTTAGTCTAAATAATTTATCCTCTATTGTTTGTTACATGAGTATTCAAATAATTCTATCCTCCTCAGAGTCATCTTCCTTTGTGCCACCCACTTCTCTTTCCATCAAAGGGCAAATAAAATTTGGAGTTAATGTTCAAGTCATTATAAATAAAAATTACCCTTACCCATTATCAGGGGCATATCCTTTAAAGACATTCACATTCTTTTAAGCAATCTTTAATCAGTCCATCATCCCTTATCAATGGAATGATCTCTAAGTTGTATCTTCTTATCAAAGCCCTCAAGTCACCAAAAGACTTAAACCAGATGGCTCTTTCTTATTCCTAAAAGTTTATCTTGACTTTTATGTGAGTCTAGTTGAACCTAAAAGCATCAACCCAAGAGTCTCTCTAGCCAGATAATGCATTCTTTCCTTTCTATGAATCATTATAATACAATAATAAAGCTGAAGCCCTTAGTAGAACTAAAATCAATTAAACCTCTCGCTTGCCCAAACCATGTGTTGGAAGCCTATAACCCATTTTGGAATCCTAATTTTCATGAAAAAAAATGAAAACCATGCACATTTTCTAAAAGCCCTAACTTTAAAATACCAAGCCAATGTAGAAAATCTACCTCCCATTTCTAAAGCCCAACTCTTTGATGAAGCTAAGCCACTCAAAGAGTCCTACCATAAACTAAAATCAAAGTATATCTCTCTCATCACTGCTCAAAGAAAGTCTAATATCCAAAACCCAAGTCTTTTGGCAAAACACAATCAATTAAACCCTCCAAAATTATCCAAGTCATTTCTCTTCGTAATTGAAACCCTACTGTACCAAGACTAGGATAAGTCTTCATATTGTAGACCACCAATTATTTCAACCTTAAAGTCATTATCCCTTCATGAAACCTAAATTAAACATTTTGAAGAGATCAATCCTTAAAGTCTAAGCCATCTTTAGATCATCCAAACAACTAAAGATATCCATTCAGACTAAACTCCATTTTCAAAGTCTCATTAGGTGCAAACCCTAGATATTTTTACCCAATTTCAAAGGGACGATTGGGCCATATGGAGTGAACCATAAATCCAAATCATCTATGCTAACCTATAAATCCTTTTATAGCTATAAGCCCCTAAAATAAAACTCAAAGTATACCATCGACACCCCATTATCAAAACCAATCTTTTCTCTAAAGTCTCGAGAAGCCTAAATAAACAAATTCCCCTTTGAACTTGAGATAAGCCACCTACCCTCTAAATCCATTACAAATCAACCTAGTTATCTCGTTGTCATACCAAGCCCTACCATGCCAAGCCCTAATAATTATTGTCCGCCAAAATGGGGTTTCTTCTTAAAATCACCTTTTCAAATAACCAATCATTGGTTCAAGGTATCTAGTTTATATAAACACCCTTCTGCTTAGGGTATAGATTATCTATTATAGTCATCACTCAAAAATATCACAGATTTGTCAGACCTTCCTAGGATAGTTTTAGGAATCAAAGAATCATTTTGTAACCTATATGCCACTTTGTTCTAAGGTCACATTTAGGAGTCAGCATTGCATGCAAATTGCCAGGGGTGGAACCAGTGGTGATTAGGGGGGTGCATGGCCCCCCTAAGCTTCCCAAAATTAATTTTTTTACTTATATATTTTTAATATTTTTTTAAAAATATACTGCATTGGCCCCCCCAAAATTTTAAAATATGTTCAAAATTAATTTTAGCCCCCCCAAACTTTGAAGTCTAGTTCCGCCCTTGTAAATTGCATTCATGACATACATAGAGTAAACATGTCCATCCACCCTTTTAGATCCATACATTCATCCATTACAAATCATCCATCCACAACATAAAAGTTAAATAGGAAGTTCATGAATCCCAAAATATGCATACATAAACATATATTATTTGTGTACTAACATCTATGCATATATAATCATCCGTAGTCATACACCACTATGCATATGTCGAGCTAATGGTCTCTCTTCCTTTGCACCTGCCATATGTCATCCAGCAAGCGATATCAAATGGAGTAAAAAAAACTAGAGATAGTTGCCTCTATCCAATGAATAGTCACACTCTATTTGATGGACTAATGTATGATTTTGTCGAGTATAATCCAAGATAATCTATATGAGAAAATAAAAGTCATTTTTACTGAGGATCATTTTCAAAAGTAAAAGGAATTTCCCATTAAAGAGCATCACCTTCATTTTTACCAAGGATCATTTTTGAAAGTAAAAGGAAGATCTCATAAATGGCATACCTTCTAAGTCATCATTTTCTATCAATTCGTCACATTTCATACCTAAAATAGCTAATTTGCCTTTTTCTGTTATTAGAGGCATCACCTTCAAATCATCAAGTCACTTTTAGGATCACCTTATTAGTTGAAGCAGCTAAATAATCTTTACCCCTCATTAGTGATGTGTAAGTCAAATGCTCATTACATTAACTAAACAAATCCTTCTCCACTTTTAAAAACCCATCAAATCGAGTGGCAATCCTCCAAAATATAACCAATGAAGTATGACTTTCAAAGTCCCTTTAATCTCAGCAAAGTCCCTTCAAACCTTCCAAAAAGCCTAACCTTTCACCTTAAGAAGACCAAGTTCCATAGCATAACCAAAATCAATCATGTTTCATCCTTTAAGCCTATTTCCTTAGCATTATTGAAATCAATCATGTTTAATAAATCATTCTTTAAGTCCATGTTCCTTAGCAAAATGAAAATCAATTTAGCAAAATGAAATAAATTGTGAACCCTTAATTTTATATCTCATCATTCGGCTACAGCTTGACATCTAATAAGATTAGTATACTACGCAGAGCTAGCACAGCTGTCCCAGAGTTAAAAATGGGCTTGCAGTCACTTTAGTATGAGAATACTTAATTTTTCAGATATTGACACTTTTCCTGCTCTGATCGGACCTTCTTTAGTATATAGTATTTTTTTCAAAATAGATCAAATTTTCTCTAAGACTGACTGCTTAAATGTTTTAAAATTAATTTTGAATCTATCGACACTGACTAATTAATTTTCTGAGCTCTGTAACTCCCAAAAACTGATTCGAAAGTTTCAAAACCTGTTCGAGCGAAAAAGTGAAATTTCGGTGACCCTTCTGGCGGTGCGCCGCCCAAGTTGCCGGCGTCGCCGGTGCCTCTGGTGGCACGGGTCCCACTATCCCACCTGCAGTCCCCAAAATACCCCTCAACTTGATTTTTTAATCCCTTTTCAGCCCTATCCTTTTGGTCTTTTCACTTTTTCAATTCCTAAACTACTCTCACCCACTTTTCCTATAAATACCTCCTTCCATCCTTCATTCCAACACATCTCTTAAGTTAGTATTGATGCTTATCTACTAATTCCTCTCTTCTTTTCCCTCCAACCACTCTCTAATTAATTAATTAATCTTTTTAATTAATTAATTATCTCACTCTAACTAAGTTAATTAATTTTTTTTAATTAACTAAAACTCTTTTTTTTAATTAAAATTATTTACTCAATTAATTAATTAATTAATCTTTTTAATTAATTAATTAATCACTTTTTTCCAAAATCAAATTAATCCTTTTTCTCAATCCACATTTTATCCAAATTAATTAATTAATATTTTTAATTAATTAATCCGTCCACCCTTTTCATCATATTAATTAATTAATTAATCTCCCAATCAATCTAATCATTTGGGTTCTGATAAAATGAAACTTTGGTCTAGTAAAACTCTCCGGCAGTCAAAAGCAAAGGTATCTGCCTTCTTCCCTCACTCTTAAAACACCCAAACCAAAATTAATTTAATCAGTTTCTAAACCCTTCTAGTTAATCGTGGAATGAACTATGTGGGTTTTGATCCCTATTCAATGGGGTACGTAAGTATGTTTGGAATCTAAATCCAAACCTCAAATCCAAATCTCTATCAATCTCTTTTTCCTTTTTTAATTTGTAGATATTTTATTTTAATTTTTACCCTGCACTCATGTCATATTCATGCATCTTATTTACAATCATCATCTTATAATATTTGTCATTCAAATTAAATTTTACAAAATCAAATTAAATTTAAGAGCTAAATTTTGATTATTTAAAACTAAAAACCTAGTCTGCAAGCTCAACTTAGTTCGAAACTAGTGATTTTATCCACGGGCAAATTAATGTAAAAAATTAATAAATTAGAGTCAAAGTGGGTTTTTTCCTTAATGTTTCCATTTAAAAATAAATTAGGGTGGTGACTCTTAAATCATTTTCAAAATCAACCAATTCGAACCTGAGGATTCCATCGTGAGTCTAAACCTGAATGAGCATCGCGATTCTCTCCAGCGGACTGGGCCGGTGCTCGAACGAGGCCTCACAGCTAAGCCCATGTTCCTTAGCAAAATGAAAATCAATTTAGCAAAATGAAAATCAATCATTCTTAAAGCTAAGCCCATTTTAGCGTCCTTATCTCTCCAAGCCCAAATTTATTTTTTCTAAATCTATTTTGGCATAATCATCCCTTAATCACCAAACATTCATTGAAGCCTGAAAACCCATTTTGGTAGAAAATAACTCAATACCAAAGTAAACCTTTTTGTCTAAGCCAGAATCAGTCAAAGCTGAAACTAATTGTTGTCGAAGTGACTGAATCACCCTCTTTTCAAGTCACTACCTCTAAAAGTAGGGCTTTTCCTAAAACCCTCTCAAAATCTGACACTTTCCAAAACTGATTAGTACCTTCTCATAACTACTCGACATCTTTCTGAAATTGATAAGTACATTTAGGAAGCTGACGTATGCCTTCACAAATTTGACCAAAATCATCTCAAATTTAACACCTTTTAAAACTAACTGGTACCTCATTGAAACTGACTGGTACCTTCTCGAATCTGACCAACTCTTTTTAAAATGATTGCTCCTTCTTAATGCTATAGTGGCATTCTCCTTTTCAAAAAATCCCAAGATAGTCTTTAAGATTCATGTCTTTTAATCAATAGACAACCTTTGTATAAAGTAAGGTGCCCTTTTTAGACAACCTTTGCATAGAGCAAGATATCTATTTTTTAGATAATCTTTATACAGAGTAATTAAGGTCCCTTTTCATATAATTTTTGCACAGAGCAAGGTCCGCTTTCGAGTAACTATTAAACTATGCATAGAGCTAGGTCTCCTCTAAGCAAATCAATTGTCTTTGATACTATCACATCCCACTTCTGGGATATGACAGTCCTAGGGCATGGGTAGGCCTAAAGCCACCGAAAACCCGTAGAACCCAAAGCTTCTCATACACACTAACATACATTTGAGGCCAAATTTATACATTCATTTTACATTTTAGTAATTAACTGTACATTTATACATATCATTCCACATCATTGTCTTTAAGTTCCATTATCAACTTCATACAGTTAAAAGTTCTTAATTTTACACATGATATCATATTATTATTTTAAGGTTGCTAGGACCCCATGGAGCATCTAGATTATATACAAAGATTCATAACCTATATACATATATATAATATTTTAAAAATATTCTTCTTCACTTAACTTCTAGCCTCAAGCAAGGATACATACTTGAGTTCATTAAACGGACACTTACTTTCCTGTAAAAAAAAAAGAAAAGGAAAAATTGGGGTGAGTTGAATACTCAGTGAGTAAAAATTATACTATCATACTTGTGAGGCAGAGATTACAACTTCGGCTCACAAGAACAATAGGCATTGTAGGGAAAATAATATTTACAATACCATTTGGAATCATTCTTGCGATGCATAACAATTTTCACGACATGACTTGTTAATGAAATGCACCTGAAAATATACATGAAGGTCTATAAGCTTCCTTGCAAGCTTAGTAAAGCAGAGGCTCCCTTGTCGAGCATGCTACTGGTTGGTATTCATACATAGGTCCTATGAAATGATACTTGATAAACTTGATATTTGAATTACTTGATGAACTTGATGCATGAATCACATGATGCACTTGACACATGAATTACTTGATGCATGAGTCATGTAACACTAACATAGAACATGTTAAAGGTTAAATGATATTTACGCTTTAAAGAAAATTAAATATCAAGATAGGAATCAAGAATGTCATTGCCCATAAGAATTTTAAGGATATCAATGAACTTTGAAGGTCAACAAGTAATAGAATTCATGGAAATAGTTCACAAGCATAATAGTTTAATAGTTACTCACCTTAGCTATATTGTTTTCCATACACACTTATCCTTTCAATATAATCAACTGCAACGTCCCCCAACCTCTTGATTTTCACCTCCTTGCTGTCCCTCAGGCACCTCTACACAACCAACACATATATACTTTAAGTTTAATTTTTGTATATAAACATGTCACAACATTGAAACTAAAAATCTGCTTATAGTTTCTTTCCTGACCCAACCTCCTTTCTCCCATCATATCTCATGTTATACTACTCCAATTCCCACAATTCTTGAGATATTGGAAAGATAACATACAAAGGTACAACATACCAAAATTTCAGCTCATTCTGGATCTTACACAAAATTTGGTGTAATTTCAAATCCTGCCCTGCATTACTGTCCTAGACAGATTGAATTATTCCCAATTTTTCTACTATAACTTCCTATTTCCTTAGTCAAATGCTACATTTCTTTCACATAATTAAAATAGACATCCTAAACATTGTTTCATCTATTTTGATCATGACCAGTTCTATCTTTAAGGTTCTCAAACTTGGGTCCCGATCTCAGGCTGTAGACTGGACTTGGTTGCAGGGTCAGTCTCAGTTCAGGCTCTATATCTCCTAACATGTTTTGAATTTGGGCAAGCCATTTAACAAAAACATATTAGACATAATTATCTAAAACTTTCTAGTTTTACTCAAGATAAAATTCAAATTTCAAGGTCCCTGAATTGGAGCCTAAAATTCTAGCAGTCAACTCCTCAGTAAACTAGCCCTAGGTTTTCTGCACTAACCCTTATTCTCTTCACCTTAACTCTAATTCTCCTTACTTAAACATTCTCAATTCAATTATTTTATTCAATACTTACCTCAAATAACCATCTCCCTTTCATTGCTTCTTCAAACCAAATCCATAAATCAAGCAAGAGGTAGTATTTTTCAAAGAAAACATAACATATTTAAGCAAAAGTATGAAACCAATAAGTTTAATTCTTGAACTCACCTCAATTTAGATTTCTTGCTTCTTCACTCTTTCCTCCGTGGCTGTATTTCTCAATTCCTCCTTCCTAAGTATTCTTTCTATATGTTTTAGTTAAATGGCCAACTTTCGAGTAGGTGAGTTGAACTTATCCCATATATATATATATATATATACATATATATATATATATATATATATATATATATATATATATATATATATATATATATATATATATATATATATATATATATATATATATATTGTTTTATGTATAACCAAAATTAAGAATCTCAAATTCATTATTTTCTTTGGATTTTCGGCAGCCACCTCTATTATAATTATTTTATTTTTTATTTATTTTTTTAATTTTATAAATTAAAAGTCAAAGTTATGATTATATATTTTCTCTAAATCTCAAAATTGCCATTTCTTAAGCTTAATTACCCTAAATCATCAAATTATTGTCTATTAATATTTTTAACTTAATTTTTAAGTATTTAAGACTATAATTAATTATTCTCTCATCCAATTCTGCTAAAGCAAAATCTAAAAAAATCATAGAACCGAAATTTATCGGTTTTGCATTTATCGTTTTGATTTTCGGACTCGTATCCAATGTAGGTTTTAAGTTCTTAATTCTCTATTTTTTTTCTTAGTTTCTCCATTCTAATTAGTTCTGGACTACTCTCTAGTCTTTGATGACCTATGAACACTTGGGGTGTTACACTTTTGCCCCCTTTAACAAAATTTGTCCTCAAATTTTCTTACAATCAACTAGATATGTCACGTGCCTATATTATATAGATTAAACTATATCTCTTTGTTCTCATTACCAATGACTTTTAATCATAAAATATCTTGATTCCATGTAAAAATAATACCTGCCACATTATCATTTCCTGGTTTCATCTCTTGTCAACCAAGGGCATACACTCTTATTTGTCCTCTACCACCCACTGCTTGCCTTGCTTCAATAGGTTGCCTTTGACCTCTAGCTCGACCTCCCACACTTCTTGTATCTACTCTATTCATTTGTACCGTAGATTGCGAAGTAGCAGTTACACCTTGTTGTCCTTTCCATAAAGGACAATCTTTGATAAAATGGCTTGACTGCCCGCACTTAAAGCATAGTCTTGTGAGAAACCTACAGATACCCTCATGCCTCTTTCCACAGGTGGAGCAAATAGGACAATCATAACCTTGTTGTGCAGACCCCGATATAGTATCAGCCACTAGAGCAGAGGCTATCAAAGCACTTCTAGGTTGACTCCAACCTTGACCTCCTTGAGGTTGACCTTGATTTGTACTTAAAGATGAAAATCTAGGCACTCGCACTTGTGACCCACTTCCTATTCCCTTACTATAATCACCTTGACCCTTACTCTTATCCTTCGACTTTTGTTCCTTTTTAGCTTTGTCTTCCTTGCTTTTCATCTCCATTTGTTTTGCTCTATCAATCAACTTCGATAATGAAGTGAATTCAATTGCACATAAACTATTATGCAATGATGCAATCAACCCTCATCGGAATCTCTTGATTCTTGCAACTTCAGTCGGGACTATCTCTAGTGCAAACTTGCTCAATTTGTTAAATTCTCTTGCATACTTTGTCATTGACATATCTCCTTGCTTCAGTTTTTCAAACTTGGCAGCTTGATTTTCCCTCTCTCCTTCCGCTAGAAACTCATCTATCATTTCTTGCTTAAATTGTTCCCAGGCAGGTGGCACATCACCATACAATTTATTTTCAACACAATGTTGAAACCACCCCTAGGCATCTTCTTTTAACAATAATCCCACTAGTTCCATCGCTCATGCATCAGAACACGACAATCTCATTACTACCTTTTCCACAGCTTCTAGAAATCCTTGTGGCTCTTCATCATCCTCACCATGAAATTTTGGTAATCCCATCTTCATAAAACTTGTCATCAAAACACCTCTATCATTCAGTACCCTTCTGGCCACCTGCCTCGGAATCTAAGCATTTTCTGGTGTATGTGGTGGAACATCCTCAGGTTATTGTTGCCTAGCTTGTCTTAACTCATGAACCTCTCTTCGTAGCTTTCGGAGTTCTTCCATCACAACATCATCTTCTACTTGAGGAACTTGTTGATCATCTTCTTGCATTCGCAACCGAACTCGAGGTGGTTCCATTGGTCCTTCTATAGGCTCTTCATGTTGTAATGCTGCAGCCGAAGCTACTTTTAAAGCCACTCGTCTTCCTAGATGAGGTGGTCCCCTCCTAGGCGGCATGTTATACAACAATTACACATAAATCTTAAACATGTCCTTACCTTTAATATTACAACCCAAATCATACAAATCTTTCATAATAACTAACTTGTAATCAAAATTCAGGAAGAGAGTCTAATATGCACTGACAATGCAGATTTAAACTTAATGATGGATCTCAATTGACAATAAGGACATCCTATGCTCCATGGTTCTTCTTACATCTTAAGAGACCTACCTGTATACATTTTTTTTTAATATGTTTGCTCTGATACCACCTTTGGCATGGGTAGGCCTAAAGCTACCAAAAACCTGTAGAATCCAAAGCTTCTCATACACACTAACAAACATTTGAGGCTAAATTTATACATTCATTTTACATTTTAGTAATTAACTATACATTTATACATATCATTCCATATCATTGTCTTTAAATTCCATTATCAACTTCACACAGTTAAAAGTTCTTAAGCCAACCATAATTTTACATACGATATTATATTATTATTTTAAAGCTGCTAGGACTCCATGGAGCATCTAGATTATATACAAAGATTCATAAACTATATACATATATAAAATATTTTAAAAATATTCTTCTTCACTTAACTTTGAGCCTTAAGTGAGGATACATACTTGAGTTCATTAAACGGACACCTACTTTCCTGTAAAAAAAAAAGAAGAAAAAATTAGGGTGAGTTGAATACTCAGTGAGTAAAAATTATACTATCATACTATCATACTTATGAGGCAGAGATTACAACTTTGGCTCACAAGAACAATAGGCATTGTAGGGAAAATAATATTTACAATACCACTTGGAATCATACTTGCGTTGCATGACAATTTTCACTACATGACTTGTTAATGAAATGCACTTGCAAATATACATGAAGGTTTATAAGCTTCCTTGCAAGCTTAGTAAAGCAAAGGCTCCCTTGTCGAGCATGCTACTGGTTGGTATTCATACATAGGTCCTATGAAATGATATTTGATGAACTTGATATTTGAATTACTTGATGAACTTGATGCATGAATCACATGATGCACTTGACACATGAATTACTTGATGCATGAGTCATGTAACACTAACATAGAATATGTTAAGGGGTAAATGACATTTACGCTTTAAAGAAAATTAAATATCAAGATAGGAATCAAGTATTGTTTTCCATACACACTTATCCTTTCAATATAATTAACTGCAACATCTTCCAACCTTTTGATTTTCACCTCCTTATTGTCCCTTAGGCACCTCTACACAACCAACACATATATACTTTAAGTTTAATTTTCATATATAAACACGTCACAACATTGAAACTAAAAATCTGCTTATAGTTTCTTTCCTAACCCAGACTCTTTTCTCCTACCATATCTTATGTTATACTACTCCAATTCCCATGATTCTTAAGATATTGGAAAGATAACATACAAAGGCACAACATACTAAAATTTTAGCTCATTCTGGATCTAACACAAAATTTGGTGTAATTTCAAATCTTGCCCTGCATTACTGTCCTAGACAGACTAAACTATTCCCAATTTTTCTACTATAACTTCCTATTTCCTTAGTCAAATGCTACATTTCTTTCACTTAATTAAAGTAGACATCTCAAAAATTATTTCATCTATGATCATGACGCAATTCTATCTTTAAGGTCCTCAAACTTGGGCCCCAATCTCAGGCTGCAGACTGGACTTGGGTATAGGGTCAGTCTCAGTTCAGGCTCTATATCTCCTAACGTGTTTCGAATTTGGGCAAGCCATTTGATAAGCACATATTAGACATAATTATCTACAACTTTCTTTCTCAAGACCAAATTCAGATTCCAATGTCTCTGAATTGGATCCTAAAATTCCAACAGTCAATTCCTTAGTAAACCAGCCCTAGGTTTTCTGCACTAACCCTTGTTCTCTTCACCTTAACTCTAATTCTCCTTACTTAAATATCCTCAATTCAATTCTTTTATTCCATCCTTACCTCAAACAACTATCTCTCTTTTATTACTCCTTCAAACCAAATCCATAAATCAAGCAAGAGGTAGAATTTTTCAAAGAAAACATAACATATTTAAACAAAAGCATGAAACCAATAAGTTTAATTCTTAAACTCATCTTAACTTAGCTTTCTTACTTCTTCACTCTTTCCTCCGTGGTTGTATTTCTCAATTCCTCCTTCCCAAGTCTTCTTTCTATATGTTTTAGTTAAATGGCCAACTTTTAAGTAGGTGAGTTGAACTTATCCCATATGTATACATTTTTTTCTTTTCCTTTTTTTTTTTTGGTTTATGTATAACCAAAATTAAGAATCTCAAATTCATTATTTTCCTTAGATTTTCGCAGCCACCTCTATTATAATTATTTTATTATTTATTTATTTATTTTGCAAATTAAAAGTCAAAGTTATGATTACATATTTTCTCTAAATCTCAAAATTGTCATTTCTTAAGCTTAATTATCCTAAATCATCAAATTATTATCTATTAATATTTTTAACTTAATTTTTAAGGATTTAAGACTATAATTAATTATTCTCTCATCCAATTCTCCTAAAGCAGAACTTAAAAAAATCGCAGAATCAAAATTTATCGGTTTCGCATTTATCGTACTGATTTTCGAACTCCTATCCAATTTAGGTTTTAGGTTCCTAATTCTCTATTTTTTTTCCTTAGTTTCTCCATTCTAATTAGTTCTAGACTCTTCTTTAGTCTCTGATGACCTATGAACACTTAGGATGTTACAGATATGATCCAAGAAGTCTATTTATTTTTATTTCATTTTCATTAAGCCTAAATTCAATTTAATTTTGTTGATTTCTATGTTATTATGCTGCTTATGTTATATATTAAGTCTAAGACTTGTTTGTAATAATTTATTTTCATATTTTAGTTAGTTTTGGGCCTTTTTTGTATTAGCCTAAGTTGCAATCTAAATTTTAATTTATTTTCTATTTTAGAAGTTTGTTTTCTAATCTATGAATGATTCCTATTAAATTCCCTTATTAGGAGGAATACCTAGTTTAATTTAGAATCTAGAATAGACTTAAGTCACTATAAATACTCAATCTTTCTTTGTAATTTAATATGAATGTTTTTTATTAATAAAAATTCTTTTGAGTTTTCTTTCAAATTAAAGTATTGTTTGAATCTTTTGAACTTATCGAAAGATTTCTCTTTTGTGACATATGAACTTATCAAAGGTTCTAACCTTTGTAGTGTCCAAAACAATTTATACTAAGGCGCCTACCCATAAGTTGGTTTTGTGTCAAGATTTCTAATTTGAATATGATTTGGCTTTCCTATGAGTCATTTCCAAACATATTATTGTTAGGTCTCAAGGCAGGTCACTTAAGGTTCACATCAGTTTGGTGTTAGAGCTTTGGCACTAAATCAACTTTAAGATGAGTGAAATCTATATGGAGAAATAGATTGATTCCAAGCTATAGTCAAGATACTTAAAGCTATGGAAAGAAGAAGTAATGAAAGAATGGATAGATTAGAATCTTTTATCACAAGGAAGCAGCCACATAATGCTCCTAACACACCTAGGCAAGCTAGGCAATTTCAAAGAAGAGTTTAAGAAGATGATGAAGATGAAAAAAAAAAAAAAAAAAAGGGATGGCCATCATATGAGGAGATTTTAACGAAAATTAAGGCTAAGCATGAAAGAAAAATTACATCTAAACCTCCAATGAAGGGGATGAAGAATAAAAGGGATGAGGTTGAGAAAATAATTTGTTATCCCATCC
Source organism: Reutealis trisperma (assembly GCA_947687605.1). Classification (NCBI taxonomy): domain Eukaryota; kingdom Viridiplantae; phylum Streptophyta; class Magnoliopsida; order Malpighiales; family Euphorbiaceae; genus Reutealis; species Reutealis trisperma. The sequence continues at coordinate 446,542 of CANTUT010000159.1, read as the reverse complement.
AAGTTGTTAATCTAATTGGGTGGATGTCAATGTTGTACAAATCAACCATGATATAGAAGACTTAATAATTTTAGAATTTGAAAGTAAAGAGACATCTTTAAAGGTAGCAGAAGTTGATATTTATGAAAAAATTTGATCACTTGAGACTTCTTAAGAGATCTTGAAAGAAGAAAAAATGGTGATTCCGTTAGAAGTTCAAAAAAAAGAAAAAACAAAGGAGATTAATTTTGTTTTGCCTTATCATTTCTTTCTTAAGTTCTTTAAATGGAAAAATTCTTCAAGGAAGAAAGATGGCAATTCTGTGCATTACTCTTATTACCTCATCACTTCAAAACTCGAGGTCGAGCTTTCTCTAATAAGGAGGAATGATACAATCTCAGAAGTCTATTTTTTTTATTTCATTTTCATTAAGCCCAAATTTAATTTAATTAAGTTGGTTTCCATGTTATTAGGCTACTTATGTTATATATTAAGTCCAAAACTTATTTGTAATAATTTATTTACATATTTTAATTAGTTTTAGGCCTCTTTTGTATTAGCCTAAGGCCTAATGTAAATTTTATTTTATTTTCTATTTTAGAAGTTTGTTTGCTTATCTAGGAAGGATTCCTATTAAATTCTATGATTATGAAGAATTCCTAGCTTAATTTGGAATTCTAAAATAGACTTGAGTATAAATATTCAAGCTTTTTTTGTAATTTAGTATGAGTGTTTTCATTAATAAAAATTTCTTTGAGTTTCCTCTCAAGTTAAATTCTTGTTTGAATTTTTTGAACTTATCAAAAGATTTCTCTTTTGTGGTGTTCAAACTTATCAAAGGTTCTAACCTTTGTAGCATTCAAAATAATTTATACCAAGGTGTCTAACCACAAGTTAGTTTTGTATCAAGATTTCTAGTTCAAATATGATTTGGCTTTCTTAAGAGTCGATTCCAAGAATATTGTTGTTAGGTCTCAAGATAGGTCACTTAGAGTTTGCATCAATCTTTCACCTGATTTTGATCGTGGTATCATTCTCACCATGTTTCTGAGCTAAGCAGCCATCATTCACTCGACCCTGACTATGGTAATAATCTTTCACTTGATTCTAACCATGGTAACCATCTTTTCACTCAATCTTGATCATAGTATGATCGTGATAATCAACTTTCACATGCAATTCTGATACTAATAATGCAAAATCTCCTAAAGACATCAGAAGTGTCTTCCTTTTATCAATCAATCCACCCATAAATGTCTAGAAATGATCATCTAGGAATCTCTATGATTTGTTTCCCATTTATTTTGAATCGATCATGTCCTCCGTGCAAAAATATCTAAATTCTCACTCAGATGTCAATTTGGTTCTCTTTTCTGTCCTCGTTCATCTTAAAGTCAACCAAATCTTCACCTAGAAATGTGTAAATAGTGACATCCTTCTAGTTCCTTTTTTCAACCCCTTTTATCCAAAATCCATCCAAATTTTTCACCCAGAAAAAATCTAAACTAGATATTCCTTTAGTTTCTTTCCTTGTCTTTTCATTCGAGTTAATCATATCCATTAATTCATCTAAAAATATCTAATCACTAGTCTAGATATCCCTTTGGTTCCTTTTTTAATTTCATTTATCAGTCAATTTGCACCTATAAATTCCATAAAACAAACACTTAGGCATCCTAGTGATCCATTCTCCTACTTATCTATCAAAGTCAGTAACGATCTCCACATATAACCTATTTATCAAAGTCAGTCACGATCTCCACCTATGTATGTTTAAAAAATGATTGCTTAAACATTTTACCATCTTCTTTTCAACCATGTCTCTCATCTAAACATACTCAAGTACTGATCTAGACATCACTTTAGTTCTTTATACCATTCTTTCGCCTGGGTCCACTATCATCAGAATTATCTTATAGATAAGATAATTCTAATGAGGGGGCAGATGTTAACCCTTAATTTTGCACTCTTATGGTTTAGCCATAGCTTAATACTTGCTAAATTTAGTACCCTATGCAAAACTGGTATGGCAGCCCCGCTAATCGGCCAATGAGCACAGGTCAAGGGAGTAGCTCCCCTAAAAGAAAAATGGGCTTTCAAACATAATACTACAAACATACTTAATTTTTAAACATTGACCAGCATCAATCTCCCAAAAAAAAAGCCAGAAGCTAAACGGCATTGGCATAGCCACTGGGAAAATTAGCAGCAGCTAATGAAACTGGCAGGCGGGCCAGAGGCCTAGTAGCTGTTATCAACAAGGCAATGCACCTGCCTTGCACCTATCAAGATGTGCATGCCAACAACTACAGCAGTAACTACCGGTCACCCAGCAGCAATCGACGCCAACCAAAAGCTTGGTGGTACTGCCCGCCTTTTTGACGGTTAGTCCCTTCCCTTGCTCAACTGATTTTTTAATTTTTCTCCTATTTTGACTTTCAACCCTTTTCAACCTTATTCTTTTGACCTTTTCACATTTCTTTTCTCCAAAATGCCCTCACCTTTATTTGCCTATAAATAGGCCTTCATTTTCTTCATTCCACTCAACCCAAGAGTTTGTGTTGATAGACTATCTACTAGTTCTCTCTCTCTCTCTCTCTCTAGTTAATCTCTCATACTCACTTTATGTAGCCCTTCCCCAAATTAATTAATTTCTCTTTCATTTTAAATAATTTTAATTAATCGCTTTATATTAATTAATTATTTAATTTTAATTATTAGTTAATTATATCAATTAGTTAGTTAATCCTTTTAATTAATTAATTGGCTAATTATTTTAATTAATTAATTAATCCACTTATCCAATTATGTAATACTCTCTTTGAGTAAATCAATCAATCAACGTAATCCACCTTGGATTATTCGTATCAAATCTAGTCTCCTTGAGTATGATTCTTACTTTCTGACTCCGATAAAATGGAACTTCGATCAGGAAAGACCCTCTGCCTTTAGACACGTCTAAAGAGAAGGTATAGCATTTTCTTTCACCCACACAACCCCCAAATCAAATCAATCCAATTAATCTCTAAATCCTCCTATTTAGTCATGGAATGAACTAAGTGAGTTTTTATTCTCATTCAATAGGGCACGTGTGTGTGTATGGAATTTAAATTTAAATCTCAAATCTAAATCCTAACTAATCCCCTTCCTTTTATTTCCAATGTAAATATCTATGAGGTCTTCTTAAAATCCATAAGGGCTAGAAAACATATCCCATTTTTTCATCAATGTAATTAATTAGTTTAATTATTTTGGAGTTAAGGAGTGACTTAAGGTTCTCCTAGAATCTCATAAGGACTAGAGAGAACACTCTTTTTAACTTGTGGATTTTTAATTTATTTGCCTTTTTAATTTCTACATGCTTCATAATTATGTCATGTTCATGTATTTTAATTGTCATTTTAATACTTGTCATCCATGAAATCAAATTTTAAGTGAATTCAAATTTAAGAATCAAATCTAGATTATTTAAAACCAAAAATCTTGTCACAACCTGACTTGGGGAGCAATGACAATCCTAAGATATGGGAAGACATAAGGTCACCCACACCTATAGAATCCTTAACTTATGTAAAATTACTTATCAAATACCCTTATCTTATTCGATTAAGTAACAACCTATAAAATTTGCAGAATAAGCCCATAAACTTCTTACATCTTAAAAACAATTCTTACAAACTAAAGTTAAAGGAAAATATTTAAAAATAACCTAACGAAACAAAAACTTAAATAGTTCCAAACTTATAGCCATAAAACATTAATTCTCTGCCCATTTTCAAGTACTTAGCTTATTACCCTCGGAGCACTAAACTGAAGTTCATTATGCATATGGATGAAGAGAACTTTACTATTTTCTAGGCAAAGCAACCACTTAAGTGAAGGAACAAGCTTGAGTTTAGTTACCTTAATCAATCTTGCCATCCTAAAATATATAAACATAGAAAAGGGTAAGTGAAAGACTCAATGAGAGTAGATGCACACATAGGGTAGGTAAGACAATAAACATAGGCTCAATAACATAGCTTGGCTATAATAATGAGAAATAAATAATAGGGTAGTAGAAACAACTTATAACTTATATTAACTTAGGAGTAGGGGTTATTGCCTTCTCTACTCAACTTATAGCATAAGACTGATCAAGTCCTATGGCTATCAATATTAGACCCCTACTAGCTGAGGTCTGGATACTTTGCCCTATCTATGGGCATACCTTGTGCAAAAGTCCAATGTTCACCTCACATTGAGAAGGGGTGTTTCTGTAGGCTTGAAAAATAAACAATAATATATATATATAGCAATAGTTTAACTTATATTAGGAATCTTATGAAAGAGTCCTACTTAGCTTGCAAGACTTAGTTTAAGGTTCACAACGTCACTACATGTCATATTATAGCTTAATACGAGTTTTGGGTTCAAACAATCAACTTAAGAAAGAGTCATACTTAAGGTGGGACTCTTGAGCAAACATAGCTTATGAAATCAAAATCAATCAATGGGTATGGAATCATGAAGAAAATCATTCAATCTCAAAGAAATCATTTCATATTTACAAAGAAAAAAGAGTGTGCATTACAACTCACCTTAGACTCTCTTAATTAACTGAGCTAAGTGGACCGTAGGGATTAAACCTCTTCAACCTCTACAATATAAATCAAATAGTTCTTATTTAATTCAGATATTCAATAACTTATCATATTTATGCATATTCTTACTTAACTTAAGTGGTTGACTTGAATTAGAACTCCTAGTCCCACTATGAATATTTGGTCAAATAAGGTCAACCTTTAATACTTTTCCTTATTTTGACCTTTTATCTCGATGATTAATGTTTTAATATTATTTTAATATGTTTTAATTCATCTTAGGTCATGGTCAAACTTTTGACTTTGACTTCTTAAGGTCAATTCTATACTAAAGGTATCCCCTAATGGAAGTCTTAATATTTGACTTGTTCATACTAATTAACTTCATAAATTCTTAATTTATTATTTAATTTTATACATATATCCTTAATTTGATGTTTATATTTAATTTAATTAGAAACCCAATTCTTAGGTTTATAGTTCATCTCTCAAAAGATTTCAACTCACTCATCCTTCGATTGCTTGTTTTCTTGTTATCAATTTCAAATTTTATTACTTAATTATTTAATTAATTTATTTAATTACATAATTTTAATTAAAACTAGGCTTAATTAACTTTAATTGAAAAGTCCCTAATTTTAAATTGTTCATGAATATTTCATTTATTCTCATATATTTTGCCTAATTAATTTGTCAAAAGTGGTGCCTATTCATGTTTTTAATTGTAATCCTACCAAATAGAAATTCACCTCTAACATCATTGTACCAAATCCACCATGTGCAGTAGTGTCTTTTCTTTTATTGTTTTATTTTTTATAACCAATATTCATATGAACACCGATAGTTTAATTAATTTTTTTACCTAGTTAATTAGTTTACTTAATAGTTTTCTTTTCTATACTTATACCTAATCTTGATAATGATAACAACTCAATTAAAACATATTTTTTTTTCCATAATTTTATGGCTAGCCGAAAATATGGCAGCCTTGATTCATATATATTTTTTTCTTTTTACACCAATTCATAAGAGCAAATCAACCATAGGTATACAATTTTAATTGTTGTAACATAAATTGAGAATGAATTATTTCTTACCTTAACTCACAAGTAAAACTTCTATCTCCTTCCAAGGCTGCACAATATATTTTTTTCCAAATAGTTACTGCCATATTTAGTTCATAAAATTTAACAAAATTTAATGTAGAGAAATTTTACCTTGCGAAAACTTTGATTCCTTGTTGTTAAGTCTTGGAATTTCTTTGAGAGAAAAGAGAAGAAGTTTTGTTTTGTTTTGTTTTTTTTTTCTTTTGGAGAATAAGTGGCGTGAACAACAATTGAGAATGGAGGGGGTGGCTGCTGATGGGTTAAATGCATTAGGGTTTTTTTTTAATTAATATCGCATAAAAAAATATCGATTTTTAGGTTTCGCTGTAATTTTCTCATGCTTCTGTTGATAATTTGGAAAAATGCTCAACTGGACTTTGGTTCCAAATATTCTTAACTTTAATTTAGTGTATTTATTTTATAACTTTGGTCAAATGACCAAAATGTCCCTATTCAGTGGCAGCTATCAAGGTTATTTTCGGTATTTTCATGATAACTTTTCCGTTTCTTATTCTTTTTCATTCAAACAAAAAATATTGTGTTTTATGTAATATTTGGGACCTATTTTTAGTATTTTCTTAATTTTTAACTCAAATAGCCCCGGTCCACTATCTTAGGGTCAAAATGACCAAAATACCCCTACAGTTAAAATATCTCCTATTACTATCGTAACTTAGTCCTTACATTATTAAACATCCTAAAATATATTTTGAACATAAAATAAGTCACATCATATCATACTTAATGCACATTAGGTCCTATAATTGCTATTTTTAAGTAGGGTGTTACAAATCTAGTCCTGAGCTCAATTTAGTTCGAAGGCTAGTGATTTTATTATTGGGTAGATTAATTAAAAGATTAATAAATTGAGTCAGATTTGGATTTTTCCTTAAATTACAATGGCAACTCTTGAATTCTTTTTAAAAATAAAAAATCAAGTTTCCAAATGATAATTATTCCAATAATGAGCACCAAAACTTATACTTTAACCTCCTTAAAATCGCTCGCCTTTTCTTTAGGCACTTCAAGTGAGGAAGGTGCATTCAAATGAGGTCTCACAAAAACATGATTGGTCCTCAAAGATTCAATATACTATCTTCACTCGATATTTGATAATACTATTTGCTATTAATATGTTTAGTAACCATTAAGGATAAATATTAATATTTATCCTTTATTTAAATATTATTTATCTTTAGTCCCTATAGAAAATGAGTAATTAAAAATTAAAATAGAGATTGAAAATGGCAAATTAAGAATTGTTTTTTAAAGAAAAGAATTGAATATTAAGAAAAAAGTAAAATTTGTACTAGTATGAAATAATACTCTTCACCAGTTAATTCTTTCCAAGCTAATGAAGTATTCCATTTCTCTAGATAATTTTCCCAACCCTCATTTTTAAATGAAATATACTGGCCAATTTATTAGTCTTAATTCTCTCTAAATTCTCCTACAATAGTTTCATATTTCCTATACTATCAACCTCAAGATTAGTAAAGAATTCACAGATCAAAGTTATATAAATCTTTTCATGAATTTTGGCAAATTGATCATTTCCAAATAGTTCAATCAAGTAGCCCATGATCACATCCTTCAAACTCAATTTCTATAAATCATAAAAATTTAGAGAGCGATCACCTATTGGTGCTCTATGATTTTAAGCATGTTGAATCATTCCTTAAGTTCATGAGTTGTAAATGATGATTCAAATTCTCTTCTCACTAGTTCTTTTCTAGATTTAGAGACTTCCCCGATGTCTATGCCCTTTCCTTTCTCTTTTTCTTTCCTTTTACTTATTGTGGTTTTATTTCAGACCATTTTGAGTACTTAGAATAGGTTTGGAAGAAATTTGAAGATGGGTTTTAATGAAATTGGTTCGAAAATCAAAAAGAAAGAGGAGAAGATTGATAGTCATCATAGTTAGGGCAAAAATGAATTTAAAATCCTATTCCACAGGTTTTATAGTCCCGACAATTCATAGGAGTGACTCATATTCACGGACAGCCAAACAATGAGTGTTCACGAGAGTGATAGACATATTACCTACATTACTTAGTATTTAAATGTTAAATATGATTTGATAAAAGTTAAGTTTGATTAAGCATACATAAGTTTGCTTAATTGAACTTAATTTTGTCATCATAAAAAAGATGAAAATTTTTTCTTTATAAATTTTTAGCATTAGTCACAATAGTGAAAGTTTTGTTATTCTAAATCATGCTATGATCTTCTAAGATTCTTTTTAATATCACAATAATGATGGAAGTGTTACGCCAATAATAAGTATCTTCAGGTTAATAGAACTTGGTCATGGTGGTGAAAGAAGTTTTCATGTGAAAATTAAATTTGAAGTAATGGTGGTGATGAAAGGCTCACTCTGGTTACTTCTCTTGACCTGTGTCTTCTTCATTTTTCAAAATTTTGAACTATTTAAACTTAGATTTTCCCTTGTAGCTTAAACAACTTTGAATCAGTGTCAACATATGATTATGAGGGTGATGAAGAAATTATTGCCGTGCATTCTCACTTGTAACAATGGTGATGACTAAATCAAGCCCATTACAATTGTAAATAGTGAAAAATCCAAGTAATTTTTGCTTAACCAAAACCCAAAGTAAATAGGCTTAATTAAACCAACATTTTGTCCTTCAAATATTATAATGAAATTTGAATAAGAATGGTACTGCTAAACCATAAATAAAAACCCATTTTCAAATTTTCAAATTTCTTTTCCCTCTATAAAAAAGGCTTTGTTCCAAATTGTCACCAAAATAACTCTATAATGGCTGTAGTTGATTAAGATTTCATTTTGTCCAGTTGATGGAATGTAAGTGATTGCATTTAGTAGGAATTATGTTGATGTTAAGAAATTTGAACAACTAGCTACTGGAGTATCCCAACCATGTGAAACTTTAAGTGACTTACATTTCCCCTAACTATTGTTATTAACTTGAGATTTCTCATGTGGTGTATATAAGATTCCCCAAATTTTGCACTTAAAGTCTACTTGTTATCCCAATCTAATTCATGGTGTCAAAAGCCTTCTTGACATTAATTTTCATAGCCATGTTTCCCCTATAGCAACACTTATCAAGCATGTTTACTCCCTCATAGGCCCCAGTAATATGAAACTATAGATATAAAAACAAAACAATAAAAAGCAAAAGTTATTAGTTAACTATGAGGATCAACGGAAGATGAAGCTGAGCGATCCTCAGAAGTCGACAAAGGAGGGACAGCAGAGATGGGGTCAACGATGTGAACCTCTTCCTCCTTATCAGAATTTGAAGCTAATGAAGCCAAATATCCAGAATATCTCCGAGGTAAGACCTCAATGCCTCCGAAGTAAGTATCTCATCCTTGGCAAATTTTGAATCATCTAGGACAAGAGGTACTTCGGTGGCCACCTCATTGTAGCTAAACAAATAGACTCAAACAAGTATACAACTCCTATTTAAATTTGAATCAAACAAAAAGAATACAATTTTCAAAAGATAATGAAATGGGAGAGGAAAAAGAGGAACCACTTCTTATGATTTGTGATAATGTTATGGATGAGATAATTGATAAGGATATGGGTACAATAGGTGGTTTATTTGCAGGTGATCATTCAAACATAAAAGTAACACTTATAATGTATTTTAATTGTTTTTTTTTAATGTACTAGATTGATTAGGGACAAAGTTGATTTTAATATTATTAACACCGAACTCAATGTTATTAACATTGAATTCAACATTAAGTTCAACCAAGTTGAGTTCAAAAACAAAGTGAAGGAGGATATCCATCAAGGTATGTTAATTATAGTTAAAATTTACTTATTTCAATTGTTGTAACCATTGTTTTTGTCAAGTAATTTGCATATCAACAATATATTACAAATCTATTATTCACATTTTGGTACAAATCAATGAGATCCTTCAGAGTAAGTATCTCATCCTCAGTAAATTTTGAATCATCTTGGACATGAGGTACTTTGGTGGCTACCTCACTGTAGCTAAACAAATCGACTCAAACAAGTAAACAACTCCCATTTCAATTTGAATCAAACAAGAAGAATATAAATTTCAAAGGATACTGAAATAGGAGAGGCAAGAGAGGAATCATTGCTTATGATTTGTGATAGTGTTATGAAGGGGATAATTGATGAAGATATAGGTATAATAGGTGATTCATTTGCAAGTGATCATTCAGGTGTAAAAGTAATGCTTGTAGTTGTGTTTAATATGCTAGATTGGACATGTTAAAGAGGGAAAAAGTAACATTGTTAACATCAAACTCAACGTTATTACTGTTGAACTTAATGTTATTAATGTTAAACTCGATGTTGTTAATGTTGAACAACATTGAGTTTAAAATTAACAAAATTGAGTTTAACAAAGTTGAGTTCAAAAATGAAGTGAAGAAGGATATCCATCTAGTTATGTTAATTATAGTTAAAACTTACTTATTTCAATTGTTACAACCACTATTTTTGTTAACTAATTTGCATTTCAACGATATATTACAAATATGTTATTCACATTACAATGAAATATTATACAAAAGAATTAAATAATGTGCAACTTGAATGAAATATTTTACAAAAGAATGAAATAATGTACAGAGGAATCAAATAAGGATGAAATAAAGTACCAAAGACTAAAATATTTTACAAAATAATGAAATAATGTATAGAAGAATGAAATACATCATTGTTTTCCCTTTTTAGCAACCTCAACTTCTTCTTCCCATTTGACGCCTCAATGACATAGTATCTTTACTATCATTTCATTCAATGATACATCAAGTATGTAATATTCAACCCACTTTAGGACAAACACACCATAATCACCAAACCCCAATTGTTGTAAGAGGACATCTAGATGGAGTTGGATGTCCCACTTATCCTTTCCTTTTAAGGCCAGTTTTTTTTAATAAAGTTGTAGTCATGATACTTTTGAAGCCTTAACATCGTTGTCATTATATATTGAACCGTGCCACAAATTTGGAGATCTTACATGGAGTTTTATACATAGACAACTTCATTGATCATATCAAGTCTCACCATAATCCAATGGAAGCCACTTGCATTACATGAAAAGATAGCCTTTTCATTATCGCTAAAAATTTTGCCAAAAGGAATATTATCAGCAACATATATCTTATGAAGCCTTGAAATCCCACGACACTTTCCCTTCAACTTAGATAATTTATCTATATCTAACGCTTGCTGTGTTTAAAGATTACATATGTTCATACTACTTTAATTATACAAAACTTATGCATACTGTGAGACTTTGCCCAAACGCCCTTCCCTCTCTCAAGAAATTGCCTTAAGAAAAGACAAGTGACTTTTAAAAAGGTTATAGAACAAACTTCGGTGATCACAATTGGAGGTGCTATGGCTGAAAAAATTGATTTGTGGTTTTGAAAAATGATTTTGAGAGTTGCCACCCTAATTTAATTTTAAATGAAAAAATTAAGGAAAAATCCAATTTGTGATTCCAATTTATTAATTTCTTCAAACCAAATTGAGCTTAGAGACTAGGTTTTTTGTTAAATAATCTAAATTTGGCTCTTAAACTTTATTTGGTTTAGAAAAAATTGATTTTATAAATGATATTTATAGGATAATAATTGTAAATAATATATATGAATATGGCATAATATGAATGCATGGTGCATAGAAATTGATAAAACGTTTAAAATAAATATTCACAAATTAAGGAAAGTATTCTCTCTAATCCTTAAGGATTTAGGGGAGCCACACAATCACTCCTTAATTCCAATTAAGATAATTACATTAATAAAAAATTAGAATGTCTTCTCTACCTCTTATGGAATTCTAGGAAGACCACAGATTCCATTACAAATATTATTTAGAAAGTAATTAATTACATTTGGAAAATGAAAATTAAATTTAATTTGAAAAATTGGATTTGAAATTTAGATTTAAATTTCAAATGTACTTACGTACCCCATTGAATGGGGATTAAAACTTATGTAATTTATTCCACGATTAAGTGGAGAGGTTTAAAGATTAATTAAATTGATTTTTAGTTTAGGGGATGGGTTGATGAAAAATACCCTGGATTTTAGTGGACAGAATGGAGAATATATTTTGCTAGACTGAAATTCCGTTTTATCCGGACGAGACAATTGGATTGATTAAGGATTTGATTAATTAAAAATGTTAGTGGGTGGATTAATTAATTAAATCATTAGTTAATTAATTAAAATAGTGGGTGGATAAAAAAATTTTTTGATTTAATTTGATTTTGAAAAAAAGTTAATAATTAATTAATTAAAAAGTTTAATTAATTAATTAATTTTTAATTAATTAATTAATTTTTTAAGTGACAAAAAATATTTTAGTTAATAAAAAGGATTAATTAACTTGATTTGTGTGAAGAAATTAATTAATTAAAATGATTAATTAATTAATTAGAGAGTGGATGGAGGGAGAAAAAGAAAGAAAAATTAATAGATAGCAATCAATATCAATTTTTGAAGTGAAGAGAAATGAGAAAAGGAGGGCCTATTTATAGGCAAATGAGGTTGAGGATAGTTTAAGAAGTAAAAATATGAGAAGACAATGACGGTAAGGCTAGAGAGGGGTTATAATACCCAAGGTTCTTCTAACCTATTAGAGTTAGCAATGAAAACACTATAACGTCCATATATTGTGCCATTCAAGGCCTTCCTGATACAACAAGAATCATAAGAATATCATAGGAAGTAATTTTAATAAATGATGTGGCAACAAGTAAAGAATGCAATCAATTTTGATAAGCATTCTTATGATAAAATAAAAGTTAAACCGAGTTTGACTTAATGTGACTATGTTAATAATTTGTTTGAAATATGAATCTAAAGTGCTGGTGAATAGGCATTGACGTCTCCTAAGACATTGGGAGATGATGATAGTCATATGAGAAGTTAAATTCAATCAAAATTACAATGGTATAATAGAGGTCAAACTTAGTTTGACCCAATGAGCTTACATGATATACATACTTGAACAATACCATTGAAAGGCTAGTAAATGTGCATTATGACATGTATAGAATTTATCTAATAATGTCTAGAGTATGTGGTGGTGACATTAGAAGGTAGAAATATATATACTAAAGTGAAAGAAACAAAATAAAAAGTGTATTAAGTTCCTGAGCTTGAAATGTGTATATATGGATTCGTTAATGGGCTTTTGGACTAAAAAAGCCAAGCCCATTGAATGGCCGGCCCATAAGGCCTGAGGATGGATGAATATATAGTTAACTAGAGTTAGAAATAGCTAACCAAGGTTACGTTAGATGTTGAAAAAGCTAGTCACCATTTTTTACTAAGTCAATTCCTTTTCCAACTTGAAATCTCACTCCACCCACATCCAAGTCTACATTCATTTTGCCATTTCTAAGCCATATAATGATGATCATTACCATTGTAGAGAAAATCCTAGCCCTCCATCTTGATAAAATCATAGCCATCCATCAAGATTAAATCTTAGCCATTGGATTGAGCTTGATCAAATCTCCACCATCTAACCCATTATATATATATATATATATATATATATATATATGCAAAATTTATGTTATGATCATCATTTTGCTTATCTCTACATCAAAATTCTACAATCACAAAAGGAAACTCTCTTTACACCAAAAGCAACAAGAATATTAGCAAACCAAAGATAACCAAGGTAAGAAATCATATTCATCTTCTCATATCTATGTTTTAAGATTAATTTTAGTATATTGGTTATATAAAATCTCTTCTACACTAGATATATGTTTCGATCAACACTAGGAAATGATTAAGGAGGTGTTCTAAGTTCTATTTGAATACATCTATGGTTACTTTAGATGAAGAATAATGATTTAGAAGTGTTGAAATGAACTTTGGAAACTTGATTCAAGACTTGAAAGTCTTACTAGTATGAAATTTGTCACACCTCAAATCCGAGGGCACGTGACCGGCACTAGGACACGAGAAATGCACGTGGCTAGCAGTGCCCATAGTAAACCTGACCTCCCACAATATGACAAATTAACTCTTAATGGGGATAGGGCCCACTGTTAAATGGATCCAATTAAACAACATCAATTTAAAACAAAGGCCACACTGGGCTCATAACTCTATTATCTTATAAATATAATATCATACAAGTGAATTCTGATTAACAATAGTATCTCAACTCAACAATTACATAACTGAATATTAAACAATATACAAGTACAAGATGTAACATTGCGGAGTTCTATAGCTATATTTATGATTATACATATATTATATACTTTTCTTAATACTTAATAATACAAACTACTGCCGAAGAAAAATTGGCAGTTTACTTAGTTTACAATTCTTTTACAGGCTCATTCCCTAACTTGAAAATAACAAAATGAATAGGAATGAGCGTCCGACTCAGTGAATAATACCAGCTAATATATTAAACTGGTGTCCTACAGATAGATTCTAATGTTCATGCTATGCATTATGTTATAGAGACAAAAAATTCACATCATCAAGCAAGGATGAGATACGATCCACAGTACCATACTAATACTCAATATGGAGAGACAAATCCCCTATCCTGGCTCTCTAAATCCAATAATCTATCTCTTATACCTAATAGGCTTGGTCGTCATTAGTCTATACCAAGCAGTCCTGACCCGACTAATAGCAGCCCTAGCAATGAGTAGGCCCGGCCAGCATACACCAGTCAGAGCTCATCTTCTCAATCCATCATAATCCCAATCATAACCGTAATCATAACCAAACCCATGATCCTAGGTAGTACCGTATCCTCTCGACCTCCATCCATCAATCACAATCACCATATAGCATAAAATAAGGAATATCAATTTATCATTCACAATCAAATGTTACATGCATCTATGCAATAGTAGTGCATAATATATATATATATATATATATATATATATATATATATATATATATATATATATATATATATATATATATATATATATATATATATATATATATATATATATATATATATATATATATATATATATATATATATATATATATATATATATATATATATATATATATATATATATATATATATATATATATATATATATATATATATATATATATATATATATATATATATAGTAAATGCAGATGCATATGGAATAGGATAACATATTAGGGAGTATCACTCACCTAACTGACGACTCGTCCGACTGGCTTCCCTTGGAAGTGTAGCCTTTGGAACCAGGAAGACGCCAGAACACCGAAACCTCACAACAAAGAATATTATCAGAAAAGAATGACTCATATAACTAGACACAACTTAAAGACTATTGAGATTCTTATTGAGATCTCGACAGAACCACTCTAAACTCAACAATAGACTCAATAAACTCATAACAACTACAAACTAGAATCTGCTAAACATAATATAACTTATTTAACAATTAAAATATAAGAGTTTTGAGTTTACCCTCACAAATTTTGATCATACGGACGTTGGGAGTCGCACCGGAATGACAAAATGAAGCTGTTGGACTACCCTACGTGCTGCTGCCACACACCACCACCAGCCAGCCATGCGCCGCCGCTACCGGTGGTGGATCTAAGTGATCTCCACACCAGCAAGTTCACCTTGACGCCAGGAGCACGAAAACGGTCACCACTCACTGCCACTCATCCGTATGCCGTCGGAAAATGCCTCAAAAGATTCTATTTTGGATTTTTTGATCTCTTCCTCTAGTAGCTGATCTAAGGCATGGTTGGTACCAAATCAAAGCTCTCATCCTCAGAAGTCGAATGGAACCAACCTTGCTTGATTTGGCAGCCGGAATCAGCCGAAAATTAGTGTTGAAGATTTGGCGCCATTGGGACTTCTCTCTTCGTGTGCACCGTCGTCCGCCGCCCAAAGGAGGTGTAGCTACCTTCTCTGAGATCGCCGGACAGTAGGCTAGCCATTGGTGGTGGCAGTGCAGCCCATCGCCAGACGGATGGCGGCTCACCGACACCCAACACACCCGCTTCCTCTCTCTCTCTCTCCTCTTCTTTCTTCTTCTTCTTTCCCGTTCTTTGCTTCCTTCAATCTCATCCATCTGATTGGCTATATGTTGCTGTTTAACAAAAAAAAAAAAAAAAAAAA
The DNA here is from genome assembly GCA_947687605.1 of Reutealis trisperma. Taxonomy (NCBI): domain Eukaryota; kingdom Viridiplantae; phylum Streptophyta; class Magnoliopsida; order Malpighiales; family Euphorbiaceae; genus Reutealis; species Reutealis trisperma. Next base: position 430,748 of record CANTUT010000159.1, on the reverse strand, counting down.
GGAGGATGGGGATCCATCTGATTGGCTACTAGCCAATCAGATGGATCCCCATCCTCCTTTTTTTTTTTTTTTTTTTGTTAAACAGCAACATATATATATATATATATATATATATATATATATATATATATATATATATATATATATATCAACAACAACAACAACAACAACAACAACAATAATAATAATAATAATAATAATAATAATAATAAAGAAGCATAGTTTATATAATAATGATAATAAGAATAAATTTTAATTTACATACTAATAATTTAATTAATAAATTTATTCACAATAATAGTAATTATAATGAAATCCCAAACTTCCGGCAATTTATATAATTAAGATTGATCAAACATCATGTTAATATTCAAATATCAAAATATAATTTCTCCAATAACCATTATAATATTTCATAATAATATACATATATAATATTATAATAAAATTACCATTAATAGTACATATTCAAATAGTATGAATATATATAATTTAATAAAGTATAACTTTAATATTTGCTTAAATAAATAAAATAATAGAATAATACATTTCCATACCAAAATAGGATTTTAGAAAAATAATTGAAAATTCAGGGTATTTTAAAATTAGTCTAAAAGGGGAATTGATGTTCTAATGCTAGATATTGGAAAATGAATGATCATATAGGTTTTATGTTATGCTAATTTCATAATGCCATGATCAACTTGAAGATTGGATGAGGTATTGGTGGTCTTCCCTAAATTCTAAGGTTTATAGAAAAATTAGAGATTTTGAGTATTGAAGTTGAATTCATGAAATTGAAGGGGAAATTAAGTTTAAGAATAGTTTGACATAATTTGTGTAAGGTTAACTTTGAAATCCAATGGATGCAAATGATTTTCCCAAATTTAATGAACTAGGTTCATTTATGGAATTTAATGGTGGAAGTGGAATTATTTCTCTTGAATGTTGTAAATTGCTTAAATTGATTCAAATTGACTATTATGAAAGTTGAAATGGGAAGGAAAGGAATTATCTTTCTCTAAGTAAGCCATTGGAAAACAACTACGGGAAAGTATTGGAATTAGTAACAAGTATATGTATAGTATATCTTAACCTTAAAAGTAATAAGGGAGTACTACAATGAACAAAATGAAAGTGTTAACAAGTTAAGCTAAATTTAAACTAATGACATAACAAAGAAGTGATTAATGTGTAATTGAAATGCAATGTGTAAAATCTAAAGATAAGGATAAGGATAATGTCTAAGAGTGCAAGGAGCACCACTTGCATCAAAGTCAAACGTAAATAGGAGCAAAGGAGTCCAAGGTGAGTACTTAATAATATAATATGACTTTATGCCATTTGCTTTGAACCTTTATTGGTTAAACCATAATTGTTGAAATATTCCAATTCTTTGATGAGCTTGAATTGCCATTGAAAATTGAACCGTTTGATATGATGCTTCTTTATGACATTTGTCTATTATGAACCTATCATGTTGAATTCTTAATGTGATAATTGAATTCCTTACAGTGAACCTTATATGAACTTTTCTATTGAATGCTTATTGATAAGCAAAAATATCCTTCTAATGTGGGGTAATGCATCGGATCATGTGCACTTGGTATAAGCCTGCGGGTAGGGCGAGAGTACTTAATCTCTGTTGGGGGGAACACCTAACCGTAAGACATTATTAGTCTTATGTAATGTCATACACGTGAGTTAGCAAGACTTAGGCCGCCACTCCTAAATTTATATGTGTGGGAAGCATTCTGCTTCCAAGAAAAATATTATTTCTGCTAAAGATGTTGTTTCCATCTTAAATGAGAAATTGAATCATAATGACAGCATTAATTAAAAATCGTTCCATTGCCATAAAGAGCTCTTCTTGATAATGACCTTTGTAAACACCATTTATATTGTATTATTATGTACTCACTGAGTTTGTCTCATTCTTTAGTCATTCAAATTTTTCAGGCAAAGTCGACGAGTCAGCAAGGTAAATTACAAGCCGTATTCTTCCGCTTGGAAGTTGCTCTGCTACTTTCCAATGTTGTGACTCTTGATTATAAAGATCATTGTTAGAGCTCCATGGTTATCAAAGGGTTAGCACTCATATGTATGGGGTGTATATGTAATGTAAATTGTATTGTAATTACTATTATAATAATGTATGAAATACTGAGCATTTGGTTAATAATATGAAATACAACTTTAGAAATATTACAAGTTGTGTTTATAAATGGTATTATAAGTTAATAAAGAAATGATAAGCAAGTAATAGGTAGCAAGGAAAGGTAATCAGGTTATGATCTTGGGATAAGGTTTTACATAAGATATGGTAAAGAATTATAAGTTAAGTAAGGTTCTACGGGTTTAGGTGAGTTTATGTCTCCCTATGCTCTAAGATCATCACGGCTTAATAAGCAGATCGTGACAGGGGTAATTTGGACTTTTTGGCTTAAGAAGGAGTACAACAGGCATAGGTCCATGCAAGGGGGGTGTGGATCCGCACTAGTGTCTATGCAGATCTGCCTTAGATTGATGGGTTTCCATATGGCGCGACAGAGGGCAAGGCACTTTTTTGATTTTTAAGGTTCTTAGGATAGTTTTTAGGGGTTACAGAGTTCAAAAATTTTATCAATTAGTGTCGATCGACTCAAAATTAATTTTATAACAGTTGAGTAATCAGCTTGAGAAAAAATCCAGTCAGTTTTAGAAAATACTGCTTGATACAAAATGTCTAGTCTGGGTAGGAAAAGTGTCAGGATTTGCTAAAAATATTCTAGTCAATTTTGATGAGTTTAGAATTAATTTTAGAGGTGTTGAAATAAAGGTCACACACACATAACAACTTATTTTAGTCTTACAAGAAACATGCTATCAGCCGATTGCAATTTTCTTTTCACTGCTTGATGTGTGCATCATCTTATTTAACATATAAATATATGAATCCATGTGTTGCTCAATAATGAAGACATGCCACATCAAATTAGGGCTAAGTATGGGTCTATCCAATTCGGAGATTTGAAAATCTCCAGGATTGGACCAAACTTTAAAAATTTGGGTTTAAGTAGAACCGAAATTAAAACTGAAGTAAAAAATCTTTGTATTGTATTATCCCAATATTTAGGGGTAATACAATTTAGAGATTAGATATTTCAATATAGTCTCATATAATATGGAGATTCAGAGATTTTCACTATGTTTCAATCTATTGATCCAATTAACAATCATCTAAATTGCGTAGTTTTATATCAAAAAAATGTAGTTTTTGCGATATAATTTTTTAATTAGGAATTATTATATTAATAAATTAATGATTATTCACAAGTTTTTGGGATGAATACTATAAAAACTCTATTAGTATATTATAAATATAATTATGTTAGTGTTTTACTTAATTCAAATAGTTTTAATATTGACTTATATACGACTTAAAACTAATACATAACTTCTTATATTCAGTTTCTAACTTTTATACAAATTATTAGCCTATTGCAAATACTTTCTTATTGATAATGTATCACAAATATGTCAATTAATAAAAAAAAATATACTTTTAAAAATTAGAATATTAGATTATATAATATTGAAAAAATTTGAACTAAAATTTTATCAGTATCATATGAATATATTTGCAATTAAAATAACAATATTATTGGACTTATATACTACTATGTCATACTTTCTTATTATCAATTATTGATTAATCATAACATATGTTAAAAGCTTTTTTTTCTAAAACACATATGTAGTGAATTTAAATGTTTAATTATAATGTGTGGTTATATCTTAGTATTACTAAAATTTAACCCATATTATGTTACTAAATTTTCATTAATACAAATTTCATGAACCTAATATGTAAGCAAGTTATATAAATATAAATAATTATATTCAACTGAGATATATACATTTATAATTATACATTTATAATTCTTCTAAATTTTTTTTATATAATCTTGATATAATTTGATATTGATATAATGTCATGTATAATATTATAATTTTTGTGCTATCCATATATTATTCAATCAGCATTATTTATATATTATAAATAAAAGATTAAAAAACTTCAGTTATTTTGGTCCAATTTAATTCAGTATGGTTCTTGGTTCAGATACATATTAAGATATAGAATCGTACCAAAATATTTCACTCAATAAAGTTAGGTTCAGGGAAAGCCAAAAAGTCAACTGTTCGATTTAGTTAAGGTTATTTCCAGTTTGATTATTCAGTTTAATTTAAAATTAATATTAGCGCTCAACCCTACAATAAATAAGTAATTGTTCCTGAATAAATTAGTGTAAATAACATTGTAAATGACATCAAGTTCAATATTAATAACATTGAGTTTCATGTTAATGCAGTGCAGAATACATAAATCAAAAATGAAGTGAAGGAAGAGAAGGAACATATAATTCAAAGTAAGAACAAAGGAGGATCAACCAGTATGAACATGTAAGTGAGCAACAAAAGTTGGCCAAAGTTAACAAAGCTTAGCTTAACATTGTCAATGTCAAATTCATTATTAACAATGTTGAGTTCAACGTTAACAAAGTTGAGTTCAACAAAGTTGCGGAAAACATATCCTTTCTTTGCAAATTTTTGCTTTAATGGTGAGTCAACCAACGGAAAAACCTTGCATTTAGATGGAGTGATCAAAGCAATAGGATCTGCATATATGACAATCTCCTCCACATACTTTTGCCAAATGTTTAAGCCCATCTTCTTCATTCACTTTCGCATCATCTTTATGTTTTTAGTCATCCTCACCATTGCTTACTGGCTTATCCCACCATTAAATGCTACCATATCAGTCTTGTATGCCCCATCTATTTCATCATTAGGCTTCTTTATCTTTTGGATATACTGGTGCATATTGTTGGCCAGCTGATTCACCACAACCTTCAAGCTTTCCAACTTTTGGTCCATTTTATGGTGATAATCACTCAAATGATTATCAATTTTCTAATAATGATCATAAAATTAATTTGATTATTTGATTTATTATTAATTTGTGAATGGCTTAGTTATCTCTAAATTGAAATCAATAGTTTAAGATTAATTTGTAAATGATCTAATTAACCCTAAATTAATCAATTAATTATTTTAAATTTATAAAGATTTTTTGGGTAATTGACCCTAATAGTTTGTTGACATTGTATTAGAGAACTAGAGACATGGCTCAGTTAATGCAAAGTGAAGGAAGTGATCAGAACCATAATGTCATAAAGATAGAGTATTGGAAACCCTGTCGACTTCTTGGCACTTAAACATTAATTGCAAAGTATTTCTATATGGCTTAATTTTTATCTTTTAAACATTATCTCTCTCTAATTTTCCATTATGGTTTTCTTTTTCCCAAAATAACTCAATGGTTAGCTTAATGAATATTCATGCTTTCTTGCAACCACATCCCAAATACTCTAAAAGTATTCAGTGCAAAAAAATACTCTGAAAATACTTTTACTTTCTCTAAAAATATTTTCTTTTAATCCACCACAATCACTCTAATACCATTAAAGCTTTGATATCATGTTGAAAATATAGGAGGAACTCACAATGCAGTAAAAATAGAGACTGAAATTGATAGAGAATTCATCACTAAACATACAAAAAAAAAAAAAAAAAAAAAAAAAGAAAGAAAGAAAGAAACATTGGAAATTAAAAAAGAAACTTAATTTCATCACTAGAAAACAAAGAATGAAACAAGAACAAATACAAACCATTAAAGTGTTGAAAAAGAAAAGAAGAAAATGAGGAAGAAAAGGAAGAAAAAATGTTTATATTTTTCAAAGTTATAGCTTTTATTTTCTGTTGCAATTTTTTGATATTTTCTACGATAATTTTTTTTTAATGTTCTTATTTTCTTCCTCTTAAATTCAATAGAATCATTACATTGTAAATTTAAAATTAAAAAGAAGCAAATAAAGAGAAAAATATACAAGATAGAAATTAGTTATGCAAATATCTCATGTAACACCCCGATTTTGAGCTCACTGTGAGTGTTGAGGCTATAAGGAAAGTGACCAAATTAAGAGCAAAAGAGTGTAGATGACAATTATGAAAAATCAAAGTACTGAATGGGTATCCGTCCAGATATCGAGCCCCTAATAGTATGAAATAAGGTAAAGAATATTAGAAGAATATTACAGGAGATGGATTTGATATAAAAACGAATGAAATGGAGAGTGTAAGAAGGAAAATAGGAAGCTATGAGCTAATAATATAAAAAGGATACGTATTTGGAAAATCATGGCATTTAGAGTGAGTCGAGAAATCTCGACTCTGAAATAGATTTTTACATTTTATTTGGAGAATTTAAGGCAAATATGAAATTAGTAGAAGTAATAAAACTCAAAAATAAAATTGGAGTTGAGTATAGAAAATACCTAAGCAAAATCGGTATGCTATGCGCTTAACAAACGGACTTTGGTTTTGGAATTTCAAAAAATTTTAGTTTAGGGAAGATTGATGTGAAATGATTAAAAATAACATTAGGGACATAAAATAGTGATTAAAATATTATTAGACAATAATAGGATAATTAAGGATTGGAAATGATAATTTTACAATAAATAATAAAATTGTCATCATTATGTTATGACTCACCTCCAACTCATCAATAAATAAAGAAAAGAAAAGAAAAATGTCTAGGAAAGCTGCTATCCTAGGCATGGAGATGTGGAGGATGGAGATTTTGCCAAAATTCCAAGTAAATAAAATAAAAGAAAAAGAAAATAAAAACTATATAAAATCTTATAAGAAGATGAACATCATTCTATGCTTCTAACTCTTAAAAACTAGCCTAAGTTGAGAAAGAATAAAGAGTGGACAGCCAAAGGAAGAGAAGAAATGTGAGGAAGAAGAGGAAAGAAGAAAAATCCTAAATCTAGCTCCAACCAAGATAAGAACAATATTATACTTGCTAGTTTTAAGTATGATGTGATTATGTTGGTTTGTTTATTAGTTTTTTTTTGTTTGATTGATGATGGATGAAGTAGAAGAAGAGGATAAAATGAAGGGAAGGTGTTGATTAGAGAAGAAAGTGGTCATTTGAGGACAGACTAGTGAGGAAACATGTAAGATAGAGTGAAAGGAAGGAGATGGCTAGGTTCTAGTGGACAACCAAACTGCTAGAACTTGAAGTTCAATTTTGATAATACTAGAGTCCAAATTTAGCAATGTTCAAAACACAAAAATCAAAGCTTATATGTGAATTTGGTGATATAAAAAGGGCTTGATTCAATTTCCAGTACGTTGGGAGTTATGGGAGTGGAAATAAGGCTGTTTGGCATATAGGTCAGACTATATTATTGGAATTTGGGACTTGAATTGAGGATCCTAGGATGGGATTTAGACTTGACTCAAATAGATAAAATGAAACTTGTGGTATTATTTAAGTAATCTAAAAAATTTGGTAGCAAAATTCTAAGAAGATAAAGAGTTATTAAATAGTTTTTAGGACTGTCTCAGTAGGAAGGATAGTCAAGGTTTTAAGGACTTTAGCCTAAGTTTTGGGAACTCTATGGATAGAAATAGTTAAAGACCAAAGCTAACTAATTGTTCTCTTATGAGTCTAATTTCATTTAAAAAAATAACTAAATCAATTAGAGTTGTATAGACTGATATATAGTAGAAAGAGTAAAATAAGCTTAATAAACTTAGGCAGCAGAGTTAGGTCAGACTTTGATAAGTCACCTTAGGACCTATAGAAGTCTAAATATGTTGAATTTTAGATATGTTGGAGAAAAATGTGTTAGGATAACAAATAGAACTAAAAAACTTTGAAGGGGGAGACAATCCTCATATTGAGTAGTATAAAGGAATTAAAGAAAACAAAGGAAAAGGTGAGTGTATTTTATACTTTTATGTACATGGAATTGCCATTTGCTTCTTTGATTGAATTATCCATTTTTTTTCTATAAATACCTAAATCTTTTGCTTTTGAATATAAATTCTAAATTATTATTTGAAATTGCATTAAAAACCATATCATATGTTTTTTAACAGTGATATTGTACATTGCCTGGATTCTGAGAAAATCTTATTGCCATATTGTTCCATTGATTTTCACTAGCTAAATTTTCATATTTAGTAGTGAATTAAACCTTTCTCAATGTTCATTGAATATTCCTTGAAGTACCAAAAATGATACAATGCTATTATCCTTAATGCAGAGATCCCTTTTTTCGGTGTGGGGAACATCGGGCTTTATGCACAATGAAGTGACCCTTGCTAGGAGGGATTTTGAATACCCTAGTCGTAAGGTCTAGCTAACCTTATGTTCTGGAATTGTTCCATAAGAAGAGTCCCCGCCACTAGTGTAATATTTGATGGATAGCGATGAAAAGTTTCTACACTCATCCAGTGAATCTAGATTTCTGCTAAACTCTAATGTCAGTGTTATTCGTATTTCCTTTATTGCTATAGTTCTTGATATTATCATTCTTGCTACTGAACTCTAGTACTAGTATTATTGATTCCATTGTGAAGCTAAATTGAAGTGAATTAACCCTATATGCCTAATTGTTTAGAATGCATTCACTAAGTTTCACTCATTCCCCCTTTCGTTATTTTTTTACAAGACTAGTGGTTAATCAGTACAGCTCAAGTTTTGTCGTCTGCTTGAAGCTAAAAGTCAATTTAAAGAAAAAATTTTGCATTTTGATGATTGTATAATTAGTTATAAGAAAACATATATATTTAAAATTATTATGATATCTAGATGCTCCATGATACCTAAGTCTCCTAATTTATAAATGTACATTATTTATATATAATAATGCTAGTGGAAAATTTAGTATAATTATTTTTGTATAAAGGGCTATCAATTACTAACGCGTGATATTGACCTTATAAATAAATCATTATATGTGAAATATTAGGAGGATTTAAACTAGATGTGAAGTTGAGAATATAAGGAAGGAAAATTATTGGAAGTGTTTTTGGCTTGCAGGTTTTGATGTCTTGGGAATGTTATGTGTAAATACCAGTATACTGCTAGGATTATAGTAGATTCCCAATGTAATCAGGTTATATGAATTTTTGGGTATCTTAGACTTACTCATACTCTAGGACTGTCATATCTCAAAAGTAGAATTTGACAACTCAAATCTTCTTCACTTTATTTTTCCCCCATAACTTGGTGATTCAAGCTCAATAATATGCTTTCTACTACTAGTCTTTTTTGGTAGAAGAGCATAATAAGAAGTCCTTGCATTGGTACCAATAGTAGCAGTATCAGTAGCACTTGTATAGGTGGTTAAGACATCTCTTAAAGGAGAAGTATTCTAAGAAAATTGTACCCAATTGCTTTGCTTTTGGCTTATTGGTGAAAGCTCAAGTTTCTCCTGCACTTAGATTGACATTAAGAGTTGGGTCCAATCAAATTTCACCTCTTTGTTATTATTATTATTGGAAAGTAAAGCTTCTCATTGAAGAAGCTAAAAAATGACTCTCTATTTTGAAAGTTGGTATAAGAGATTTTAGCTAGAAAATTGACAATAATTCCTTTAGGTTCCAAATTCTTCAACTATTGGGGTTTGGTCGATTTCAATGGGTTGTTGTTAAGAGTGCTTGGCACCATTTTAAAGGCCTTTAGGCTAGTTGCATTGCTATTCTAGGCTTCCCATGCAGGTTTTCTTGAATGATGGCGACCCTTGTTTAAATGCCTTTTGCAATATTTTGGGTTAGCAACTGCATCCTTTGCGCGTCACCATTTCTTCCCATCTGTTTGATGACACCTTCCTTATTATGGATCCTCATTGTTGCTAATGTAATGTAGACTACTCCAACCCACTGCATAAATTGGGATAAAAAAAAAATTAGTAGTTACAATTAGTTGTTGGCTATACGCTGGAGGTGCTAAGAGGCACTGAGTAGTGGTAAAGTTTGAATCAATATCTCATTATAACAATTTTGTTGGACCATATATATATATATCATCTCATGGTTCTTTCATATCCCTTGAAAGATTCGTATATGATACTGAGATTTGGTCTAAGATTGAACTTGAATTAAAATAATCTAAGTCTAGCTTGAGAAATATAGAAATAGGGCAAAACTAGATTTCAGTCTATGAGGAGCCAAAATTAAAATGAAAGAAAAAAAAACTTATATTTGTGAGGCCTAATATATATATTTAAAAAAAGTCATAAATTTTATGAAGAGTAATATAAAATTAAAAATTTGGTGGCTATGGTTCTTCCACCGGGTCATGTAGTTTCACCCCCTTGCATGCGTTTTTAAAAATTGACATACTGTGCAATTAATTTCATTTTTCTTAAATTTATTTTTAAACAAAAAACAAATATGCAATAGCTTATTAAAACAATACAAATTTCACAATTTTCTGCTCACATAATTAATCTCACTAAGAAAAAAAATCATAATTTCCTTTTAATATGATTCAAAATTTAAATTTCTACTTTAAAAAAATATGTAGAATCTTTTTCATTTCTCAAATCCATTTTGAAAAAATAAAATTAAAGACAACAAATCAAACGCATTTACTAATTTTGATGAAAAAATTAATTAATTAATTAATTAATCAAATCTCCTAGCAAATTAAAACACATGAACTTACCCACAATATTTTTAGCAAATGCTGATGGCAGCTTACTAATCTCTTTATCATCTAAGGTCATCCCAAAAAAATATGCAATCACCCAACTGTTCCCATGACATTATTTATAGCCTATGTTGACTATGAGAGACGACACTTTTCAAAATTGAATGAGTATTTTGTAGATTTCTTTTAATAAATTACAATTCTCGAATTAAATATTTCATATTGGATTAAAAATTTTTACATGGTTAAATTATTTTAAAAAAAATATAATTTAAAGAATTTTCAAAATTTGAGTTGGCATAAAATAAAAAGTAATAAGATGTATATTCATAAATTAGAAAATAATTTAATTACTCCCATTTAAGTTTCCAATAAAAAATAACCAAATTTAAGTTATCAATAAAATAAATTTAAGTTTCACATTGGGACTACATTTACAGTATACTTTTGATCCTTAATCCCCAGTCCCTGCCGCAGAGATTGTGCAATGCCACATGACCTCCTTCTGACCGGTCTTCCTGCATGGTAAAATTTCAAAAATGCCCCTTTTTAGTTCTTTTTCAGTATTTTCAGTCTTATTCCTCCTTGTCTTTATACTTTTCCAATACTTAAACTACTCTTATTCATATTTGCCTATAAATAGGCCATTCATTTCTCATTTCGAGACACACTTTGAATTAGAGTTGATAACTATCTTCTAATTCCTCTCTTTTTGTCCCTTTAACCAATATCTTTAAATTAATTAATTAATTGCTCCACCCTAATCTAAGTTAATTAATCATTTTAATTAACTAAAATTTTTTAAAAAACTAATCACTCAATTAATTAATTAATTAATCTTTTTAATTAATTAATTAATCACTTTTTAGAATCAATCCATCCTAATTAATTAATCATTTTAATTAATTAACCAATCCACCCATTTAATCACATTAATTAATTAATCAATTCATCAATCAATCCAATTCTTCGATATCGGCTAAATGGAACTTCAGTCTAGCGAAACTCTCCGCCTAACCCACTCAAAGGTATAATCATTTTCCTCATTCATCCAACCCCCAAAGTAAAATTAATCTGATTAATCTTGAAACACTTTCACTTAATCGTGTAATGAACTACGGGTTTGGATCCTTAGGTACGTAGGTATATTTAGAAATCTAAACTGCAAATCCAAATCCAAACTCATCCCTTTTCCCTTTTCATTTCAAAATGTAATTGTTTATATTTATATTTTCACCTTGTAAGGGAATTTGTGGCCTCTCAAGAACCCATAAGGACTAGAAAAAGCATATCATAATCTTGTTATTTAATTATTTTTAGAATTAAAGAGTGATTATGTGATTTTTCTATAATCGATAAGGACTATAGAAAACACTCTCCTTAATTTATGGATATTTTATTTTATTGGCTCCTTAATTTTTCATGCATTTTTAATTATGTCATGATCATGCATTTTAATTGTCATCTTATAATTGTTATTCACGAAACTAATTTTTTAAGCCAAATTAAATTTAAGAGCTAAATCAAAATTATTAAAACCAAAAACCTAGTTCCAAATTCTCTTTGGTTTCAAAGACTAATAATTTTATCATTGGTTAAATTAATCAAAAATTAATGAATTTGAGTCAATTTTTGGTTTTTCCTTATTTTTTCCATTTAAAATAAATTAAGGTGGTGACTCCACTTTCAAAATCAACTCATCCAAATCCAACGATTCTATCGCAAGTCTAATCTCAAATGAGCATTCTGATTCCCCTCTAATGGATTAGACCGGTACTTGAGCGAGATCTCACAATCATTGCTTAAAGATAGCATTGTGATCTATATATAATTATACTTAGTATACTATCTTTTATTGTTTATTTAATTTTACATCTATATTTTTTTTAATTCAATAAAATTAAACTTAGACATCTTGCAAGGATGATATGTTAATTTATTACTTTGTTTGGATACTAATTATTAATTTATTACTTTGTTTGGATATTAATTATTTTACATATTTTTAATTTATTTTTTTCACATTTTTATTTTTTTAATTGTGAAATTAATGTTTAATTAATTGCAATTGAAATTGAAAAGAATTGTAGAATTAAAAATTAATTAATTGCAATTGTGACTTTATATTTTTATTATTGTTATTTGCTACACCCTGACTCCAAGTGACGGTCTTAGATCATGAACATGTTTAAACCACCAACCACCCGTAGAACCCAATAGACAAATAATTTGGATCAATAATCATGATGCTTACAATTCAACTAATCACTCATTGCATATCAATATCCATCATTCTTTTCAATAATCATATTAAATATTCAATACGTTTTCAATGTTCACTATGGATCAAGAATCAATTCTTGTACTATCATCCATAATGAACAATGGCAAAATTTTATATCATTAGATAGTCCAAAAGAATCATTCTACCTAAGTTTAACCCCTAATGATATATTGTGGAGCAACTATAGAATGAACATTCATAAATATAGCGTTACATATAATATATAAGTCCAAAACTTTACATCACGATTTGCTTCTTATGAAGAAAGGATGAAAATGCTCTATCTTCTACTACTCTATCCTCCTCAACTCTAACACCTGAAAAACATAATTGAAAAGGGGTAACCTTTAAGTTAATGAGATTATGAAATATATCCATACCTATGAGTTCTCAATGGAAAATAATAAATAGTTCAATAATTGGTATATCAATAACAAAATCAAAATACATTAAGGGTTGTAACAATGTCAATAACGTGCCTAGAAGGAACAACACCAATCAATTCAATTTGATAAAATAATATCAATCAGTCAATTAATCAATCAATAGGGTAGTAACTTCTCCCTTTTTATGTATATTTGGTGGAGCATATGCTTAAAGTGCAAGGTCCTTGCTAGGTAGGACAATGATACATTAGACACTATAAATTTAGTCAACAGTGCATATGGGCTAATGGACTATCTCCCATTTTTATAGGCATTATATCATAATAGGTTTAGCTAGGTCAAGGTTTGGTAGGTTTAATCAATGGATATTAGTCCAAATGGCCATCATGTCAATCAATAGGTTTCATTATATAAATTCAATATACAATGGCTAGTAATGAGTAATAGAATATCGATGACAATTATCAATAGATTATTCATAATTCGATATTTAGCATTCACAGCAAGAATGACTTTTCATTTATGGTGGTTCACATGCATAGATATATTTCATAGTCCATCTCAATTAGCAAAAAATACTCCAATCCTAGCTGAAGCATTATATCTTGGTTGGAATTCATTAATAATTTGGCCTACAGAAAAATGGCCAAATAACAATCAATCTAGGGTTCACAAACTCTAACTCTAATGTTGAATCTTCCAAGTTAACTTAAGAATAATCTATATACTCATATGTCATTAGTATCACATATTTCTTAAAGAATAATTCATATACTTAAGGTTTGATTTCTAGGTTTTCCATTAATTTTTATCTATAAACTTTCACTTGTGATAATTACCCATAAATGCCTCTAACTCAAGAATGGTGCTACAACATTATATTGATAAAGCCTTTGAAGAATGTTGAAGGATTAGCAACTTACCTCAAATTTCTTTCAATCTTAAATCCTAATCTTTAAGAATTAATGAAGAAATTCATCTTAGATCTTGTGTATCCTTTGTTTTCTTAAGTATTAATGACTAAAATCCTTTGTTTTCTTAAGTATTAATGACTAATCTTAACCTTGGAAGAGCATTCATGGTGTTGGGTAGGTTTTGGGGACCGATTAGGTCGAAATAAACGAAGAGAGAGTCGGTTTTCACGTTTAACTGACATGTCCTTCAATTTATATATCTTGATGAGTTGTGGGCGTGAATTCATTATCACTGACATGGCTCTCTTGCATCAATGGCATGAACATTGTATCAATAGTGTGGCTATCTTCAAACCCAAAATTTATTGTTCATACATAAACAAAACTATAGGCAGTGATAATTTTATCACAAGCGTGATTGCTAAATATTAACCAAAACTCATCCATTCTTGCTGCCAACTTGCCAAAATCATCCCATATTTCCAATGCTTTTCAAACTACCACATATTGTTAGAAATCCATTTTACAAGTATCATTCCATCACAATTATACATTCATAATGCAATATCAATAATAGTAGTTCAAAAGAATCAATATATAGATCAAATTCATCAAGAAATATATAATATACAAAGTTCACCGCTTAGTTCACTAATCCAAAGATAAAGCCTATACATGTCAACAAAAGTCTTGGGTATTACATTATTATTATATTAATATTATTAATTAATTAAACAAAATAAGAATTCCTTTAAAATCAATTTCTTACTATTCTTCAAGATTTGTATGAAGAACTCAAGAAAACCATAAAATTTATTATTATAATCTATTTTTTTATATGATTCGAATAAATAAGAGGAAATTATTTGTAATTCGATGATTGTTTTATAATAGAATTGATTTGTAAGGTAATTTTTATATTTTCTCTAATTAATGTATTCATATTAAAAAATCTCAATATCATATTTTATATTTTTTATATATATTTTTGAACCCTATATGGCAATTCCTAGAGGGGGTGAATAGAATTTTGATTTTTAATGCAATTTCACACCCTAAATAATATTTTCTAACAAATGTAGCAATATATAAATTGAAGGAGGTGAGAAATAAGAAAGTTTAGCCAATTTTGATGGTGGTTCGGAGCAAACTTTTTTCCTATGTCCATTTCTCCTAAATCCACAACTTAGAGTTCTATTAGTTCTTTGAGATTGCGCTCAATACTTACAATACATTAGTTGATATGAAATTTCACTCTTGTAATAGATTTACAGAATTTCGCACAACATATAAAGAATTACAAGAAAGTTTGAGGTTCTAAAGTCTCTCAAGACTTCAAAAGAAGCTATTACAATAATTTGAGTTAACCTCAAAAGCTTTTACAACTAAACACAAATAATATAAGTTAAAGCACTATGTGTTCTAAAAATAAAGCAAGAGAATTTTTTAAATTTAGAGTGCAATAATCTCTTTGAATCACTTAGTATCTCTATTTTTTAATTTAGGAACTTCACCTATATATAAGTCTTCAAATTAGGTTCAAAAATGTATCTGAAATGAAAATGATAGATCTTTGCTTCGATATCATCTTTAACACCTAAAAATCTTTTTAGATTTTATTTGAAAATGATAGATAACATTTGTTACTTTGCTCTAGTAATGATACGAACCCCAAATGACCTGCTTTGAGACCTAATACCTTTACGCTTGAAAGCGACTCTCTCAGAAAGTCAAATCAAGTTTGCAAGGAAAAATCTCAACTTAATAACAAACATATGTCAAGGAACCTTGGTATGTTGTGAACAAAACAAAGTGATTAACTTTGGAAGTTCGGATTGTTGGTTCAAGCAAGAACCGAAATTGAGAATTTTCTCACAAAAACACAAGGCTATATTTTTGAATTATCAAAATTCTTTCTATTCCTAGATTAGCTAAATATTTATATCATTTTAGTTAGGTTACAAACCCTAAATTTTTTACTAACTAAAATTCAGACCTGAGCTTAAATTAAACAAACTAAAAGCCCAAATAACTAATTAAAATACTTAAAGTAGAAAAAGGATATATATGGGCTTAGTTAATAAAATCAGCCCAATGACAATATAAGAATAAAGTAAAATAATTAAATTTGAAAATAGAAAGCATAGGGAGTCCAATCCATTGTGTGCAGCTCGCTCGACGCCTTAGCCCAACTCGCCCAATGCCTCATCATTCTGAAAAGACTTCTTAAATTCTTTTTTGGGCATATCTTTGTATACTTCTTGCAAGGCTATTGGATTCCCATTAAGTAATGTTAGTGACTTTTTTATGAACGGATGTGAATTTCCTCTTTATATAAGAAGTCTCAATTTCATCTTATTGGTGGATAACATTGGTTACAAATTAGTGACTAGCGTGATTTTGCTCTTAATTTTGACTAATAATCAAAACCATAAGTTCTTGGTACCATAAATGAATCAGATATTTTTTATTCAAATAAAATTCTAAATTTTGAGGAACAGATATGCTGCACAAAAAGCTTTTAAGAGATTGCATTTTCTCATTTCGGAAATGTTTTCTGACTAAAAACTCAAGGAAATTTGCCCAAAAAATTCAAGCATGTTTCCATAACTTGACAAGTTAGAAACTCATTTCCATAAATGGAAACTCATTTTCAAGTTAAAAAAAAAAATCAGCTTGCCTATATCAACCCCTAAACAAAAATATCCACTCCCGATTTCATTTTTCTTTATATAATAATAATAATAATTATTATTATTATTATTATTAATTATTATTATTATTATTATTATTATTATTATTATTATTATTATTATTGTGTACATCTATAGTAGTTTTTTTTTCTAATGTGCTTTGTACATTAATCTCTATTATGACTCATTAAGATTCGTTTTAAAACATAATTTAATTTGCAAATATTTTTATCTTAAATATTAGTATAATTGTTATATGATATGTAACTTAAATGAATATATGTGATATTAATTTTTTAAATTATGGTATTTGTTAGATAATAAACTTCTTTATAAACTACATTCTTTGTGTAGATTGCTTTTTTTTTTTTTTTTTTATTTAGATTTTCACTTTTGATTAATGCTTTCATAGTAGATGCTCAAACATTCATTGACAATACAACATATAATTATTCATAATAAATATACTTATTAGATATTATTTATCCTTATGCTTTATTAATACTCATTGCAAAAAAAAAAAAAAAAAAAACGCATAGGAAATTATTTTCTTTTCAAATGAAAAATATATCCCTTATTTTCAGTTGGTGACAGTGGTATTTTTGGCAATAAGACATGTTTTCCTACGTATTATCTTTCTGTTATTTTTGCATGTGTAAATTTCTATTAAATTTTTTGTATACTATCCTAATTCCATTGAGTAATATTGTAGAACAATTAACTTTTAGTTCCAATTTATGAGGTGGCAAATTATTTGATAATAATATGTTTAGAAACTGTTTTTTGGTACAGTCCTCATCTTATTTTTGTTATTATATTTGATATCGCTGTTCATAATTCTCTCTCGATCTCTCAATCCAGTTTAAATGAAACATTTTCAAATTTAAGAAAATTAAGCATTAACCAAAATTTTACAAATAAAATATTTAAGTTTAATTTAACCCTTTTAATAATTGTATAGTTATATAATGCACTGAATTGTATGTGAAGAAATATATTATTCCTGAAATAAATAGTGGAGCTCATAGTTATTGTGTTATAATTGGATTTCGTATTTGTGTGTATCAGTGTAAGCTTTAACATTAGCAAATAATATAATGAATATAAAATAGGAATTTTTTAATTTATAATTATTCGACTATTTAATTTAGAATAAATATAAAATAAAAACATCTTTTGAATTTAAATAAATATAAAATTTGATTTAACTTGTTTCTTTTTCAATTTGTATGAAAATTTACTCATTTATATATTTTATATATTATATTAGATATTTTGAACTCAATTTATTGTTTTTCTATATTTATTTTTTAAATGTCATCCTTTTATCTTTTTATTTTTTGAATAAAGATTTTCTATAATATAAGTTGAAATTTATCTAATATTTTAGTAATTTAAATTCTTAATAATTTTATTTCTTTAAAGGCTTCAATAGTTTGGATAAGTTTTTATGTCCTTAATAAATAAATAGAAAATTAAAAGAGCAACTATAAATTAAAATTTTGCTGTTAATGAACATAACATACAAAAAAAAAATATTGAGTTTAATTGTAATTTAACAAGCGTAAAATTACCGATTCCTTTCTTCTTTTATAAAAAAAGAAATTTTATATTGTTTGACTAAGCAAAAAAACAAATCTTTTATCCATTATTAATACGGTTCTTATTTCATTGGATTTGTACATTAAAAAATATAAAATAATAATTTTATTTAAAAGATAAATTTTTAAAATTATTTATTAAGTTCTCATTTCCTTGTCTCTGAACAATATATTACTAATTAACATAGTATCATGAACATACTTGCAATAGATCATTCAGTCTAACCACATAAATTAATTAAAATATTAATTTCTTTTATTATGACAACTAATATTTTTGCAACCTTGATATTAAATATCAAAATATAATGTAATATATTGTCAAAAATAATAAATTAACTATTATTTTTTTAAAAAAATTAAAATTGTATTTAAATAAATAAACTGATCAATTGCTATTGTTAATAAAAAATTAAATATTTTTCCCATAAGAGGAAACAATCATATTGTAATTATAAATTTTTAATCTTTTTGATGTTGATCTTTTTTCTTAGTAGTGGGACTTTTTCATCTTCTTATTTTTTTTCAATATTTATTATTTATATATCTATCATTGATACATCTTAAATTTGTTTAACAATGAAAACTTTAATTTCATCTTTTATATGATTCTATTTAGTTAATCTCACAAGAAAATAATATTATTTTTTCCTCATGCTAATTACCAATTAATTTCTTGTAAAATTTGCTATAGTCTCTTTTTTTCTACGATAGATAAAAAATAAGATATAATAAAATTTTAAAATAAAAAGTGATATAATAAATATATGATTAATTAAACTTTTTATTATAATGTAACATATTATGAAAGTATATCTTAGATTTTTTATATTTGTCAACTGCACATCCTATCAATATTTAAGCATTTTCATATAGAATTATACAAAAATTCATGTCTCCATCAAATACTCGAAATTTTAATATATACCTATAACATAAAACAAATACTTGTTAATAATGTGAAAAGCAAATATTTGTTAATATATTTAGCATTATTATTATTGTATCTGTCATCTCTGTTTTCCTTCCAATCCAATAGGATAAATTTTAGTTATATATGTTGTGCAAAATCTTTTTGGTGATTATCTAAATCTTTTTATATTTAATTATAAATATTTTTCATCGCTCTTTAATATCATGTTATTATAACTGATAATTTCATAAATTATAATTACATTAGTATTTTTATAAATAAATAATAAGCTTACAAAATTATTAAAGATAAAATTTAAAAATAATATAATCACAAGTCTCATAGGTCTTGAACTTCTGATATATTTGGATTAATTTGAATAGTACTAATATTTAATATTGACAGTTAAAATTCAGCTATAGCATAAAGAATTAAAAAAAAATTAAATTTAACTTAAGTGTTTCGATGTTGATAATTGAATTTTAGCTATTGTATAAAAAATTTAAAAAATAAATATTAAATTTAATTATTTATAGAATTATAAATAAATTGATTTTTTTTAGAGAAGAATATACCACTATAAATGTCACGCTCTAAACCTGAGG
Source organism: Reutealis trisperma (assembly GCA_947687605.1). Taxonomy (NCBI): domain Eukaryota; kingdom Viridiplantae; phylum Streptophyta; class Magnoliopsida; order Malpighiales; family Euphorbiaceae; genus Reutealis; species Reutealis trisperma. The sequence goes on along the minus strand of CANTUT010000159.1, from coordinate 410,791 downwards.
GCACGTGACTGGCACTAGGACACGGAAAATGTATGTGGCTACCAGTGCTCGTAGTAAGCCTAACCCAAACCACAAGACAAAAAATCCAAAACTGAAAGGGTTATGGGCCCAAATGGAGTTAAGCAGATCCAAAATAATATCAACACAATATAAATATTCTTGGGCCAACAACTCATTTATTTCATTTATCTCAAAAATGTAGTAAATTACAAAAGTTCTGCTTAACAACATACATCTCAAAATATTAAATTACAAAAAGGTTTTGCTTAACCCAAATATTACAGCTCTTTAAAATACATAACTGAATGATGACAATGTACAATTATAAAGTGTAACAGTGTGGAGTTTTAGAGTTATATTTACAATGTACACCTATTACACGTATTCTTAATATCCCATTAATACAAATTACTGCCGAAGGAAAATTGGCAGTCTACGTAATTACAATTCTTTCACAAGCTCATTCCCTGACCTGAAAACAACAAGATGAACAGGAATAAGTGTTCGACTCAGTGAATGATACCAGCTAATATATTAAACTAGTATCCTACAGATAGAATTCTAATGCAGATGCTATGCACTATGCCACATAAACAGACAAATAACCCAATCAAGCAAGGATGGGTTATGGTCTACAGTACCATACTGATACTCAATACTCAACATGGGGAGCCGATCCCCCTACTCTGGCTTTCTGAATCCAATAATCTATCTCTTATATTCAAGGGGCCCGGCCGTCACTGGTCTGTACCACGCAGCCCTGACCCGACTGACAGCGGCCCTGGCGATGAGCAGGCCCGGCCAGCATCAATCAGTCATAGCTCATCTTCTAAATCCATCATAATCCAAATCATAACCATAACAAATCCATAATCCTAGGTGGTACTGTATCCTCCCGACCTCCATCCATCAATCACAAACCACAATATGGCACAAAATACAGAATATCAGTTCATCATTCACAGTCAAATGTTACATGCTTATATATGCAGTAGTAGTGCATAATATACATATATATACATACAGCAATGCATATGAAATGGAAACAGGATAATACACTAGTGAGTATCACTCACCTAACCGCCGACGCTTCCGACCGATTTCCCTCGGAAGAGCAGCCTTGGAACCAGGAAGACACCAGACATCTACACCTTGCAACAGTGAACATTATTAGGATAAGAATCACACTTAACCCCAGGACAGACTCAATAACCTAACAAATACTCTAAGAACTACTAAACATAAAATAACTTATATAACGACTGAAATACAAGGGTTTTAGGTTAACCTTCACAAATTTCGATCATACGGACGTCGAGGGTCGTGCTAGAACATCGAAATAGAACCACTGTACCTCCCTATGCGTCGCCGCTGCTGGTGGTGGATTTGGAGAAACTCCACACCCGCAGGTTCACCTCGATGCCAGGATCACGGAAATGGTTACCACTCGCTGTCACTCGCCCTCCAGTCACTAGAAAATGCCTCCAAAGTTTCGGGTTGCATTTTCTGATCTCCTCCTCCGGCGGTCCTCAGGGGGCAAGGCAGGTACCAACTTGAAGCTCTCATCCTCAGGAGTTGAACGACACCAAGATCGCCAGATTCCGCCGCCGAAATCGACTGAAAAATTGAGTTGAAGTTACAGTGGCTGGACTTCCTCTTTGCGCGATTTCTCCGCCGTTCGTTGGCCGATTGACGATCCACCACCTCCCCTGGGGTTGCCGGACGACCCTCTACCCAGGGTGGTGGCGGTGCTCACCACGGCCACCCAGAACGCCACCCAGCTCCTCTCTCTCTCTCTCTGCCTCTCTCTCTCTCTCTCTCTCCTCCTTCATCTACTGTTTCTTTCCCCCGTCCTGCCTCTCCAAAACGCCGCGTTTCACCCTTCACTGGCCTCTTTTCCTTTCCTCTTCTTTTAATTAACTTGAGACACAGTTATATTACATATATATATATATATCTATATACTAAACCTTATAATATAAAATAATAATAATAACAAATAATATCAGTAATAATAATACTAATAATAATCATAACAACAACAATAATAATAATGATAATAATAATAATAATAATACTAATAATAATAATAATAACAACAATATTAACTCATAACTATATATAATAATAATAATAATAATAATAATAATAATAATAATAATAATTTATAATATACATACTAATTATAATACTTTACAACATAAACTTATATATATATAACAATATACTATGGACAGTAATAATAATTCAATTAATACAATTTATTCATAATAATAGTAATTATAACGGAAATCCAAACATCCGATAAAATACTATAATCAAACTTATAATATTAATTAATACCTTTATTAATACTCAAATATCCAAATACAATTCTCCAAAAATCCACATTAACTTTATCATAATAATATACATATATGATATTATACTAAAATTACCATTAATAATACATATTCAAATTATCTAAATATTTATAATTTAGTAAAATATAATTCCAATTCTTGCTTTAATAAGAAAAATAATAAAATAATATGTTTCCGTACAAAAATAAAATTTTATAAAATAAATAGAAATTCAGGGTGTTTCAATAAATGGGAATTTTGAATTTGATAATGCAATAATAGGGTTTTACTTATTATTGTTAACTGAATTCTCAACTAATATACTTTCTTTTTTTGCTGGATCTTCCCGTAGAAATAAAAATAATTTTTCTAATCTATAATAGGATTTCTCAAAGTCAAATTAATTTTGTTTAACTTGTTAATATTTAAATAATTAATGTCAAATTAGAATTTTTCTAACTTGTTAATATTTAAATAATTAATGTCAAATTAAAATTTTTCTAACTTCTTAATATTTGAAATAACATAAAAAAATATAAATTATTTTGATTAAATTCATTTATACAAACTATTATTATTTTTCTAGAACATACAAATTATTACTAATAGCTAAAATAGCTAATTTTAAAATTTACAGTGGGAAAAAATAATAATTTACAGAATAAAAATCAAATTAAAATTTTTCTATTTTGTTAATATTTGAATAATCAAAGTCAAATTATAATTTTTCTAAATTATAAAAAAAATTATATTTTTATATGTTTTTCTAATATTTTTGTTTTTGAGCAAGTTTCTTAATTTTTTTCAAATATTAAGAAGTTTGATTCAAAAAATATAAAAAAATAAATTATTCTAATTGAATTTTTTATTTAAATTAAATATAATTAATTATTTATTAAATAATTATTATTTTATTTTTTTTCTTATTCTAATTGAATTCGTTATTTTTTATTTAAATTAAATTAAATTAATATAATTAGATTTATAAATTTACAATGTAATTAATTATAAATAAAATAATAACTATTTTATTTTTTTTATTCTAATTGAATTTACTCTTTTTTTATTTAAATTAAACATAATTAATTATATATTAAATTACAATTATTTTATTATTTTCTAATTATAATTGAATTCATCTTGCATTATTTAAATTAAATATAATTAATTATATATTAAATAATAATTATTTTATTTATTCCTTATTCTAATTAAATTTATTATTCATTATTTAAATTAAATATAATTATATAATTATATTATTTAATTAATAAATGACTATATTAATCATCATAAATACACCATTAGAAAAAACTTAGTGAGAATTATTACGTAAATTTGTTTATCTTCCTTTTTCGTATATTTATATATAATATAGATAAATTGTTATTTTTAGTATTTTTTTGTATATATATGTATAAATTAATATTTATAAATATATTAATATTTATAAATATATTTTTATATTTACATATTTTTTTTATATTTTTTTTATCTTATTTTTTTAGAAATTGTCGTTTTCACATTTGCTGTTTTCGTAGAACATGGACTGAATCATATGAAAATTGATGGGGAATTCTATTTTCAATCCCCATTATCTCATTGCACTCTTCATAAAATTTAATAAATTAAATTATTTATTTATATATGCTAAGTAAATTGTCTTTTTCACCATTATAACTTATGTACAACCCCTTTTGCACCTAAATTCATAATCCTTTCTTCTTCAAGAAGTTACTTTTACTTTTGAATTTTATTTTGTGTATTTGGAGTTAGCGCATTAAAAAATTCAGACTTGATAAATATGATATCATTAAAAATTTTATTGAAATACCCCGAATTTTCAATTATTTTATAAAATTCTATTTTCGTACGGAAACACATTATTTTATCATTTTTCTTATTAAAATAAGATTAGAGTTATATTTTATTAAATTATAAATATTCATATTATTTGAATATGTATTATTAATGACAATTTTGATATAATATTGCAATATTATATTATTATGATTATGTTAATGTAGATTTTTTGAAGAATTGTATTTCGGATTATATTTTGATATTTGAGTATTAATAAGGGTATTAATTATATTATAAGTGTGATTATAGTATTTTATCGAAAGTTTAGATTTCCGATATAATTACTATAATTATCGTAAATAATGATATTGATATATATTCATGAGTATATGTTGTAAATTATTATTAATATGTAAATTATGAATTATTATTATTATTACTATTATTTGCATTATTATGATTATTGGTGGTATTATTATTATTATTATTATTATTATTTTGTATATATAAATATGTAGCATTATGTTTATAAAATATATATAAATATAGTATTATATGTATATATTATACGGTTTGGAGTATATATATATAAGCAAATCAGTTTTAAGTAATTAAAAAGAAGAAGAAGAAGAAAGAAGCATGGTGATTGGTTATTTGAAGAAGCCCAAAACGGGGCGTTTTGGAGCAGGCAGAACGGGCAGGAGAGAGGAGAGAGAAAGGGAGAAGCCGAGAGAGAGAGAGAGAGTGTTGACCGTGTTCCTGCCGGCGGTGGCAAGCACCGCCACCACCGTTGGGTAGAAGGAGGACCGGCGACCTCGAGGGAGGCGGCAGCCCGGTGATCGGCGGCGGCACGGCGGCGTACGCAAGTAGAGAAGTACCGCCGGCCATCGCAACTTCAACTTTGTTTTTCGGCCGATTCCGGCAGCAGAATCCGGCGATCTTGGTGTCGTTTTACTCCTGGAGATGAGAGCTTCATTTTGGTACCTGCCTTACCCCCTGAGGACCACCGGAGGAGGAGATCGAAAAATGTAAAACCGTGGCTTTGGAGGCATTTTTCGGTGGCTGGAGGGTGAGTGCCGGCGAGTGGTGACTGTTTTTGGGCTCCTAGGGTTGAGGTGAATCTGCTGGTGTAGAGTGTCCCCAGATCCGCCACCACCGGCGGTGGCGCGTGCCCGGCCGGCGGTGGCGCATGGTGCCGGCGCGTGGGGAGGTGCAGTGATTCTGTTTCTTCATTCTGGCACAATCCTCGACGTCTGTATGTTTGAAATTTGTGAAGGTGAACCCGGAACCCTTCTATTTCAGTTGGTTTATGAGTTAGTCTATGTTTAGTGGTTTTTAGAGTATTTGTTAGGTTATCGAGTCTGTTTTGGGGTTGAGTGTAACCCTTATTATGTTCATGTTCTCTGTTGCGAGGTGTCGGTGTCTGGCGTCTTCCTGATTCCCAGGCTACTCTTCTGAGGGAAGCCGGTCGGAAGCGTCGACAGTTAGGTGAGTGATACTCACTGATATATTATTCTATTTCCATTTCATATGCATTGCTGTGTGTATATATTTACGTATATTATGCATTACTATTGCATCTATAAGCATGTGACATTTGACTGTGAGTGATGAATTGATATTCTGTATTATGTGCCATGTTATGGTTGCGATTGATGGATGGAGGTCGGGAGGATACAGTACCACTTAGGATTATGGGATGGTTATGGATTATGATGAGATTCAGAAGATGAGCTATGACTGATGGATGTCGGCCGGGCCTGCTCAGCGCCAAGGCTGCTGTCAGTCGGGTCAGGGTTGCGTGGTTCAGACCAGTGACGGCCGGGCCCCTTGGACATAAGAGACAGATTATTGGATTCAGAGAGCCAGAGTAGGGGAATCGGCTCCCCATATTGAGTACTGAGTATTAGTGTGGTACTGTGGACCATACCCCATCCTTGCTTGATTTGATGATTTGTCTGTCTTTATGACACGGTGCATATCATGTGCATTAGATTCTATCTGTTGGATACCAGTTTAATATATCAGCTGGTATCATTCACTGAGTCGAACGCTCATTCCTGTTCATTTTGTTACTTTCAGGTCAGGAAATGAGCTGGAAAGGAATTGTAATTGAGTAGACTGCCAATTTTCCCTTTGGCAGTGATTTGTATTAATGAGATATTAAGAATGTATATAATAGAAGTATATTTGTAATTGAAACTCTAGAACTCCGCAATGTTACATTTTGTAATTGAGCTTTTTGTGTTATTTTCAGTTATGTAATCTTTGGGGTTAAGCAGAACTTTTCTGTAATTTATGATTTTCTGGCAATTATGGAATAAATGATGTTGGGCCAATTTGACAAAGTTATGTTATATTGTGATTTCATTTGGTTCTGCTTACTTTGTTTGGGCCCATAGCCCTTCCCAGTTGGGCTTTTCAGTTGTGTGATGTGGGCTTTTTTTATTTTGTGGTATGGGTTAGGCTTACTATGGGCACTGGTAGCCACGTGCATGTCCCGTGTCCTAGTGCCGGTCACGTGCCCTCGGGATCGGGGCCTGACATTTATAATTTAAGAGAAAATTAAATTAAAACATGACTTAAAAAGTATTAAATAAAATTTAGTATTTTAATTAATTAGTATTAGAGAAAAATGAAAATAACAGTCTAATTACAAAAATAATTAAATAGGAGATTACAAAGTAGTGAAAGTGAAAGACAAAGGTTTAAAAGTGAAAGGAGTATAATTGTAAACAAGTTATAAATTTTTTTTTTATTTATTGGGAAAAAAGATTGTAAAGATACAAAGATAAAAAGGAAAAGAGGGAGTTGTGAGAAGAAAATTTTAAATAAAGAGAAATTATAAAAAGAAAGAGATTGTGAAAAAAATAAAGGAATGGAAATAGAGTTCCTTAACCTCACCGCTACACGCCAATACATGTTAGTGGAGCTAAGGCCCAATATCTTCCATTTATATCAAACCGCCAAAGCCCACAACAAACTCTATAAATCCGCCTGACCACGGAAGTTTTATCATTTTAACGCGATCGACGGTAGAACCGAAGCGTCGCACTGGCATCTCATCAGACTTGTTCTCAAAGAAACCCCTCAGTATTAAAAGCCCCTGAATATTAAAAACCCAATCGTCACCTGAAACCTACCTAAAAAGCTTTCAATAATGGCGACGGTAGCTGTGGAGACTAAGCAACCAGATTCAATAATCGCCGAGGAGACATGCTCCGCCAAGGCGGCGGTCAAGCAAGGAGAGGGCCTCAGACAATATTATATCCAACACATCCACGAACACCAGCTTCAGGTTCGCCAGAAGACCCACAATCTCAATCGTCTTGAAGCTCAGCGTAATGAGCTCAATTCTAGGGGTACGTAGTCGAAATCGTTAATCTTTACACTTATATTGATGTATCTATCGAAAATCTAGGTTTGGGGATGCGTTTATTGTCGTTTTAATTGGATGTTTGGGGTTATATTCAATTTCTACAGGGATTAGGTAGCTAGGGTTTGCAGCTCTGATATTCAATTTATTTATTTTTATTTCGTATTTAAATTCCTGGACACCAATTGATGTGAAATTATGAAGCTAGTAAAGTGAATTTTCTTATGTGCTTCGATCTAGAATTTAAACCTGGTGTTGAATGAACTAGACCAAATAATTTTCAATTATTTGCATTCCTGGGCTCAATTTCCTCATATTCTGCAAAGTGAGATAGTTCAATAACACTTAAGTTTTGTGTGCGATTTAAATTTGTCGGGGCCTACCCCAAATGCCTATATATTAGCATCCCTCTTGGTGCGCTGTATGCTGAGAAGATTTTCCTGCATTTTGGAGCTAGAAACTTGTGGTTTTTGGCAGCATAATATATAATTAAGCAATTAGCGCTTTTTTTTTTCCTTTCTCCTTGATGGTTGCTTATGTTATGTAGTATAGATATCCTTGCATGTTACCAAGCTGCAATTCCTCTGCTACTTTGTTTTTGGATCTTATTACTTTTAGTTCACTATTTAAAAAAATTCAAATATGTGTTGAATTATTCAATGATATTGTTTAGTACTTTTTATATGATCAGTGAGGATGCTTAGAGAAGAACTACAGCTTCTTCAGGAGCCTGGGTCATATGTTGGTGAAGTTGTCAAAGTAATGGGGAAAAATAAGGTGTTAGTTAAGGTACTGATTTTCTTTCCCTCCTATTCAAAGTACTTCTGATTCTTAAACTGAATGTTAATTTGTTTGCAAACATATGAATGATTATTCAAGGTTTTATTTATATTTTTATATGGTAATGGTGTCACATACTCTAGAAAGATAGTCCATTTGCCTGTGAGCTGTTTTGTGTCCATTGGACATTTGTGTGTCTTGGTTCTATACGCTATTATATGGTGAATTTGGACATTATACTCATTTTTTTGGAAGTGAAACTCACATGGCTTATTGAGATTAAAGATTTGTTCTGATGCATATGTTTTGGAGATCATTTGAAATAAGCATTTTTAGAGCCCTTGCTGGACTAGACTGCTTGCTAGGCTGTGGTCTTGCAGTTTTTTATGAAAGAATTCATTACTCTTGTCATAATTGATGGAAAAGTATTGTGTCTAGGCAAATCATCTTCATGAGTTGCAATAGGTAAGTTATTTATACAGCAGTGGGAATTCCTAGTTGTTTTTCCATTTTGTGTTTATACTTGATGCAAACTATTTATATCTACACTATATATATAAAAGCACAAAGAGGGATAACTCTTCTAAATGGTCCAGAAAGTACTGTAAGTATTACAATCGTAGGATGTATATAAAAGAAGATCATTAGATATTTTTGTATTACTAAATTGACAAATTATTGTACATGTATGGAATCCTACTTTTTTTTGGTAAAATAATTAGACCTATCAATATATTTAAGTTATTGTGTAGTCCTTTTTCTTTTTGGTGTTGTTCCACACCAAGGAAATGAACTTGAAAGTCTGTTATTCATTGCTTAAAATGACATATTATTTGTTTATGATTTTGATTCTCCCCCCTCCTCCCCCCCCCCCCAAAAAAAAATCTAGAAGTTGCCTCTTTTATGCTGCATACATGCTTTACTTTTTTCCAGGTTCATCCAGAAGGAAAATATGTTGTTGACATTGATAAAAATATTGATATCACAAAGATTACACCATCAACAAGGGTTGCCCTCCGGAATGACAGCTACGTTCTTCACTTGATCTTGCCAAGCAAAGTGGATCCATTGGTCAACCTTATGAAAGTTGAAAAGGTTCCAGATTCTACATATGACATGATTGGTGGTCTTGACCAGCAAATCAAGGAGATAAAGGAGGTCTGTGGATACATTGATATTTTTTACCGATATCATTGATTCTTGGTTGTTAATTTATAGATTTTGTGTTGAGTTGTTGATTGGCTTCATTGTTCATGTGGTTTTGGTGATCTTCTCAGGTCATTGAACTTCCAATTAAACATCCAGAATTGTTTGAGAGTCTTGGAATTGCTCAACCAAAGGTTATACAAGCTTATTAAGCTATTGGTTCCATTAATTAATATTTTTGCTGCACATTATTTGAACTAACTTTTCCTCTTTCTCTTCCATGACAGGGTGTTCTTCTGTATGGGCCACCTGGTACAGGAAAGACACTATTGGCTAGGGCAGTAGCACATCATACTGACTGTACTTTCATTAGGGTTTCTGGCTCTGAATTGGTTCAGAAATACATTGGTGAAGGTTCTAGAATGGTCCGAGAACTTTTTGTCATGGCAAGGTTTGTCCCCCACTTCCATACCTCTCTCTTTCGCCTTGAAGCTTCATAGTTCTCATTTTCGTGTTGATTTCTTTGCTACCTGTGCTCCCACTTCTCTCTATTTCCTTGTGGCTTAATAATTAAAATAAACTAGATCTGGAGGGTGTTACAGTTATATCTTAGTTGAGTTTATAGCATTGGCTGAATCTTAATATGACACAAATGAGAATGTATATTATCTATATCACTGTGGAGATTCAGGAACTGGTGATGGACAAGTTAAAACTTTTTTCTGCTGTAAAAGTCTGTGGCCTAACCCGAAAACAATATAGTGTGTTCTAGATAATTTGTGTGGAAATCTGCTTTCCGCTTTCCTATATACCTCTGCTTAGTGTTTCAAATCTGATGTGCTCGGTGGTTTTTTACCTTTTGGTTCTCCTACAGGGAGCATGCTCCATCTATCATTTTCATGGATGAAATTGATAGTATTGGATCTGCAAGAATGGAATCTGGGAGCGGAAATGGTGACAGTGAGGTGCAGCGGACTATGCTGGAGCTTCTCAATCAGCTGGATGGATTTGAAGCATCAAACAAGATCAAGGTACCATCAATACCTTCAGAAAACAGTAGAACATTAGTTTTGGTACAGTTATTCATACTGATATTGCCTACAATGGCATATACTTTTGAACAGGTTTTGATGGCAACTAATCGGATTGATATTCTGGATCAAGCTCTCCTTAGGCCTGGTCGAATTGACAGGAAAATCGAATTTCCAAATCCCAATGAAGAGGTATGTTCCATTGTCACTGGTTCTATCTTGTTTCTTCGGCTGGCATATAAAGTAACCTGCTTAGTGATGAATTTACAGTCGCGTCTGGATATCTTGAAAATCCATTCAAGAAGAATGAATTTGATGCGTGGGATTGATTTGAAGAAGATTGCAGAGAAGATGAATGGTGCATCTGGTGCAGAGCTGAAGGTATTTTTTTCTTTCCATATCTTTGATATCCTCTTGCTTTTGATGTTCTCCAATTTTGGCGTGTAATTGCCAGTTGAGAGATATTTCCCAAACTTAAGTTAGGTGCTGCGTTGGCGTGCATCAGTGTACTTGCATCGAATGCACAGTATGAATCTTAGCCCCTGATTTGTCTCTGTCCTAGGCAGTTGCAAAATAATGCAATTTGCAAAGGTAATAAGGTATAGTTTAATTTGAGATGGAACAGGATAGGAGTTTGTTGGCAACTGAGGTAGAGGAGTGGATTAGAAAATAAAGCAATAATTAATTGACATCCAACTTGTGTGTTGTTCTCAAAATGCATTTCTTTCTCTAGTTACCAACATGACTATTTCTGGTTCGTTGCTTTTTTTTTTTTTTTTTTTTCAGAGCCTTTGGTGAAAAACAGGTGGGAAATTTTTTATATTTTGTTGTATACATTGTGGAGGCAACACGATGAAGTTGGAAAATGGCTTTAATTCTGTGTTTGCTTGATGCTTATTTGTATCTTATTATGCTTTCATAGGCTGTATGCACGGAAGCGGGAATGTTTGCTTTGAGGGAGAGAAGGGTGCATGTAACACAAGAAGATTTTGAGATGGCAGTAGCAAAGGTCATGAAGAAGGAGACAGAAAAGAACATGTCATTGCGGAAGCTTTGGAAATAAATCCTGTGTTTTTCGAACCAGTGGGAACCTTGGGGGGGAGTAAAGGGGGGAGGAAAGGAGAGGAGAGGAGAGAGAGAGATCAAATAGTTAAACCATTGGGTGTTGTGTAAGTGCAGGAGTGGTTTTGCCTGTCTGGACCTATTTGGTATCATGCATGTCCCTTTTATTCACAGGATGAAGCGATTGTACTGAAGACGTTCCTTGTTGAGGGAGACTGAAACACAGTTACTTTGCTTTTAAACAGAGAGCATGACCTATGGATTTTCTTTGTAATTCTGAATATTTGTTTATTTTTATTTGATTCCTATATTTCTTCAGAGTTCAATAGTTGTGGTTGGTCACTCCCCTCCAAAGATCAATGAATGACTCATTTACCTGTTCACCTGATTTTGTGGTTTTGTTTAGAATTTAGATGGTAATGATGAGACTGGGGAGGTGGAGGGAATTAATCGGAGCAAAATAAAAGCTTTTGGTAGAAGAATTGGGAAGGAATGGGGCATATTCTCTTTAGGTCCTTTTGCCAAATATTCTGCTTTTATTGAGAAACACTGTTGAAAATATTAATTAAGCATCATTGAAGTTTAGTACCAAGGTAAAATTTACATGTTTTTAAAGTAGTTAAGACGCTTCCTTGACATTATATTTTTAAGAAGGCAGTTTACAATCTCAAAGCCAAATAGATGTTCTCCCCTTTTGAGCTCGCAAGTACTTCCAGTCGGCAAAAGGTTTTTCTATTTGAAACTACGAATTTTCTTTCAAGCAGCACGATCATTGGCAAAATTAAAGCTCAACTCTCTAAAAATTGAACTATTTGATAAAACACCTATATACTGTCTATCCAAAACCAGTATTTTAAAAATTGGACCAGACTGTCTGATTTGACTGATTGAACTGAGAATTGTCAAACAATTTGGTTTAAATAAAGAATTCAATTTTCTGTTTAATTATTTCTTGATCGGTTTTAACCTATTAAACTTCTATCAATGAAAATCAATAAAAAAAAAAATTGAATGAATTTTATTTAATCGGTCAGATCACTGGTTCAACTGGTCGAACTGATTAAATTGTATATTAATAACTTGACCGATTTGATCACCGATCTGATTTTTAAAACGCTTCCCAAAACCATAGGAAATTGAAACTTGTATAGTGAATTAACAAACATGAAATGATGACAATTGGGCCCTAGGTTCTAAGGAAATGAAGATGATAATTGGTGATGAAACAACCAAAAAAGTTAAATCAAGATGTGAATACAGATGATTACGTCATTATTATCAAATTGAAATAGGAGTGGCTAATGGGGTTGTAAAGAGTAAAGACTGGTTTTAGAATTGGATGAATTCGACGCCCATTTCATTTCCATAGGCTCCTTAAGTTCCGCAAATATTAGGAATGAGAAAATAATTTGTTTTTGTTCTCATTCTCAAGCACTTTTTTAACAATGTTTTGAAACTACTTCAACCGGAAACTGTTGACTAATTTGATTCAATTTGTTGAAAAATTAAAATTTTAATTGAATCATTATTGACTGTTTTTAACCCTTTTGACAGGTTTTTATCTGGTTGGACCATCATTAATGGAATATTTTATAAAATAACTAAAAAATTAAAAAAAAGAAAAATTAAGAAATTTTATCTAATTGATTGGACCATCAATTTAATTGGTCCAACCATTTGAAATAGCAAATCGATGCCTTAATCTATCTAATCACTAATTTGATTTTTAAAACACTACTTTTTAAATCAACCAAACTGCTTTTTGTTTTATTAATTTTTTGGAATTATTTTAATTTTTATTGATTTTAAATAATCTATTTATTTATTAATTTATTTTGATTTTATATTTCTTAAAATGGTATTCTTTATGCAAATTCAAAAAAAAAATGATAAATTAAAAATAAATTTTGGTATTTATTTGCTTTATCTATTTTTTTAAACAGGAAAGAGGCAAATCGAATATGAATATATTGTCTAGACTATATATGTATTTACAATTAGTTAATTTAAATTTTTATATTTAATTTATTAATTAGTTAATTTATATTTTTATTAATATTTTATTTTTATATATTTAATATTAATATTTTAAATAGTATATGACAAATAGTTATACGTTTGAGCAAATCATAAATGTTTAACTTGATCCTCTCACCTAGAGAATGAAGGGAATGGATGAATCGTTTTTCAATCCTGGACTATTTTTATGCGAATCATTATATATATATATATATATATATATATATATATATATATATATATATATATATATATATATATATATATATATAAGATTTAAAGTGTATTTATAAATATATATAAATTTATACTAGTATATATAATAATAATAGTAATAATAATAATAATAATACTTATTATTATTATTATTAAGAAAAAATTAAGTCGAGAGTAAATATTTTTATTTAGAAGTTGATCTGAACAAGTTATTTTTTATTTTAAACTTGGAAACGAGTTTCTAAATTTTTCAAATTACGAAAACGTGTCCAAAATGTTTCAATAAAATTTATGTGGATTTCCAAATAGGAAACATTTACGAAATGTAGAAACATGATCTACCGAAAGTTTCTATGCATCATAGCTTGTGAGATTTTATTGTATAACTGACTTAGCAGTGACTTTATAACAATGAACTTCTATTTGATGGTATTAGAGTTGGAAGTGCCAAATTTAAATTTTAATAAAACTTCAAATAAATAATAGTGATAATAACATCAAATAAATTATGATAAATTATTATTTCCTTTTTGAAATTTCACTTAATTAACGAAGTGATCTATCATTTTTTAGAAACTGGTTGATTTTTGAATTTTAGATATGGTAATTTTTAGCTTGATTCAAACCTATCAGAAAAATGAGTTAAAATTCTACTAGAATACGAATAAAATTTGAAATGACTCAAACTAATCAGAAAAATTTAAGGATCAATCAATTAGGTCGCAATTAATTGAATGAGTTAAGTTTTTTTTTTTTTTACTTGAATGGGTCAAACCCAATGTAACTTGAAATTGAACCGAACGAGTAAAAAAAAATTAATATCAAATTTATTATTAAATAAAATTAATCAAATTTTTAATATATATATATATATATATATATATATATATATATATATATATATATATATATATATATATATATATATATATATATATATATATATTGTCAATTTATGTTGAATCAATTTATTACCAAATTTATCATTTAATATCAATTTTTTTACATAATTAATGTATATACTTTTAATATAAAAATAAACTTAATTATTATTAACTTAATTCTTGTAACAATAAAAATTAAAAATTATTTATAAAATATTAATTTTATCTTTTTAATTAATATAATTAATTTTTTTAAAATTTATTTAACTATTTTTATTTTATAGCATTATCATCTTAAAATTTAAAATTTTGATAAAAATTTTAAATTACTTGCTATAATAAAAAATATTGATATTATAATATATTAGAATTATTCAATTTGATTATTTTTTTTTTTTAAGGAAAAGCAATGCTATTCATCAAACAAAATTAACATCATTAACAAGCAACCACTCAACAAACAAAGGGGCTTTTTGCCAAATATAGGGACTAGCATATAAACGAGTTATCTTAGTTAAACTATAAACCACATCATTTGCTTATCTCTTTATAAAAGTCACAGAGTTAAACTTGCTATATTAAATAAAGTGACATTCTCTAATAATAATATCAAACTTAGACTCATCAGGATTATTGGAGACAAATGGATCAACCATAACTTTAACATCTAACTCCATTCTCACATCTTGCACACCTAAGGAATGAATATAAGATAATGCTTCTCTTAACCCAATTGCTTTTGCCATTCCTAAAGAAAATAAGCCATTCATAGTCTTGGTAGAACACAAGATAAAATCATCATTTTCATTGTGAAGAACCATGCCAACACCCATAAAATAATTTTTCAAATTTAAAGCGGCATCAATGTTGCACTTCAAAAAGCATGCTGGTGGCCTACTTTGCGCCATCATACTTTCAAATAAAACACCCATAACCCTATTTTGCTCCTTAGCCATGCATCAATCATGTAAATAAGCCATGCACGATGCCATTGTATGGCTAGGCAACACATCCTTCCCCTCCCATAACACATGATTTCTCCCTTTCCAAATAGCCTATAATACCATGTCAACCTTTGCTGCCATAACCTTATATGATTCAACCAAGACCATAGACAACAATCATTAAAATAATCAACATCAATATCAATTAGAGCAATTCCTCCAAAATCCCAACAAGCCCTCGCAAATTAATAATCCAAAAACAAATGCAAAAGATGCTCTCCATCCATCTCACAAATAGCACACTTATTTTCACATTTAAACACTTTAGAAATCACCTTTCCCTTATTGGCAAGCTATTATTCAAAACTCTCCATAAAAACACTTTAATTCTTAGAGGTATCTCAATCTTCCATAACCTTTGCCAAACTTCTTTTGCCAGTACATTAGTACCATGATCCTCTTCATGCAATAAGATCCTATACTAAACCTAACTGAATAATTTCCATTATTTGAATTGCCAAATTAACTTGTCTTTACCATCATTCAAAGACAAATAAATAGATAAAATTGCACTAGCATCCTCAGCTGAAAAAAGATCACTAATTAACTTAACATCCCATTCTCTTCTACTAGGAATAAATAGCTAATTTACAGTCATATCTTCCATTCTCAATGGGTAGGGTGAAGCAAGCCTAAAATCATCATCACGAGGTAGCCATGGGCCATTCTAAATATTAATTCCACTTCTTAAACTAATACTCCATCTACACCTTTTAACTATGACATTACCAATACTCCAAATACTTTTCCAAATAAAATTGGGATTAACACACAATTGCGAAGTCAAAAAATTCCCCCTAGGAAAATATTTAACTTTGAGTAATTGACTTACTAAAGTCTTTGGATGCGAAAACAATTCTCAACCTTGCTTACCCAAAAGTGCCAAATTAAAAAGATGCAAATCTTAGAAACCAAGCCCTCTATCCTCTTTTTGATCACATAATTTGTCCTAACTAGCCTAATGAATTCTCCTACTACCATCATATTTCATACCCTACCAAAAAGAACTCATCATTTTTTTTTCAACTCATCACAAAGAGAACATGCAAAGAAACAAACTCATGCAAAAAGATGGAATAGCTTGCCCTATGGCTTTAATTAAAACTTCTCTAACAACTTGAGATAGCAACTTACTTTTTGACCCTTGAAGCCTCTTCCATAAATGATCTGTTAAAAAAGCTAGAATAGACCTCTTGCTATGCCCATTAAGAGAAGGCAAACCTAAATAATGACTTGTATCTAGCGAACTAGAGACTTGAAAAATACTTGAAATATTATGATGCAGATCCTGAGGAACATTAGAACTAAAGAAAATACAAGATTTATGAAAATTAATAGTTGTACTCGAATCATGCTTATAAGCCAACAAAATATTTTTCATAGCATAAGTCTCATGAGCAAAATTTTTAAAAAAGAAGAAACAATCATCTGCAAGTAAGAGATGAGAAACTGAAGGAGCAGCTTTACAAATATGACACCCATGAATTTGATCACATGCTTCATCTTACTTAATTAAAGCTCACAAACCCTTCGCACAAATAATAAATAGAAAAGGCATCAATGGATCTCCTTGTTTAAGACCATATTGAGGCACATTAGGACCCACCAATTGACTATTCATAGCAATTGAATAATTTACAGAAGAGACGTAGAACATGATCCACTCCACCCAACGCTTATCACAACCCATTTTAAGCATCATTTCTTTCAAATAAACCCAACTAATTCGATCATAAGCCTTACTAATATCCATTTTGAGTGCCACCTCTCTTGCCACTAGTTCTTCTTTTCATAAAATGGATAAGTTCAAAGGTACTAATAACATTATCTTGAATAGAATGCCCAAGAATAAAAGTAGGCTGGGCATTTAATATTATTTTTGGCAAAATATTTTTCAGACGAATAGCAAGAACTTTAGATATAATTTTATGCAAAACATTACAAAGAAAAATCCTTAAGTCTCTCATTGTAATAGGTGAATCACACTTTAGAATCAAAACAACCACAGTATCATTAATACTTTTTAGAAAAACTCTATTATCCAACCACCATCAATAAGCCAAAAAAATATCATTATCTAATAAGGCCAAAAATGCGGAAAAAAGTTGGATTTAAACCATCTAGGTCTAGAGCTTTATTAGGGTACATTTGGCAAACAACCTAATGAAATTCATCAATACAAAATGGAGCAAGAAGAAAATCATTATTCCTTTCAAAAATTCGAGACTCAATAGCTTTAAGATCCACCAAATCACTACACAATTCCATACTAAATAAATCTTTAAAATAATCACAAGCAAAACCATACAACCATTCTTGATCCTTTACCCAAACCCTATCATTATATTTTAAATAAAAAATATTATTCCTTTTGTTCTTGCTAAAAGCCATTGAATGAAAAATATTGAATTCTGATCCCTACCTTGAAGCCAAAATAATTTTGCCCTATGCTTCCAATACACTTCCTCTTGAGCCAACAAAGAAGATGGAATATTATATTGTTAATTTAAAAGTCCAGTAGTTGAAACATCATTAGAGCCACAAATATGAGAAATTGTAGACTTACATTGCCTTATTTTGTTATGAAATTGACGTTGAAAACTGAAGCTCCACTTGGCTATACAAGCAGTACACAAACAAATTTGATCAACTAGGTTTAAAAAACTCGTTAAAGCCTGACTATCTTCAACCACACACAACAAATCTTGCATGATAAACCATTAATTTTCAAACCACAAATGCCTAGACCTATACATTTGATCTATTGTATAAAGAATCAATTCTAAAGGAGAATGATATGAGACTCCAACTATCAAATGACAAAGTTGATCTCAAGGAAATAGACCCAACCATGTAGGAGACAACAACACTATATCTAGTTGTTCCCTAACCCAATGATCAATACCACGGCCTCTCTCCTATGTAAAACCATAGCCTTCCAATTTTAAATCAATCAAAGAATAATCCAAAACCACTTTCCTAAAACCCCAAAAACACAATGTAGGATGCTTAGCTCCACCAATCTTGTCCGAATCCTCCAATAAATCATTAAAATCACCTATAACACATTAAGGAAGAAAAGACATCGAGTATAAAGATCTTAACAAATCCCATGAATCTTGCCTATGACTAGAAAGCCATAAAAACTAGTACACCTCCAAACAAAATCCTCATCTCAAAAACACTGCATATCATGTAGTTTCTTAAGTAATTTAGAAGGGAAAGTAGGATGCTTAGCTCCACCAATCTTGTCCGAATCCTCCAATAAATCATTAAAATCACCTATAACACATTAAGGAAGAAAAGACATCGAGTATAAAGATCTTAACAAATCCCATGAATCTTGCCTATGACTAGAAAGCCATAAAAACTAGTACACCTCCAAACAAAATCCTCATCTCAAAAACACTGCATATCATGTAGTTTCTTAAGTAATTTAGAAGGGAAAAAGTTAAAGCTTTATGCCAAAGAAAAGTCAAACCACCGCTCTTACCTTCTTTATCCACCACAAACAACCCTTAAAGCCCAATTTAATTTTGATTTTCTTAATTCAAGCAGCAATAACTAAAGTTTCAATAAAAAAAATAAAATTTGACTCACTTTATTTAATAAGCTCACATAGAGTTGAGACTGCCCGTGAATTGCCAAGTCCATGGTAGTTCCAACTAAGGACCTTCATTACTTATGACAGGCCTGGTTTATGTGTCTCGCCAATAAAATATCTATTTAAGAAGTATTATTTATTAACCCAACATCATGATGTATGTTAGCCCCATGCACATTATTTCCATGCAAACTAAATTCATGCACATCTGAAACACTAAAGGAAAGAGCGACTATATTCAATGCCATGGATTCAGGAGGAAAATTAACTCTAGCACCAATCTTTTATCTTTTGTGAACTTTCTCTAATTCAACTTCCATCTTCATAATTCACAGATCCTATTAGAATAACAGTAGCATTTTTTTATTTTTTTATTTTGAAGTTAATCACCATTATTACTCCTAAACCCCCATTATTAAAACTCATTGAAGCGCCACTCCTATATTATCAGGAATAAGAGATTGTGAAGGAGAAACAATCATGAACTTGCCTTGCCTATCATGTTTCTCCCCTTCCCGAAGCCTTGACCCATCTCATAACTATCACTCACCTCTTTGTTTCACCCTTCGTCTTGCCAGTGTATGTAGCCATAGGCCTTATTTCTTAGTAATCAAGTTAACAGAATTCTCTAAAACCTTAGGACAGAAATATTCAGAGTGTCCCAATAGCCTATATATGAAACAAAATACGTTGAGTCTTTCACATTTAAACTTCACAATAGCTTATTCCCCTTAAGCCATTCTAATTTTCTTCCATCTTTTTAATGTCACCCAAACATCCATAATCGCATTTATTCACATGTAATTTTGCCAAAATATAGCCTTGTCATTACCTTCATATTTAATAAAACTATCCAAAAAATTTCCTAACTATTTCCTAACAACCTAAAAATGTAGCCTACTAGTAGCCCATATACTATAAGTTACCTAAAATACATTAAGAAAGGGGATTGAATTAGTGGATAATTAAAAATTTTGGTTTAAAAGTTTAGGGATAGAGAATAAGAGATATAAGAATTTATAGTGGTTTGAGAATAACAAACATTACTTCCATTCCCCAATTCTTAATTAGATGTTTCAACTATTAATGGAGTTTTACAAGTTCAGTCCCAACTTAGTGTTTAGATTCACATCAAACCTTCCAAATTTTTCCCAATGGTTTACACTTAACCCTTACAAATGTTTTCCCCAAGGGCTTATGCTTAAATCTAACAAGATTTTTTCTAGACTCACTCCTAACCTCACAAGTATTTTAGAAATGCTAACACATAACTCTTGAGCAATGAATGCTCTTACAAAAAATACAAAGTATAAAATTTAATGAATAAGACTTCAAGAATTAAATTGATAAGAGTTTGGCTATTATAAAGGTTGTTGAACATCATTTAAGGTATTTGGAGAGGTATTTATAGGTTTCCTCCATTATCTGGCCGTCATTTGAATCAAGAGTAAATTCCTCCACAACAATTAGAAAATCTGCATTTAATATAGTGTTAGAGTAGAATTGCAATCGCAATTCCTTTTTTGCAAGTAAGACTCCTTAATCGCGGTTGCAATATTCAAATGTCTTAAACGATTAGTTGACACATGATAGATTTCCATTGGCTATCTAACTATTGGTTGGAATGGTTCTCTAAACTATGAATATTGCGGTCAATATGCCTTTATCACGGGCGCAATTTGCCTTTGGAATCCAAGATAGCGGTCGTGAATTTGACCGTGAACCTTATTGTGTCTCCATTAAAATTCAATCTATTTGGCTTGAATCAAATTGTGATCACAACTAACTAAATTTCGGTCGCTACTTGCTTGTTGCAAGCATGACTCATAGGTCCATTTCACACTAAGGGATTTTTCAAGTTTCTTCACTTTCATCCTTTTTTAAGTATCTTGCATACAAAATAAACACTCAATGCAAATATTAGAACACTTTAAATTGATTGTCGAGATTAAAATAGAGATTAAATAAATTAAAATCTCAATTTAGTTCAACAATCTTTTCCTTTTTGATTTTGACAATTACATTAAATTAGAAAATAAATTGAGTAAAATTTATGGATACATAACTCCTCCTCAATCAAATATCCTTAAAAAAATTTTCTCTCTCCCTTTGTAAATCCAATTAAACTTTTCTTAAGCAATTTTAATTTTCAAATTGTCCCTCTTTTGCAAGTCATATTATATTTTCAAAGATTTCAAATTCTTTCTACCCCTTTGGCAAGATTAAAAAAAAAAAGGTGAGGAGGGAGTCAAGAATCATGGATTGAAGAATTCATGGAAGTCATAGATGAATTAAAGCACAAAATGAAGCATAAATAAGATGGTAATTGGAAATTGAATAAAATCAAGCATAAATAAAACAAGAATTAAGGACAAAATACTTGAAATTGCATTTATAAAGGATTACATATTTGACCATACTAAATGTGTGCCAACAAAATATGAATGCATGAAAATAAAAACTAGAAAATGAAAAATGAAAAACAAAAGAAAAGAAATCCTAAATGGCACAACTAGGTTTCTATCGCATCATCTTCTTCTTTCTCTTCCTCTCCCTCAATTTCCTTCCAATCCTCCATGTGACAAGGAGTAATTCCCATCTTTTCTTGTATCTCAATAATGTCACCATACATATGATTTAAAAGGGATAACTTTTTTATTATTTTGGTGAGTATTTTTTTAATTTTAGAAGATTATGGGGCTTTAGAGGAGGAGGTTTAAGTGCCTTGTGCTCTTTGAGTCCTTTCTTCAATTAGTTGCTAGCTTTTCCTTGCACCAGCCTTAGTCTTTTCTTTAATTGTTCTTCGATACCAACATCTCCAAAGATGTACTCATAGTTGCTGATTTTTTCCCTTACAGATTTAGAATGGAGCATATATTCTAGATTAAGGATGCTTGAACCAATCTTGTATAAAGTTTAGAGAATGGTTTTGTTTTGGAGGGTTAGTGTTCCAACATGCTTAACAATTTAGGATATGTGAGAAAAAAGAAGGATGGTGCCTTTTAGTGTTTTGGTTAGATGGATGAATTGGTCAATGAGAAATTTGATGGTCTGGATTGACTTGTTTTTAATTAAGTGCTACATGAAGAAAAGGTCCTTTTGTGTTACCATTTCATTGCCATCCTCTCTTATATTGATAAAGAGGGTGATAATTCTATGGAGAACACAAAAGGTTAGGGATTTGAAGTATTTAGCGAGGGAGGATTTGGGATGAAACTTTCTTTCAACGGAGATTTCTCTCTAAAAATTAGTGTAGCCTATGTCCAAATCATAGAGGGTGAAGGCTCCTTCCTTTTGAACTCTAAAGATTTCCATCACTTCTTCCAACCTCAAACAGTACTGTTGCCCATATAACCTAAAATTGATGTCGTGATGGCCAAGTGGATAGGAGAGTTTCTTGTGCAAAACTAAGGTTGCGAGGGACTCCTTGGTTGGTTCCAAATATCTATCTTCACTTACAAAGATGAATTCTCCATTGAAGATTATCCAAATAGGCCACATTGTCTTGCTCAAAACCCAAGGTTCTCAAAATAAACTAATCCAGGACTTTGTTGGAAAGCACAATTTAATCTTCTATTTTCTTGTAATTATTCTTTTCATCTTTTGTTACTCCCTTCATAAGTTCAAGAGGAGAGGGTTGAGAGATTAAGAGGTCCTTGACTTTTGATTGTCTAGTAGTTTTTTTATGGGCCATTTAAAGAAAAGAAGTGAATAAGATGAAAAGCAAAGTGAAAAGATGAAGAAAATGGAGAGAACAAAAGATTTTGGAGCTCAAAAATAGTAAAAATTGCTTAGAGTCATAGTGAATGTAAAATTAGTTTTTAGCATTTAAAGGGATATTTATAGGCAAGAAATTCACAAAAAAGGGGAAAAACAAAGCTATTTTTTCATTAAATTTAAAATCTAACCATTTTAAAATGACTATTTTTTTTTAATCAGAGTTGTAAATCGCTTTTGCTAAATGAAGTCATGGTTGTGAAAATTGAATTTTTTAAATTTTGAGTTTGTATTGCTCATTCGCTATCGCTATTTATTGGGCTCTAAAAATGGTAAGAAATTTCAAGTATTGCATTCGCAAAAAAGGAATGGCAACTGCGTTTTACGAGTTTTTAAGGAATTTTGAGTGAAAACAAGTGAAATATTTATGCAATGCAATTAGCACTAATTTTCAAGATTAAAATAGATTTAAATGACTAAATTGATAATATGAATATTAAAATTTTGCATGATTATCAGTCAATCATGTGTCAATCAAAACACTAAGGAAAAACCAATCAATTAAGCATCAAATATTTGCACATAAATGAACAACAATTTCATCACAACAAAGAGTCACCTCAATTCAAGATAAAATATGAGGGTAACATATTAAAAATGAACTATAAATCAAGCAAATGAAATAACATAATGTGAAAAAAAAATTCATGTTAAAGATCTCCCATTAAGTATACCAAGCTCCCTTTTAATGAAATTTAATCTTTTTTTTTTTTTTTATTAAGGGGCTTTGTGAAGATATTGGCTAATTGGTTTGTTGTATCGATGAGTTCTAATACAACATCAGCATTATGCAAATGATTTCTTAAAAGTGATGTCTAATGTTTATGTGCTTACTTTTAGAATGTTGGATGGGATTCTTATAAAGATTTATAGCACTTGTGTTATCACATTTGATAGGAATGTGATCAATCACTTGACCATAGTCCATGCATTGTTTCATCTAAATAACTTAAGTGCAATAATGATCCACCACTATATATTCTGCTTCAAGGATGGACTAGGCAACCGAAAATTATTTTTTTGATAAACCAAGAAACTAGATATTCACAATAAAATAACAAGTTTTAGAAGTGCTTTTTCTATTTAGTAAACTACCAATATATTTTGCATCCGAAAAAATAATAATGTTAAAAGATGTAGCCTTAGGATACCGTAATCCTAAATGCAATGTGTTATATAAATATTTCAAAAGCCTTTAGACCACATGTATATGATACTCTTTGGGACAGGATTGAAATATAACACATAAGTAAACATTATACACAGTATCGGGCCTAAAAGCTATAAGATAGAGAAGGGAACTAATCATATATCTATACTTCTTCTCATCCACAGTCTTATCCTTTTCATCCTTTTCAAGTTTATTTGATGTGCTGATTGGTGTTTTGCTAATCTTGCATCCATCCCAAACTTCTTTAGAAGCTCCTTGGTGTACTTAGATTAGTTAATGAAGATGCCATCCTTGCATTGCTTGATTTGTAAATCAAGGAAGAACTTGAGCTCACCCATCATGCTCATCTCAGATTCCTTAGTCATACACTTAGCAAAATCTTCATAAAGATGTTTATTAGTATAACAAAACATCTTTAAATTAATACCCCATTAATTAATATCATCTAACATTCAATAAAATTTCATGGAACCAACCACACTCCATGTACATAAATTAACATTTCTACTATCTAATAATTAATACAAAATAACTAAAAAACTACTAAGAGAATTAATTAGCAAAATTATGTTTCTTAGAAAATCATCTATCTAAAGTAGCTTGTTGTTTCCCAGTTGTCATAATCTCTAAATATATATCTCATAATACTTATGAACTATTATATTGTTAGGATTTGAAAGGTCAAGTAAAAAAATACATGAATAAATAATGCCATAATTTCTCTTTCTTAGATAAAGGAAGGACATCATCCATATCTTCTTCAACTTCTTCTTCATGGTCTTGTGACATTGTCACTACTATGAGATCTCTCATAGATTTAATGTTAGTCTTATGATGTTCATTATATTTAATTTTTAATTAGGAATATAAACCATCTTTACAACTAATTTTTTTGTCGGAAATGTATATCAAACTTATTGTAACTTATAAATAATAAATACTACTAGAATAAGAAATTTGAATTTTGGTTTTTATGTAGATATTCTACAAATTAATAACCTCTACTAATCAATACAAAATTATGCCATGGGTCATATTAATTTAGGGAGGTTTTACTATAGTACCAAACACAATATCATTAACATAAATTTGAATAATAAGTGCATCATTGTTGTGTTTTTTAATAAAAAGTTGTAGAGTCAACCTTACTTTTTGTAAAATTATTTTTCAGAATAAATAAACTAAGCTTTCATACCAAACTCTAAGAACTTATATCAATCAATTCAATGCTTTAGTCAATTTATAAACATGAGTAGTAAAGTTCATTATGTCCAAAACCAGAAGGTTGTGCAATATAAACTTCCTCTTCTATAAAACCATTTAAAAATGTACTTTTAACATCCATTTGAAAAAGTTTAAAATTTATGTGACATGCTGTCATGACCCAAATTCTAGGCAGTGATGCTCCTAGAGTTTAGGAAGACATAAGGTCGCCTAAACTCATAAAACCTCATCAAACTTATCATTATTTACCGTATTCCAAATTATAACTTGTTCCAAGATTGAAACCCCACTTACTCTTTACCATTTCCATTACTACTTTATCCATTCGCTTATAGCCATTACATTTTAATGCCATTCCATAACCATAGATTAAAGTATCATTCTTAAATATTAATAAATACTATCCATACATTTCTTATTTACTATCATAAATATGTATATAACAATTGCTATTATTCATTTACAATACTATTCAACTCATTACATTTTAGTACTAAACCTTCATATATCATGGAGCTCTAGATCGATTATCCTTAGAGTAATACATACAAAACTTAAAACAGGGCAATTTAGCAGAGCAATTCCCAAGCAGAGAAATATAGCTCATAATTTACCTTGCTAATGAGTCATTCTGACTTGAAAAATTTTAAACAACTATGGAATGAGACAAGTTCAGTGAGACATAATAATATAACATAATATAAAGGCAATATAAGATGTTATCACTTAAATGGGTTCAAGATGGCAATGGAGTGATGTTAATCAAAATTAGACATTTTAATTTTAGAATACATTTTAGCAGAAATAATAATGTTTTGGAAGCAGAAAGCTTCTCACACATGAACATTAAAGACTGGTGGCCTAAGCCTTACTCACTCATATGCATCACACTATACAAGACTAATTAGGTCTTGTGGGCAGGCATTCCCTCCTAATAGAGGTTGGGTACTCTTACCCTACCTGCGAACTTATATCAAGTGCACAAGGTCTAATGTATTTCCTTACACTAGAGAGGATTTCTACTTAATCATGTGTATCAATGAAAAACACATACAAGGTCTATATTAAGAATTTAATGGAAAATAGTTTGGCATGTCAATCATTCTCATCATTAGGCATAACATAGAACCAATGTAGGAGGCTTATCATGGTCAAATATCATATAAGAAGGATATGAATTTTCAAAGGCTCAACAATCAATGGGCAAACACATATTTAATGTCACTTCAAGGTACATGTCAAAGGATGGTAATTCAAGCAATGGTTTGCAAACAATATGGCACAATCACATCATATTATTATGTACTCATTGAGCTTGTCTCATTCCATAGTTATTTAAAATTTTTCAGGTCAGGGTGACTCATTAGCAAGGCAAGTTCCGACCTATGCTTCTCCGCTTGTGAATTGCTCTGCATAATTGCCATGTTTTGAGTTCTGTATATGTTACTTTGAGGATAATCGATCTAAAGCTCTATGGTGTTTAAAGGTTTAGTACTAAAATGTAATGAGTTGAAAAGTATTGTATGCAAATAGTAGCAATTGTTATATACATATTTATGATAGTAAATGAGAAATGTATGGATTGTATTTATTAATATTTGAGAATGATACTTCACTTTATGGGTATGAAATGGCATTAAAGTGTAATAGCTATAAGTGAATGGATAAAGTAATAATGGAAATGATAAATAGTAAATGGGATTTCAATCTTAGGATAAGTTATAATATGAAATATGCTAAATAATGATAAGTTCGATGGGGTTCTATAGGGTTTAGGTGACTTTATATCTCCCTAAACTCTAAGGCCATCATTGCCTAGAATTTAGGTCATGACATATGTATATGCAATAAGGATTCTAATGGCCTTTAATCTTGCTACTGAAGCAAAGGTTTCATCATAGTCAATGCCTTTCTTTTAGTCATACCCTTTGGTAACCAATTGTAAACCCTTAATCTTGTACCCTTATAATATGGCTGCAGCTTGACATCTGCTAAAATCAGTGTGCTACGTAGAGTGAGTATGGTGGTCCCATTAGCTGGTTAGTAGGCATGGTTTAAGAGGGCAGTGCCCCGTTGAAAAAATGGATTTCCTTAAAGTTGCACCTCTAAACGACCAGCATTCCATTACAAATTCATAAAATCAAACGGGACTTAAATTAGATAAAAAATGAGCCAAATAGGACGGAATCGAGTCAAACCAGTAGAAACCAAACCAGATGCGAATCAGGGCCAGGCAGCATCATCTGTGTGCCACATGGTGAGATGGCATCCTTAGCGTGCCCCCTAGCCTGCCGGTATATCACTAGTGTCATTAGGCCCTTCGAATTTTTTTCTATTCTATCACTCAGACTTTTTCTCATAAATACCGGTCTACCTCTAGTCATTTGGCATAATTTTCTAGATCTAAAAATCTCCAATTTCTCTCAATTTTCAAACTAAAATTCTGCTTTTCTCAAAAATTAAGATTCTTTTTCATAAAATCCTTCCCTTTTTCTTTACTAAAATTCTTTCAAAAATAATTTTGAATTTATTTTAATTTTTCAGTTATTATTTTCAGTTATTTTTTTCTCTAACTTTTTGTGCAAGGTTCAATATTAGAAGACTCTAATACTCAGATTTGGTAAAGCTATCCCCGTTTGTGCAAAGAAAAAGAATATTAAAAGTATAATCCCTTCTTCTCTTTCTTTTTGAGATTAAATAATATGATATAGTAATCTCTCTCTACCTTTCTTTAGGATTTAAATTTGGTAAGATCTACTATTCTATTAATTAAAATCTAAACTAATTAACATAGCTTCAATCTTAAAATTAATCAAAACATGATAAACAAAGCTGAAACATAAAATCCCTTCTTTACAAGAAGAAAAAACTACGTAGGTTTGAATCCCATTCAAAAGAATACGCAGGCGTGCTGCTCTAAAGTATCAAGTCCACTAAAACCAACAACTTTCTTCTTTTTATCACCTTTTTCACAAAAAGCAGGTGAAATCATTTTTATTTGATAGAATTGGTTCTTTTTATTTTATTTTCTTTCATTATGTTACTCCTTTTATTTGCTATGCTTATGCTTTGTTTATATATCGCATTTCTCTTTTGGAATTTATTTTAGTTAATTAGGGAATTTGTGTTTTCCCTAGAATCCCTAAGACTAGAGGAAAAATCTCCTTGATTTTAACTTTTTTTTTTCTTGTAATAATTTAAGTAGATTTATTTTCCTTTTCTTTTATTACCATTATTGTTTATTTGCCATATCATGCATTGCACGACCTATATTTTGCTTATGCATCATATTATAATTGATCATGCATACATAAAAAAATCTTTTTTTTATCTTAAAAGCTATTTTGCAATTCTAAGCCAAACTAAGAAAACAAGTTTTTTCAAGTTGTTTGTTATCAAAACCTACTCTCCGAACCCTTTTTGGTCACTCGTGCATTAGTATTTTTCCTTTGGGCAAATTGATATAATCTTAGAGCCAAATTTGGGTTTTTCTTTAATTTTTCTAAGATAAAATTAAATTAAATTGGCAACTCACTTTTTACAATTTATAATTTTCAAATGTCATTTTCTGAACTCATAGCGAGTTTTAATCATGATGCTTTTCCCAAAAGCATTTCAGTGCTTAGATAAGGCCTCACACCAATCTAACCTTATTTCTATTAATAGAATCATACTCATCTAACATATTTCTAAAAATCCATTTACATTCAATAATAGGATGATCATTAGGTCTAGGGGCAAATTTGTTTCTCTCAAATTGGTTGAGTTCTCTTACATAGCAATCATGCAATACTCATCATAAAGAGTCTCATCAATATTTCTTAGCTCAATTTGAGAGACAAATACAAGACAATTATTTAAGGCTTTAAATTTAGATCTAGTACTTACACCTTTTGAAGTTTCGCCAATGATAAGCTTCTTAGGATGATTCTTGGGATACATCCACTACTTTGGAAGTCCTTGATTGTCATCCTCTTGTAGTTGTAGTGGAGTTTCATGATCTTATTGGCTTTCTTTTTTGGTTTCCTTTTCCTTTAGATTGTCATCTTGATCAACTTCAAGTCTCTTGAATTTACTTATAAGATCATTAAGAACACTACCTTTCCCAAGATCAAACTTACTAAACTCATCAAATACAACATTCATAAACTCTTCAATAGCCATAGACTTTTTATTGAAGATTCTACAAGCTTTGCTAGTATTGGAATAGCCTAAAAATACACCATTAGTTTTATATGCAAATTTCCTAAGATTATCCTTGGTGTTCAATATAGCACTTGTAACCAAATACTTTATGATATGAAATCTTGGGCTTTCTTTTATGGCATAACTTATGAGAGGTTTTGTTTAAAATTGATCTTTTGAAAACATAGTTTGCAACATAACAAGAAATATTGACAGCTTCTACCCAAAAGTATGTAGGAAGACTATATCTATTGAGCATGGTTCTAGCCATCTCCACTAGAGTTTTATTTTTCCTCTATATAACACCATTTTGTTGTGGTGTTAAAAGGGCCAAAAAAATTATGAGAAATGCCATGCTCTATACAGAAGTTCTCAAAAAAGATTATTTTCAAATTCTTTTCCATGGTCACTTCTAATTTTTAAAATGAAATAATCTTTTTCATTTTAAACTCTTTTTGCAAAACTTTTAAATGTATCAAAGTATTACTCTTATGAGTTAAGAAACTAATCCAAGTAAATCTATAGTAATCATCAATAAGCAAATAAGCATAAAGCTTTCCACCTAAACTAGAAACTTAATTTGGTCCAAATAAGTTCATATGCATAAGTTGTAAGAGTTTAGAAGTAATTACCACATTTTTAATCTTAAAGGAAGACTTGTGTTGTTGGCATGGTCCACATGTCTTGTCCTCTGAGAATTTGATATTTGGGATCCCATTAACTAACTCATCCTTGCTTAGGCTATGAAGTGTCTCCATTCTTGCATGTCTAAGCCTTTTATGCTGAAGCCAAGTTTCACGATCCGAATTTAAGGGGCATGTGATCGACATTAAGGAATGGGAAAGTATAAGGCTTTCATAACCCGTAGTAAGCCTCACTAGGCACTAAACTATAATCCTACTATATGACAAATGTAACTATCACAAAACTAAGGCTATAGCCCACTTATCAAGTAGAATCATAACATAACACCAATTATCTTAATATCATTAACATCATCATTGTTAGATTTCAGCTTAATAGAGCATAACATAAACTACTGACTGGCTAAACACATAAAAGGTAACGACAATGAAAATAATCATACTGAGTTTCTAGAATTTATATTACATGTTAAAATGAAAATAATTAAATGACTATATAAAATAAATTCACTGCTAAGGAATGATGGGCAGGAATAAATTATTTGCAATTGTCTCTCCAGTTCAACCCACAACATGGAAAAATAAAGAGCTAGTAATAAAGGTCTCAACTTAGTGAATGATACAATATAATACAACAAACCTGATGTTCTATCATCATTCTACATAAAAATAAATACATGCATCATGTTAAAGAGACAATCAATCACACAATCATCCAAAGATGGGAATTAATCAATAGAAACTACTCTAAATCTCAATGTGGGGAGGCATCCCCTTTGGCTCTCTTAATTCCAAAACATAAGCAATAGTGAGACCAGTTTGAACCCAGCAATTTTTTTCTTATCTAAAAACATATGGGCATAGTGAGTCAAGTTCAAACCCAACCAAATATAATCAATATAATCATTATCATAACCATAACATAATCATATCATAATCCTATGTGGTCCTATGTTATCCTACTCCCATTAAAAAATCCACATGTAATTGATAATCACTCATAATGCAACATTCACAATCAGATAATAGGATGCATTTGTGCAGTCGTAATGCTATATGTATGTAAGTATGTATGTATGTATATGTGTGTGTGTGCGTGTGTGTGTGTGTGTGTATGTGTGTGTGTATAGTAAAACCTCCTTAAATTAATACCCCATTAATTAATAATTTCTAACATTTAGTAAAATTTCATGGAACCAATTGTGTTCTACGTACATAAAATAATATTTCTCCTATCTAATAATTAATACAAAATACCTACAAAACTGCTAAGAGCATTAATTAGCATAATCATGTCTCTTAGAAAACCATCTGTCAAAAATAGCTCTTTTTTTTTTTTTTTGGTTATCCTAAGCTTTAACTATATATCTCATAATACCTTATGAGTTATAATATGAGTAGGATTTGAAAAGTTAAGTAAAAAAAATACATGAATAAATAACATCTAATTTCTCTTTGTTAGATAAAGGAGGGTTATCATCCACATCTTCTTCAACTTCTTCTTCATGGTCTTGTGATATTGTCATCGCTATGAGATCTTTTATAGATTTAGTGGTCTGATGTTCCTTACATTTAATTTTTAATTGGGAATATAAACCATATTTACAACTAATTTTTTTTTTGTTGGAAATGTATATCAAACTTATTGTAACTTATAAATAATAAATAGTACTAGAATTAGAAATTTGAATTTTGATTTTTATGTAGATGTTCTACAAATTAATAACCTCTACTAATTAATATAAAATTATACCACAGGTCATATTAATTTATAGAGGTGTATATATATATATATATATATATATATATATATATATATATATAACCTTTTAAATATCAATTGAATTTCTTTCGAAATTGTTTATTTGAATTTAATAATATAACTCATACAATTTGTTTTAATGATATAAATATGATTCAGGTACATTTATGCGTTAAAGAAATTATATAAACAACTCATTAAAGATATAAAAGTTAATATATCAATTCATTTCTAACTATTTTATAAATTTCATAATAATTAACTCTTTTCAACATTCAAATTTAAAGTGGTAAGAATATAGGCAAATTTAAAATAAAATATATCTCATTCAGTACATAATTTAGTAATTTCATAGAAATTCAAAATAATTATAATTTACCACTTTAAATGCTAGAAATATAAACATGATCCATTCGATTAGTTCAAAACATTGTAACTTTATATAACTATATAAATTTATACATATTAAAGTAGACATAAGATAATTTAAATTTTATTCTTGTCTAAAATTAATTCATTTTAATAATAGTAATATTAAACTTTCATTTGTATAATATTTATTCAATTTAAAAGCAATATAAACTTTCATGAAATTATGAAATAAAATTTATCAATTAACTCAATTTTTTCATAAAGTATAAAATTTCATAATAACTTATACTTAAGCCAATCTATAGAAATTTATAATAATTCTTAATTATATTCATATAATTTCATAATATAAATCTATAATGTAGTTTCATAAAATAAATTCATAGTAGAAATTTATATAAAAATTTTAATAATAAATTCATAACTAAATTCATAAATTAAATTCATAATATATCATTAAAAAAACAAATTCATTAATTAACTCAAGGAACATAAACTTAATCCATAAATATATATTCTAGCAATATACAGTATGAAATCTAAACATCATAGTGAAACTCAAGGGGTTTTGAATTTACCCACTCAAATCTGGTGAAACTAGGCTTATAAATGTCGTCGGAATGTCAAGACGGAGCTGCTAGACTGGTACCACGAGTCACCACTAGCGCCGCCATCGATTGCCATGCTCCAGCCATGCGTAGCTGCCATTGGTGTTGCTAGAGTCGAAAGCTACACCATCCGACTCGCCTCAATGCCAAGAACTCAAATTTGGCCTCCACTCGCCACCAATCCGTCAAAAAATGGCCAAGAAGCTTCGATCATAAAGTTTTTATCTCCGTCTCTTGTGCATTTCAAGAAGCAAAAGAGGTATCAAATTGAAGCTCTCATCAAAATAAGAGGAACAGTATTGTTCGCCTTAAAATATATTGTCCAAAAGTGATCTGCAAGCATATGGGGCAATTGTAATATTTCAGAAGTACCCAAAATCGTATCTCTCAAGGAATTGCAAATGGAAATCACTTGTTTCTTTTTGAAGCAAATTAAATGAAAAAAGGTTTGTTTGATTTGAATTTGACCAATTACTGATGAATTTTTGTTTTTAACGATGGATTATTGACGGAATATTAATATTTGCGATCTTTTTTCGAACGAAATTACCGACCATTTTTCATAAAATACTAATCGAATTCCGTCGGTAAATTTACCAACGGAATATTTTATCTATCGCTGATGATTTACTGACAATTGTTTTAATGATGGATTTTTTCTGTCCTTAATTCATCGGTAAATTGATCTATTGACGGATTTTCAATTATTACTGATAGATTTTTCTGTCGATAAATTAGTAGATTTTTGTAGTGTTATTTTGTAATTTTAAGAAATTACAAAATATCACTATTTTTTACAAAATTTTGATGATTTTTATAAAATATTACTGATTTTGACAATTCTTTTGCAACCTTAAAATTTACAAAATATATCATTTTTTTACAATATTATCAACATATTTACAAAATTTTTCTATTTTTAGCCATTGTTTTATAATATTAAGAAATTGCAAAATATGGCAATTATTTACAAAATTATCAATATATTTACAAAATATTTCTAATTTTAGCCATTATTTTATAATTTTAAGAAATTACAAAATATAATAATTTTTTATAAAATTCTTAAGAAATTTTCAAAATATCACTGATTTTGACAATTATTTTGTAATATTGAAATTTACAAAATATGATACTTTTTTACAAAATTATCAATATATTTACAAAATATTTTTAACCATTATTTTGTAACCTTAAGAAATTACAAAATATTTCTCTTTTTTATAAAATTCTCAAGAAATTTGCAAAATATTCATAATTTCGGTCAATATTTTGTAACCTTAAAAAATTATAAAATAGGATATTTTTTACAAAATTCTTATGATTTTTACAAAATATCGTTGATTTTGACAATTCTTTTGTAATCTTAAAATTTACAAAATATGTCACTTTTTTATAAAATTATCAACATATTTACAATTTTTTTTTCTATTTTTAGCCATTGTTTTGTAATTTTAAAGAATTACAAAATATGAGTATTGTTTACAAAATTATCAATATATTTACAAAATATTTCTAATTTTAGCCATTATTTGGTAATTTTAATGAATTACAAAATATATCTATTTTTTACAAAATTCTAAAAAAATTTACTAAATATCCTTGATTTTGCAATTATTTTTTAACATTAAAGATTTATAAAATATGACTTTTTTACAAAATTCTTAACATATTTACAAAATATCTCTGATTTTGATTATTATTTTGTAACCCTAAGAATTTATAAAATTATTCATAAATTAACAGATTATGGATGATGTTTGTCAATATTTTATAATCTTAAAGATTTACAAAATATCAATATATCTTTTTTAAAATTCTTTTTAAATTTATAAAATATTGGTGATTTTACCCCATTATTTTGTAACCTTAGGGCATTTATAAAAAAAAAAAAAAATAATTTTTCACAAAATTCTTAATAAATTTACCAAACAATGTTAATTTTATTCATTATTTTGTAAGTTGAAGCCATTTATAATAAATGATTTTTTTTTACAAAATTATTCATAAATTTACAAATTTATGATTTCATTTGTAAATTGAAACCACTTACAAAAATTGTATTATTTCAAAATAGTTACAAAAATATAAGCAATTCTTCGCATTATTGTGTAAATTATACATTTTTATAAGAAAAATTGTGTCATTTGCAAAATTATTTAGAAACTTATAAAAGATTAGAAAAGAGAAATTGTGCAATGGATAAACAAGTTGCAATTTTAATAATGTTTTTTCTACACTGCATGTATTACTCCATTTTTAAGTTAAGTACTACTACACTGCACGTATTACTGCATGTATTACTACACTGCAAAGTCAAGTAATTATGATTTCAAGTCATAGTGGAAAACATCCACTAATGGAAAACACCCACTAATGGATATGAAAAATTGTGTCATCTAAGTCTTCTCTATTTAAATGTAACCATTTGTTTATTTATTTTTTCTTTTTTGATGGTTAACCTTATATTGTTGAATGTCAAATTTGGATCAAATTAATATTTTATATGATATATTATTCTAGTATAAAAAATAGTAACGTGATTATATTATTAATATAATGAGTAAATATGAATGTTAATATGTTTTTATTAATAAATTAAATAAAAAAATATTGATGAATAATTTTAAGATAATATTCACATGATGAACCGCATAAATAGTTTAAAGAATTTTTAAAATCAAAAGTAAGAATTTTCTAAAAACAAAAAATCAAAGGTTAAGATAATATTCATATGATATATAAGCATGCTGACGCTATTAATAGAGATTCCTTTCAGAATTTCCCTTGCTATTTTGATTTAATGATTAAAATAATTCAAAATTTTGTGGTTTTTTTTTTTTTTTTTTTGGTTTTGCTCGAAACTTTTAATTTTATCATAATTTTTAAATTTAATTACATTTATAATCAAGTGAAATAAATTTATTAAATTTAAAAATTAAAAAATAATATTATATTTATAATTAAAATAAATTAATATTTTTCTTTCTATTTTTATTTCTCCATATACTCCACAAGGGGCGCTGCCCCTTGACCCATGAAATTTTCACCACATATATCGCTAATAAGTCTAATATATATACATTCAACTATAATTCAAAAATGTTGTTTTTGATATATATATATATATATATATATATATATATATATATATATATATATATATATATATATATATATATATATATATATATATATGCCTTTGTGTTATATGCATAGTGCATAGTATGGCCCTTTAGACTAATGTGATTGACAGGTTTTATTTTTATAATTGAGTTTGTAATTTTTAAATACAGCCCACATGTCATTTTTCATTTGTTGTAATTTATTTATTTTATTAGTAGTAATAGAATAGTACATATTACAACTTGTAATGGAGAACAAGGCATAAGGAGGAGACCGTTCTTGACAATTGAGGCAAATCCATAGAGATGAAGATTTACCTAGGATTGACTATTGATCTTCATATTGGCTTATGAAGGTCGATTTAGATTAGGGGCCATAATGTCATTGTGATCGGTTCTTGAGAAGGACAAACTAAATGGGACTAAGTTTCTTGACTGGTATAGAAACCTAAGAATTATTTTTACAGAAGAAAGGAAGCTGTATATCCTTAAAGGACTTATCCCTGATGAATTTGCTGCTTATGCCCCTGGTGTGGAAAAGAATGCTTATACTAATCATATGAATGATTCAATAGATGTTACTTGTCTTATGCATGCCTCTATGAAATTTGAACTTCAGAAACAACTCATTGAGATGAAGGCTTTCGTGACGATTGAGCATCTTAAGGAAATGCTCCAAGAGCAGGCTCACATTAAGAGATTTGCAACTATAAAGGCTTTACTCTCTTACAAGATGGCTGCAGGCACCTCAGTGAGTCCTCATGTTATGAATATGAAGGGTCATCTTGAACATTTGGAAAAGCTTAGTCTCATCATTAACCAAGAGCTGCCTGTTGACATTATTCTCCAATCATTGCCTGATCTATATGATGGTTTCATAATGAATTATAATATGTGTAATATGAATAAAACTGTTTTTGAGTTGTATGGGATGTTGAAAACTGTTAGGATATCAAGTATGAGTGAAATCCCACATTGGAAAGAGATGGACTTAGTGAGTGATTTATAAGTGGGAAGGACCCATAAACCCATTGCCTTAAGGTTTTGGGTTGGAGTGTGGTGTCAAGCCCATGAGTATGTCTCTCACTAAAGCCCATGAGTATGTCTCTCACTAAAACCCATGATGATAATCTCTCCAGTATTTGGCTCCTTGGTGTCCCGGTGTTAGGTGGTCTGGGTCATAACAGTGGTATTGCCAAGGTTAGTTTGTTATGCAAATATAATTTTGATGGAGAAATTTAATGAATGCCAACAAATGAGAAGCTCTTTATATGGAGAAAAAGATAAATTACAAAATGAATTTTCTAAGAATTCTTATCTCTCACAATCTCTATTGTTAATAGAAATGAATTGCTTATGTTTTTGTATTCTGAATGAATTGGATTTACAACAAAATAAGATACGTATTTATAGTTACAACTTTGCTAAAAAATGGATGAATTAAATTAACTTTATTTAAAACCATTAACTACTAACGGTTTATAACTACCATTTAAATTTAGCAATATTGATTTAAGCCATCCATTACAAATCTCCACCTTGGCTTAAATTCCACAAATCATGTAGCAAATAATCAATACTTATGTATACCAATTAAGTCCAAATAATTTTTGAACTTTATCAACGGAAGAGCTTTTGTCATCATGTCTGCTGGATTATCAGAAGTGGCAATCTTCTCCACCAACACGTCACCTCGTGTTGTGACATCTCGAATGAAATGCATCCTGACACTAATATATTTTGTCCTTTCATGATACATCTAATTTTTGGATAAGTGAATTGCACTTTGACTATCGCAATACACAGTAAAATCTTTTTGAGTTATACCTAGGTCATCTACTAGACCTTTAAGTCATAATGCTTCCTTCACTGCCTCTGTAAGTACCATATACTCTGCCTTTGTCATGGACAAGGCAACTATGGATTGTAAGGTTGAACGCCAACTTATAGCACTACCTCCAAATGTAAAAATATAACCGGTCAAGGATCTTTTATGATCAAGATCATCGGCATAATCTGAGTCACAAAATCCA
The DNA here is from genome assembly GCA_947687605.1 of Reutealis trisperma. Classification (NCBI taxonomy): domain Eukaryota; kingdom Viridiplantae; phylum Streptophyta; class Magnoliopsida; order Malpighiales; family Euphorbiaceae; genus Reutealis; species Reutealis trisperma. Next base: position 372,623 of record CANTUT010000159.1, on the reverse strand, counting down.
GTAACTTTATTTGCTTGCTTGCCAAAGACTAGAGCTACATCAGTTGAACCCCTCAAGTATCTGAGTATCCACTTCACAGCTTGCTAGTGAGCCTTCCCTGGGTTAGCCATGTATCGACTAACAACACTCATTGTGTGTGCAATATCTAGTCTAGTACATACCATGGCATACATCAGACTTCTAACTGCATTAGAATAAGGTACTCGAGACATAAACTCCTTCTCTTCCTTTATCTGTGGTGAAATTTCTATAGATATTTTGAAATGAGCCGCAAAAGGAGTACCAACTGGCTTTGCATTGTGCATACCAAATCTCTCTAGAACTTTCTCAATGTAGTTCTTTTGAGATAAGTATAATTTTCCAGCTTTTCGATCTCGTGTAATTTCCATACCAAGAATCTTCCTTGCAGGACCCAAATCTTTCATCTCAAACTCACCGTTTAGTTGTGCCTTCACCCTGTTGATCTCATTTGCATGCTTATAAGCAATTAACATGTCATCAACATAAAGAAGCAGATAAATATAGGAACCATCAGAGAGTTTTTTTATGGTAGACACAACAGTCATACTCACTCCGTGTGTACTCAATATTAATCATAAAGGAGTCAAACCGTTTATACCACTATCCCGGTGACTGCTTCAAGCTATACAATGACTTTTTGAGCAAGCAAACATGATTTTCTTTTCCTAGTACAATAAACCCTTCTGGTTGTTGCATATAAATCCTTTCCTCTAAATCACCATGGAGAAAGGCTGTCTTCATATCTAGTTGCTCCAACTCCAAGTCATATAGAGAAACTAAAGCAAGAAGTAATCTAATAGAATTATGCTTTACAATAGGAGAAAATACTTCATTAAAGTCAATACCTTCTCTTTGTGTAAAGCCCTTTGCTACTAGCCTTGCTTTGAACCTCATTCCATCTTTCTTCTTATTGTAACCCACAATCTTCTGATCAATTGGCTTTTCAACGAGCTCCCAAGTCTGATTCTTGTGGAGGGATTCAAGCTCTTCTTTCATGGCACCTATCCATTGTGATGCTTCATCACAACTAATTGCCTCATGGAATGAATTTCGTTCTTGTTCTTCAATACTCTCTGCCATGCTGAGTGCAAAAGCAACAAAATCATCATACCTCTTTGGTGGTCTAGTTTGTCTTCTTGGCCTTTCTCTAGCCAAGGCAAATTCAGGTTGCTCTGGTGCAATATCTTCTAGAGTTTTTATTGGTTGTTGGTTAGGAATTTCAATCTCAAGCTCCACCTTTTCACTAGCTTCATCTTTGTTCTCATGACTCTCCCGTGGTCTTAGATTAAGTATGCTAGTCTCATCAAAAGTTACATCTCGACTTATTACAAGCTTTGATTCCTTAGGGTCCTATAACTTGTACCCTTTAACACCATCTTGGTAACCCAAGAATATGCATTTCTTGGCTCTTGGTTCTAGCTTTTCTTCATTAACATGAGCATAAGTTGGGCATCCAAATACACGCAGAGTTGAATAATCTGCTGCAGAGCCTGACCACATTTCCTCCGAAGTCTTACAATCTATAGCTATAGAAGGAGACTTGTTCACTAAATAATATGCAGTGTTAACTGCCTCTGCCCAAAACTGCTTTGGCAATCTTGCATTAGAGAGCATACATCAAGCTATCTCAAGCAATGTTTTGTTCATTCGTTCTGCCACGCCATTTTGCTGTGGTGTATGCTTTACAGTTCGATGGCGAGCTATGCCTTCATTTGTGTAGAACTCATTAAACTTATCATTGCAAAATTCCAACCCATTATCTGTCCTGAGCCGTTTGACCTTCTTCTCCGTCTACTTCTCCACGAGGGCTTTCCATTGCTTGAACTTAAGGAATACATTACTTTTCTATTTTAAGACATAAATCCAGACTTTCCTTGAATAATCATCAATGAAAGTTAACATATACCTTGCTCCAATATGAGATGGAACACTTGATGGGCCCCACAACTCAGAATGAATGTAATCAAGAGTCCCCCATGTTCTGTGAACTCCAGTGCTGAACTTTACCCTGCTCTGTTTTCCATAAACACAATATTCATAGAATTCTAGCTTTTCAGTCCGGTGTCCACCAAGCAAGCCTCTCTTGCTAAGCATATCCAGTCCATGCTCACTCATATGACCTAACCTCATATGCCATAATCGGGTTTGGTCTGATTCAAAAATAGAAGAAATTAAGGCTGATCCTACCGCTGTACTTCTTTGTAGGATACACAATCCATTCATCAGCTTCCCCTTCATAACCATCAAGGCACCTCTAGAAATTCTCATTACTCCACCTTCAGCTCGATATGTGCAGCCAAGGGTATCTAAAATGCTCAATGAAATCAAGTTCTTCCGAAGTTCTGGCACATACCTCACATTGGTCAATGTTCTCACAATACCATCATACATTTTGATTTGCACTGTACCTTTGCCAACCACTCTACAAGCACCATCATTACCCATTAGAACTTTGCCACCATCAACTTCTTAGAATGTGGCAAACCAATCTTTATTGGGCATTATGTGGTAAGTACATGTTGAATCAAGAATCCAATTTCTATCATCATTATTGGATGAGACAAAGAGAATATTACCACCATCTAATTCTTCTGAGGCAACAACTGCTCCACCATACTCTGAAGTACTTGCTTTATCTTTGTTGAGCTTTGGGCAATTTCTCTTCCAATGCCCTTCTTGTTGACAATGATTGCATTTATTATTTTTCTTCTTATATCTGTTGCGTGACTTAGAGTGATTTCTTTGGAAATTCTTCTTTCTATCCCATGTTCTTCCTCTTACAATGAGACCTTCGCCGGTGCTAGTACCACCATATGAATCAATGATTCACCTCTTTAGTTCTAGAGACTGTAAGGCTGTTTTCACTTTCTCCATTGATAATGAACTTCTACCAAAAATTATGGTGTCAACGAAGTTGTCATATGACCTTGGCAAGGAACTAAGAAGAAGAATTGCTTGATCCTCATCGTCAATCGCAACGTCAATGTTCTTCAAACTAAGAACAATCTGATTAAAATTATCAATGTGGTTATGAATGGACTCGCCCTTTTGCATTTGTAAAGTGTACAACTGTTTCTTCAAGCAGAGACGATTATGGAGAGATTTTGTCATGTACTGACTTTCTAACTTTGCCCATAGCTTGTTGGCAGTCTTTTCTCCAGACACTTCTCCTAAAACTTCATCGCCTAATGATAACAATATTGAACTGTATGCTTTTTTCATTATAGCCTGCTTTTGAGCAGACGTTATATCAGCTGGCAAATTCGCTTCTCCTTCCAACACCATCTCACATTCTTGATGCATGAGGAGTGCCAGCATTTTCACTCGCCACAAGTTGAAATTATTCTTACTAGTAAATTTCTCAACATCAAACTTTATAGATGCCATAGCTCTGATACCAGTTTGTTATGCAAATATAATTTTGATGGAGAAATTTAATGAATGTCAATGAATGAGAAGCTCTTTATATGGAGAAAAAGATAAATTACAAAATGAATTTTCTAAGAATTCTTATCTCTCATAATCTCTATTGTTAATAGAAATGAATTGCTTATGTTTTTCTATTCTGAATGAATTGGATTTACAATAAAATAAGCTACGTATTTATAGTTACAACTTTGCTAAAAAATAGATAAATTAAATTAACTTTATTTAAAACTATTAACTACTAACGGTTTATAACTACCATTTAAATTTAGCAATATTGATTTAAGCCATTCATTACAAAAACTGATGAAAAGAACATTAAGGATACTAGTAATGTTTTGATGGTTTAGAAAGACTAATAGTTATGATGAAAATAAAACTTAGAGATCAATAGTTAGTTTTTTAAAAAAGAAAAATCACCTTGTTAATTATATCAAAGTATAGGGATGAAATAATAATAGATCCAATAAACTAATATGAAAAAATAAATAAATAAGAAAGTAGTTGTACTAATTAATTATCTTTAGTTTTTTTTTTTTTTTTGAGGAAATTAATTATCTTTAGTTAAATATAAATGTAATGGACGTGGACATGTGGGGTGCATGCACAAGTCAAGTCTACGGCAGCATGTGAATGGAAATTGATATTTGATAGTGAAATTGGAAACAATGGTCCATAAAGCCATGGAATAGTACCACACTAATGGATATGACTACTAGCAAAACCATCCACTATGCTAGAGTAAGTCTAACCAATTTAAGCACCCATTCCATACGCTAGTGTTATATATATGATTTGAAAGCATACTGACGCTATTAATAGAGATTCCTTCCAGAATTTCCTTTGCTATTTTGATTTAACGATAAAAATAATTGAAAATTTTGTTTTTTTTTTTTTTTTTGGTTTTGCTCAAAACTTTTAATTTTATCATAATTTTTAAATTTAATTGCATTTATATTCAAGTGAAATAAATTTATTAAATTTAAAATTAAAAAATAATATTATATTCATAATTAAAATAAATTAATATTTTTCTTTCTATTTTTATATCTCCATATACCTTTCATCTCTCTTTTTCTTTCATCACTCTTTCTAACCTTTATTTCTTTCATAAAATTATTAAGTAATCATTATTGTATTAGATTTTTGGAGAAAAAAAAGAGAAATATGATTTTTATTTATTTATTTTGAGGTGGGAGTTATGGTGTAGAAGGAAAAAGTGATGAATTTCCAAATTGAAAAGAAAGAAAAGGGAAAAAGAAATGGAAAGAAGAGAGGAAAATATATCTTTCTTTTTTTTTTTTTTAACGTGAAAACTATGGTAAAAAGAGCGAAAAAATATTAGTGTAATTATTTTGTTTCAGTTATAAATATAATATTATTTTTAATTCTAATTTCGACTAATTTCTTTGAATTGAACATAAATAATTGCATCTAAAATTTTAAATTAGGAGAAAATTAATAAAAATTAAAAGTTTTGGACAAAATTAAAAAACACGTAAAATTTTAAATTTTTTCAAGTGATTAAACCTCACTATTATTTTTATTAGTTGTTATGCTTGTTGTGATAGGCACATCGAGAAACAAACAACTTGTTTAATATATATAAATTTTATGAAATTCATATGGTTTATATATAGTATGTAATATAAATTTTAAATATTATTTGTATATTTCAGTTGGTATATAATAATATTTAATTGTTTGCTTGTAGGTAGAGGCTTAGTAACCTGTTTTTGAAATATATGCACATGGATAGAATACATTCTTTTACAATAAAATTTTGTAAGATTAGCTGGAGGCTTACTAACCTTAACAATCCATAAAATTTGAGATGATGGAATTAATTTTTAAAATGATAAGATTGTAGCTTCAAACTATAATCCAAATCTAATTCCAACAAAAATCTAAAGTCCAAAAGCTTTTTAACAGTAATAAAAAAAATTAAAACAAAATAGAGAGAGGAAGGTTGGATTTACAGGGGGGCATATATGATTTCTAATTTTTTTTGGTGCATAAATCATAATTAATTTCTAATAAATTTCATAGTGAAGCTTTTCTATATACTAACAATAAACATTTTCTGTATATGCTCTTATTTTATTGATTATTTTTCTTTAATGTCACATTGCAAGTATGTATGTTTAATTTGTGTGTTGAATTATGTGTGGATTTTTCTCTCTTGAGATGTGATAAGTGCATATTTGATTAGATTTTATCCCTTGTTCTTACTGTGTTTTATCATTAAATTGGGTTTAATTTTTTTATTAAGTGGCTTATCAAAATATTTTGAAAGATTTAGCTGATTTGGAGGCCACGGATCAATTTATTTTGAAATTGCAAAGCTAAGGTGCAAATTCGACGAATTTTGAACAAAGAATTAGAGACACAGTAGCCTACACACCTGCGAGTATGCCCATGTTCCAGGGCATGTTGAGCATTCTGCCCATGTACCAAGGTGTGTTGCAGCCCATATTAAAGATCTAAGTTTTGTAGGAGACGGATGCCAACACGCCCTGGAACACACCCATATTCCAAACTGTGTTAAGCGAAAATTTACACCTTTAAAAGATGTTCCAAGGAGAAAGAGAATAGATTTTTGGAGGGTTTTTCTTTTGGAGAACCTTTTGAGAAGCAAGTGATAGATCACAACTGAAATCAAGGTGAAGAACAAGATCCGAATAGATTTGAAGTGGGTGATTCAAGATCGAAAAAAAGATTTTTTTTAAGAACTTATCTATGGATTGTTTGAGATTCCATTCCCTTCTTTCTTGTTCATTGTTCTTTAGATTTACCATGAATTAAACTCTATTTATCTAGGTGAGACAAACCCTAGTTTTAATTGTATAGATTGAATGATTGGGTTTTTAATCAAATCATTCTTGAGTTGAGTTATATTCATGATTTAAACTGATAAAGTCTGATTAGCAATTGCTAGCTTGTTGATTTGATATTTAATTTCTTATTAAGGAGTACAAATACCATTGATTTGATTGATTACTCATGAATATTGGGGATTGCTTGGGACACTAGAGATAGGTTTACAAAATCCTTTGACTTTAATTCCTTGTTCTTAATGCTTTGCCTTACTAATTGAATAAGAAGCTATTTTATTTAATTTATTTAGGGATTAACTCACTTGAGAAATGTTTAATTCTAATTTTAGGATTGTTAACTCGATTCATTGTTTGATTTGATTGATTCCATAATTCATGAAATACATGAGGAGTTAGGAGGAGTTTCTATCTAGCTAACTAGCTCATTGATTACTTTTCATTGATCTTGCCAATTTTCTACAATTAATTAATATAGTTTAATTTTCAATTTAATTTGATTTTAGCTTTCTTTGGAATTTGATTTGCTAGACAATAGTTAACATTTGAGCTAATAGTTATATAGTTTTCCTGTGGGATCAACCTCTTTTGTGCTATACTATCCGAACGATAGGTGCGCTTGCCTGTGGTTAGGATATAATAGACTTAGAATTTATTTAACCTAGTGAAAATATAAAATTAACATCAAGATGATTCATTATTTCACATTTTCACATAGCTTTTTTAATTATTGCAGAAAAATTATAAATTAAGGCCTTTTTTTTTAATGAAATTAAGGCCTTAGTTTAAATTAAGTCCATAGTTTCTTGGTCAATAAATCTCTTATTGTGAAATTTGGAAAACTTTTTGTTTAATAATAAAATGTATTAGAAATCAATCAATGAATCTATTTCAAAAAAAATAATGAGATGGAGAATATATTTATAAGAAGCAATATTGACACGACAAAAAATTTCTAACACCCTTATTATTATTTTTATCTGTTTAATTAACTATAATACCCTCTTATCATATATATATATATATATATATATATATATATATATATATATATATATATATATATATATATATATATATATATATATATATATATATATATATAAATTGGGCTAAATTGAAGCAAGACTCACTCATATGGCTCTATCTTATGCTAGACCTCTCTAGCAGGCCCATTATAGTCAGGCCCATCAATCAAAGCTTTAACCCCTAAGAAAGTTAGGATCTTTGCCCTCACCCTTTGATTTCGCTGCTTCTTTTTTCACTGGAAGCTTGCATTGCAAGATTGAGAACTATAGCTTTTGTCTCCTATCATGTACATAAGCAAGGGGTTGTAAGAGGAAGCATGCTCAAAAGCAACTTACCCTCTTTCTAAGTCTTTCTCTCCACTTATGAGTTTACTAACTCATGTGTGGTTGATGTACGACCCATACTAGCCATAAACTATGCAGAAACCTGAAGCAGGTCAAATCAATGTCAAAACCACTCCTTTTGCCCTTAGGATCTCTACTCGGTATATTCACCAACTCGATCATATATAAGAAAAATAAAGGCAACATTTAGAGGTAGCGAGAACTCTACACTCTCTCACCCCTTTTCTTTTTCACTAAAAATATTCAAACTACAAAAAATGAAATATTGCTTCTCTGTAGCTGTAAACCAAATAGCTTATTATTGACTTGAGTATTAGAGGATTTTCACTAGACACAAGGCCTACTCCATAACTTTTCTACTTGTCTCGCAGACCCAAATCATCAAATCCACAAGAAAAGAGATCTAACCTATTTATCATCATTGATCTGAGATTGATCACATAACGCATTTTCATTCATTAAATTTTTAAATCACTTTTAAATTTTTAAGATTAGAATATTATTTATTAATTTTCATATTTATTTTTTATTAATTCCTAAAAAAGGAAAACTTTTTTCTAACAAATTTTAATTTTCCTAGATACAATTTTTTTTTCTCAACATTACACTTTGAAAAAAAAATTATTTTTAAATGTTTAATCAAAATGATTTTATGATAAATAATGATGATACTATATTTTTAGTCTATACAAATTCCCTCTTAGCTTGTAAAAAAAAAAAAAAAAAAAAACCAGTGATATTGTGTTCAAATTTTTACAAGAATATTTGTTAATAAAATTTTAAAATATATGTTATTAGTGTTTCTTACTCTTAAATTTATTATTTAGCTTATAAAAATAACAGTGCAATTTTTTATTATTTTTTTTATTTTTTACTTATTTAAGGCCATAGCTTTTGAATTATTTGTAATCTTTGTATAAATTTTTTTCTATAATTAAAAAATATTAATTTTTATTTTTCATTATATACTATTAAAAAAAAATCAAATTCATACAACATAATATATTTGTGTTTGGAAGAGTTCAGAATGTGTTAAAAAATTCAGAAAATAATAGCAGATTTATAAAGAATTTTATAATTTTGAAAATTTGAAAAATAATTTATGAAATTAACAAAAAATTATTGTGGAATATTAAAACCTCTTTGAAGAGTTTTCCAAAAATATATATGATGTAATATCCCAAGTTTATATTAGTCTTGTTGTTGAATTCTTGGTGTATAACTTGAAAATTTTAACATTAATGGAAAAAACAAGGTAATGCCCATTACCTTTTCTATAACAAGCGCTATCATGAATTGTAGATTATGAAAATTTTGGCAGAGAGCAAATTCATGGTCGTTAAGATATGTTAATGCTAGTTACAAGCATGTAGCGCTTGTTACCAAACAAGAGCACTTATACGTATAAAAGGGGTCACGATCGTTATGCTTGTGGAATAGGCATTTCTGAATTATTGGATTTTAGTAGAGGAAAAATTCATGCCCATTACCGATGAGTAACGTTCATTATAGGATCTTGAGTAGCACCATGAATAGTACCGTGTAATGCTCGTTACACAAGGGTAATGCCTATTACATGTGTTGGGGATAGAATCAAAATGTCAAGCTATAAAAGAGATTTTAAGACGTTTCGCTCATTAATGCCATTCAATACTTCAGAAACATAAGTAATAAAGAGAAGCACCTAACACACCTTTCTAAAATGTTAGAGACCTCATTTATTGCTTCCATTTCATTACTTAAGAGACATACAGTTTACATTTGGTCTTCATCTTTTCTACATAATAGCTTTAGTGAACAAGATAGTGAACAAGGTAATTGGGGTTTTTATTCTTTTTCTATCGTAGAAGTCTAACCTAAGGGTTAAGATTAGAGTATGATTTCTATTCTTGTTTAAGCTAAGAATATATATTAATTTTATCTCCATTTCAATGTATGGATATTTGAATATGTCCTAATAAAGGTTAAGGAGGAGAAGAAGATGGCGGATGTAACTATTGCTTTTGTTTGATTTGAAGAGTGCTTACAAAGATATTTTGAACAGCTTTCAATGATATTTTGAACATTCTTTTGTCAATGTGAGTGAAAAATATACTATTATCAAAAGCCTAATTCTTTCATAATGCCCTAAATGCTTATTGCTAAATATACATATATACTTGAGATTTATTTTATTTGGATAAATCTTGAGATAATTAACTTTTAAATAAAAAGACTGATCACCCTCATCCCCAAGCTTCCCTCTTTATCTAAAATTGATTTAGAGAGAGTTGGATAAGATTAAAAGTCCACATTCGAATTGAAAAATGGATCAAGAAAAAAGATATTTGCAGGCCTTGGCATGCACCCCTTATCAGTTATGCAAGGGGTGCACAAAGCCATGGCTTGTTATGCATGGGAACCACAAGGGCCTATGTGCCCCATACATATGGCATAGGGTGAGAATTCAACTCTTGTTATCTTTCAAAGACCAAAATGTAATTTTTCTCACTCTTAAGGATTAAAATGTAATTTTCAAAGTTTGTTTTAACACCAAATCTCAAAAATCTCATCAATTAAAACTAAAAATTTCAAATTTATTTTCATATTTCAAATCTAAATCTCATTCTAATGAATTTTCTAACAAAAACTTCAAATTGCTCACTTTTAAACCCCCAAAAGATCAAGTTTGTGATGTACTCTTCAAAAGAACCGTTCCGTTCCTTATCATCGAGTTTTAGAGATGAAAATTGGGCATTCACAACTTGATCATGTGTATTTATTTGGGCATGTAGTTAGCAAAGATGATATTTATGTGGATCCCAATAAGATTGAGGTAGTATCAAGTTGGCTTATCCTTCAAATGTGATGGAAGTGCATAGTTTTCTTAGTATGGTAGGTTATTATAGGAGATTTGTTAAGGATTTCTCTATGATAGCTTCACCATTGACCAAGTTAACTAGAAAACAAGTGAAGTTCTAGTAGGAAAAGACTTGTGAAGAGAGTTTTCAGTAGCTTAAAACTTGTCTCACTACAGCTCTAGTGCTAGCCTTACCAGATGGGTCAAGAGGGTTTGCAGTCTACTGTGATTCTTCAAGAGTGAGACTAAGTTGTGTTCTTATGCAACATGGGAAGGTGATTGTCTATTGTGAACTCTTAATTTTACACCCTCCAGTATGCTTTTGAACCTTAGAAGCATTTAGACTTAGTAAACAGACCTCCAAAAATCGAAATTGCCAAAATAAAAAAACTAGAAAATAGAGCCTTGAAAACCAAAACCTATCCTTTTAACCTTTGAACTACCATAAGATCATCCAAATTTAGATAACAAGCACAATGCAACTAAAGTTAAAAAAAAAAATAGATGAAAACGAGCCAAAAGACAAAGCGAAGTGTGACAGCCCGAGGACAGCTGCGGCCATAATCGACACTACGGTTGCCACAAGGATCCTTATGGTTGCTTATTTGCCACCACAGGGCCCAATTGCAGTAACGCATTTTCTTTGAATCTCACACCAAAATTTGATAGTTTTCTTCTCCCAGACTCCCTTTATAAATACCATGCACCTTCTAACAGTTCACACACATAGTTATATATATCTATCCTCCCTCTAAAATTCCTAAAACCCTATGTTTAATCCTTCTAGTAAAAACGAAAGTATAATTCAAGTCCTTCCCTTCAAGGAGAATTTTTTCCTTTCTTCCTAGTCAATCAAGGGCATGATTCAAGTCCATTTAAAGGAAGAACTGCTTTGGATTTGATTCCCATTTAAAGGGATACATAGGCATGTCGCTTTTAAGGCATCAACTCCACTAAAATTAATAATTTCTTTTTTCTATCACCTTCTCCATATAGTTTTGGGCTAAAATTATTTTTATTAAATAAAAATCAAAACTTTAGTTTTCTTTTCTATTATTCTTTATTTTCTTTATTGTAATTATTTAGATTATTACTTCTTCTTACTTTAGTAGTTTATATTAGATTTGGGAAATGTGTGCCTTCCTTAGAATCTGATAAGATTAGAGGAAGGATTCCTTAGGGGAATATGTGCTTCTCCTGGAACTTATAAGGATTAGAGAAAAGATCTCTGATTTTTTCATTTGATTTGTAATAGTTTTAAGTAGATTTCTTTTATTTTGCTTTATTACTACCATTGCTTAATATTTGCCATGCACTGCATAGAGAATGCCTATTTCATGCATCATTTTATATCTGTTCATACATATAAAATAAAAAAAAAAAAACTCATTTTTTACAAAAGTTATTTTGTGTTTAAGCCAAACTAAAGAAAATAAATTTTTGTTAACTAAAACCTAGTCCCCGAGCTCTCTTTGGTCACTCAAGGACTAGTGCTTTTCCTTGGGATAAATTGTATAATTTTTTAGTCAATCAAATTGGATCTTAAATTGTACAATTTTTTAGTCAATCAAATTGGATCTTTCCTTCAATTTTCCCAAATGAAATAAAATTAAATTAAAGTGGCTATTCCTTTTGTAAATTACAATTTACAAAAATGTAATCTTCTGAACTCATAGCGAGTTCTAATTGTGACATTTCTCCCAAGGAGCATTTCGATCCCTCAGCATATTAGATTGGTGCTCAGACGAAGCCTCACACCTATGCATTGAGGCAACTAAGAAACATGAGATGAACTATCCCACACATGATTTGGAGATGGCTGCTGTGATCTTTGTGTGTGAAATCTACACCGATCACAAAAGTCTTCATTACATCTTGCAACAAAGGAACTTGAACCTTAGGTAAAGAAGATGAGTGGAACTACTTCAAGACTTTGATGGTCAAATCCTATATCACCCTAGAAAAGCCAATATGGGAGTGGATGCTTTGAGTAGGAAATCAATGAGAAGTTTAGCTCATATTACATTGTAAAAGAAACCCTAAGTGAAAGAGTTGAAAGAACTCTTAAACAAGGGACCTCAATTTGAAATTTCTGAATCCTACGTCTTGATTGCACACTTCTAAATGAGGCATAAATTAATTAATGAGATAGAGGCATTGCAAGACAAAGACCTTAACTTGCTAAGTTGAAAGAAGGAGTTTAAGCAAGCTAAGCACCATGTTTTGAGTGGAAAGATAGTGTATTAAGATATGAGCATAGGCTATGTGTACCAAATGTGGATAGGCTTAGGGAGAGAATCTTGAAAGAAACATGTCATGCTCATTATAGTTTCATCAAAGTACAACTAAGATGTAACATGATATAAAAAGTTGCTATTAGTGACTTGGAATGAAGAAAGATGTTGCTAAGTTCATGCCTTCATGCTTAACATATCAATAAGTCAAGTTTGAGCACCAAAAGTCATTCGACATTTTACAAGAGATCAAGCTACCATAGTGAAAATAAGAGTGCATCACAATAGAGTTTGCATTGGGATTTCCAAGAACATCTAAGGGTTATGACAGAATATGGGTTATTATGGATAGAATAAAAAAGTCAAGCCACTTTCTAAAAGTAAAAACTATTTGTAAAGTAGCTCAATATGCTCAACTATACTTGGATAAGATTATGAGTCTATATGGAGTGGGAAGGCTTTGAAGAGGGACTTTGGAATCAAACTTTTATTGGTGGCCAAAAAGTATTCACTGAATACCTAATTCTGAGTTTCAACAAAACTACTAGCACCCACAAGTATCCATAATCTCTGATAGAGATTCTCAATTCACGTCCAAATTTTGATAAAAGTTGCAAGAGACATTGGATACACAACTAGACTTTAGTGCAACCTTCCATCCATAAACTGATGGGCAGTCAGAGAGAACCATACTGACCCTAAAAGATATGATTAAATTATGTGTTTTATTTTGGTAATAGTTGGGATAAGTATTTGTCCTTAATAGAGTCTGCATACAATAATAGCTACTTCTCCACCATTGACATAGTACCATATAAGGTATTGTATTAAAGAAAATGTAGATCACTAATTTGTTAGATGTAAGTGGGAGACAAGCATATAGAAGGGCCATATTTGATTAAAGTGACAATGGAGAAATTGCCAATCATTAGAGAAAGATTGAAGACAGTCTTCGGTAGATAAAAATGTTATGCATATTTGGAAGGAAGGATGTCTAATTTTTAATAAGAGACCATGTATTCCTCAAAGTCTCTCCTAAGAAAGGTGTGATGAGATTTTGCAAGAAAAATAAGCTCTCTCCAAGGTACATTGGACCATGTGAAATTTTGGATAGAGTTGGTAATGTCTCTTATAGACTAGCTCTTCCACTAACTTTAACCCCATGTACATCTGGTATTCCATTTTTCAATGTTGAGGAAGTATTTACCAGGTCTATCACACATTCCCTAACCATAAGCAATAGAAGTAGATGAAAACTTATCTTACGAAGTAGTTCTAATTGCTATCATTGATAGATAAGTGAAGAAGTTGAGGAACAAAGAGATAGCTATGGTCAAGGTCTAATGGAAGAACCATAATGTACATAGGAGAGTGAATGTAACTCAAATATCACCATCTGTTCAAGTTTAAGTTATGTAAAGTTGTAGTTACAGTGTATATAAGAGAGTGAATGCAACTCAAATATCACCATCTATTCAAGTTTAAGTTATGTAAATTTGTAGTTTTTGTAAAATTTGAAGATGAATTTTAATAAGAAAGAGAGAATGTAATACTCCAAGATTATATTAATATTATGCATTGAATTATTGGTATATAACTTGAAATTTAAGATTAATAAAAAGAGTAAGGCAATACTTGTTACCTAATTGTAATGAGCATTACCATGAATTGTAAATTATGAAAATCATTTGGTACAGAGAAAACCTACAGCCATTAATATATGTTAATGCCCAGTACAAGTATGTAATGCTCATTACCAAACATAAGCGCTCGTTACATATAAAAAGGGTCACGTTTATTACATTTATGGAACGAGCATTGCAAAATTTTGGGATTTTGGCAGAGGGATAATTCACACTTCTTACCAATGAGTAACGTTCATTACAAGATCTTGACCAGTAGCTTGAACATTTCATGTAATGCCTATTATGCAAGGGTAACATTCGTAACATTTGTTAGGGATAGAATCAGAATGTTAGGCTATAAAAGGGATTTTAAGATATTTCTCTTTTATTAATGCCATTCAATACTTTATAAGCCCTAAGTCATAAAGAGAAACACCTAACCCACCTTCCAAAAGTGTTAGAAACATCATTTATTGCTTCTATTTTATTACCCATGAGATCTAGGATTAACATTTGGTTTTCATCTAGGGTTTTAGATTTTTTTTTTTTCTTTTCCTATCATAGAAGTCTAACCTAAGGTTAAGATTAGATATGATTTCTATTGTTAAAGCTAAGAATATAGATTAATTTATCTCTATTTCAATGTAGGATATTTGAATAGCTCCTAATAGAGGTCAAAGAGAAGAAGAAGATGGTGGATGTGACCATTGCTTTTGTTTGAATTGAAGAGAGCTTTCAAAGATATTTTGAACATTTTCTTGTCAAGATGAGTGAATATTATACTATTATGATTGTGTTTGAACTCGTAAGGCTCAAAAGCCTAGTTTTTCATAATGAACTAAATGCTCATTAAAATAATTTAGTTTATCTCTCTCTCTCTCTCTCTCTCTCTCTCTCTCTCTATATATATATATATATATATATATATATATATATATATATATATACATGTTTACTTTTAATCATGGAACATGATATTGAAATCACCATGACTATTGATGATATATTATGAAATATGTGAAATTGCCATATGAATTCTTTATGAAACTATATATATAAACCATTTGTCTATTATTGATTATTGTATAACCATGAATGACTAAGACCTAAAGTTGAAATATCCTAAACTATTGTGGAGTAAAACTATTAGATTGTGTTCACACTAAACCCACAGATAGGGTAAAGTATCCGAACCCTGGCTAGCAGGGGTAATGTCTTAGTCATGAGACTTGATCTATCTCATGTAGTGCTCAAGGTGACATTCTCCAAAGAAGAGCTTCTACCTCGAATATACCAAACACTTCTGCCTTTATTTTCAAGGTGAGTATGCAAATGTGTCTTTACTCTCAAGTATGCCAAAAGCCTCTACTTTTATTTTCAAGGTTCGCAATAGATACATGTGCCTCTATTCTCAAATCATGATCAACTTTTGCTAAATCTATTTTGATTATCAAAACTTATTCAATTGTATAATCGACACTAATTTCAAGCCTTTTGTATGACACAATCCATTGACCTAAATATTTTTATAATTGTTTATTGATATAAGTAAACTATGAACAATTTTTTGTGAGCCATCGTTGAATTACCAAGTCTCACAAGTATGATAGTATATTATTTTCTCATTAAGTTATCTCACTATTTGTTATTGATATTTTTTAGAGGAGCTATAGTTTATTAGTTTGGTTGCTAATGCCTTCTTCCTTCCTCGGGAACTCTTGTGATCAATGTAAAGCTCCACTTGTTTCATACACATATTGCATTCTTTCAAATACTCTAGAGTTGCATGTGTGTAATTGGAGACATTATTTACCTACACGGCGTGAACATTTGTGGATTATATATATATATATATATATATAAGAATAATATGATATGCGATAAATGTATGATGGGCACGTTGTGATCTTGAGTGTATGAATTAGTTACATGATACCGATATGGATTGTAGAGTGGCATGGTTTCTATAGGTTTTTGGTGGTCTCATATTTATTCATGCCCTAAAATTATTGTAGCCCCTAAATTAGTATGTGACATATGATGAGGATAAGAGAGCATTATAAAAAGTTGAAAAGATCAAAATGATAATACAAATGCCACAAACCTTTTGGGGGATTATGGTACTGTAACTTTTCTTTATTTATTTTTATATGTATAAACTATGTAAACATATTCCCCAATTGCCACTCAATATTTTCATAATTTTGAATCTAACATGCATGCATATATGGTTCATACAGATCTTAATGGATTGCTTTCAGATTTAGCTTCGATCCAACAAATTAGAGTAAAGATTCAGCTAATTCGAACTTAGATTTGTTGAATTCTAATTAAATCCTATCAAAATCTTTTTTTTTCAATCCGGCAAGTTAAAACTTAAATTTTAACCAATTAAACTTGGATTTGTTGTACTTTAATCCACTATGAACAAACATGTTTTCGATATGATCCAGCAGTTCGACTCGAGTCAAACTCGTATGAGAAGGGAATATTGGTTCGAGTTCCGCTAATCTAATTAGCTTCGAATATAGAACGAATTGGAACCGGAAATCTGGGTCAGATCTACATAATAAACCCCTAAATCCGAAAACCCAAAATAAAAAAGTACCATGGTCCCACTTCCTAACATGGCAATCTAAAGTCATGTGCTTGGATGCTATTTTAACGCGCAATATCCACAAGTCACAATTGTATGTCTCCCTGCACGATTATGGTATTCCTTCTTTTTTTTTTTTTCCAAGAATTTCATATCTATACTGGTATAGTGTCTTTAAACTCGTCCGGTCTTATTAGTTGGAAAAATACATGTAATATTTGGATAAGAACTCTGAATTGAAGTTGACTTCGATTTTAGTTTGCTATACTAGTTCATTTTGTATTCGATTTATAAGACATGGGCTGTAAATTTTCTTGCAATCTGAACCTAGCTAGTGCTAATTGCCTATTAAACTTGGGCCCGAATTAACATATTTCGTCCCTCATCAACATATATATAAAAAGAATCAATCATAAAATATTAAGTCATTTAATTTTATAATTAAGAAATTCAATTACAGGCTAATTATTAATTTTGAATTAAAAGTCTAATTAATTTAATAATTTAAAATTATTAACTTAATAAATTATAGAGTTCAATTAATAAGAAGTTTAACAATAATAGTTGTTTGTACTGTAATTTTTTACTAGGCTAGATTCATTAAAAAGGCTCATTAATAAATCAAGTCTAAAAGAGTGACAGAGATCATGTATGCTTATAGATCAAAGATAGCAGTTAAGAGACGATAAGTATTTCAGAGAGCTATGGAGAATTTTAGAAAATATTCTTAATAGTTACTAGAGGTTACCAATAGTTAAGCTATTCTAGGAAAGTGGAGCAGTAGTTACTAAAATTCAAAGTACTAGTGAAGTAGTTTCTTGTTTAGAATATTTAATCTAAGTGTAACCTATTGTACAGGACCCTAACCAATCAATAACACAACAGAGTCAGTGCCTTATCAATCTCAATGGGCAAACCTAGCTATCTTCTTTTTCTTTGTCAGCTTTCTGCTTTCAAAATTTTTGTAATTACTGATCATAATCAATAATTTTTTTTTTTGGTCCCATAATAGTTTTATTTCCCTAGTTTTTATTTTCACAAACACTATTGAATGTCCAAGTGAATTGTGATAAGGAATCTTCTCTATTTACAGTCAACTGATCTTAAGAAGTCACCCCGGCGCAATTCACATACTTATGCATCTTCATCCACACATGACACATCAACATAATTACCAAATTGCCCTTAAGCCAAAATAATACATCAATAATATTTTTTGGCACACTTTCGGTGGGACTCACTCTCATGGCACCGAAAATAAGAAATTCTGAAAAAGATGTTGCTGGTTCTTATGAATTGCAGGATGACATGCAACAATAGTGCAAGAAGGTCTTATTCTATAACTTATGGAACAAATCGAGCGTGGATTGACTTATCCACATCCAGTTCACCAAGATAATATACTAGAGTCGGAGATTCCACCAGGACTTGTTATTGAAAATCAAGGTAATGTTACTACACCCCTTGATTTCATTTAACTTTGAAAATTTTAATTTTGATTAAACATATATTTATTTTCAAGTTTGGTTTTATATATATATATATATATATATATATATATATATATATATATATATATATATATATATATATATATATATTAACTTTGAAAATTTTAATTTTGATTAAACATATATTTATTTTCAAGTTTGGTTTTATATATATATATATATATATATATATATATATATATATATATATATATATATATATATATATATATATATATATATATATATATATATATATATATATATAATTAATAGACTTAGAAAACATAAATAATAAAAAAATAATTTATTTGAATAACAAATATCTTTTCATCCAATTATATATATAAATTATAAAAACAACAAAAAAGTAATTCTAATAAAATTAAATAAATAGTAAATAACAAATGTACATATTTCACTCAATAATACCTTACAAACGTTTACTAATAAATTCACATATTAAATAATTAAAGTAATTGTATCATTATACATATGTAATTTTGCAAAATTATTAAAATGATATTGGAGAGTTATTTTTTTGATAAGCAATCAAATAAATTTTAATTAATATAAAAATAATATAATAAAAATTAAACCCCTGCAAAATGCCGACAAATTTCTAATTAATAAATAATTCACATATCAATGGGTGTCCATCTAGAGACCAAAAAGACTCTAGATCTTATCTTTAATCAATTCGGTTGTCCCATTGGGCACATCTATGATTATAGTTTGCTTTATTTCTTTTGAGTTTTATCATTTTTGCACGGCCAATGATGAGGCAAAATTATCTTATTTCATTTTTGGAAAACTCTTGATATGAGGATGATGAAATAAAGTTTATAGACAGAGAAAAATAGATCAAGAGCTCCCAGTGTGGATCTATAAGGGATCTTTCAATGCTTAAGTCAATAAGACAGAAGGAGAATAATAGAGAAAATGCAAAGAGAGGGATAGTTGATAATGAGATCTGGACTCCCTTTCTTAATCTTATTTATACTTTTATATAGAGGAAATGTGAGGTCTTAGGGACATGTATCTCCATGCTATTGAAGGATATTGGAGGCCAATTTTATCTCTTATCAAAGGTCCCCCACTCTTTAGTCTACTTTGAGCGTACCGAGGAGTGAGTTGAGGGAGTAGGCATAATATCATTGTAGCAATATTTTTCCAAGTTATGTAAAAATGAGCCAAACTGAAGGTAGCTGGCGAGTTCAATATAAAGGTAGCTAGATGCCTAGATAAAGAGACAAGCTAAATGACTCAATATAGAGGCAGTTGGATGCCTAGAGAGGCAAGCTAATGCACTTGATATGAAAGTAAATAAATGCCTGAAGAGAAAGGAGAGTTGAGGAGCTCTGATAGAGAAATGAGTCAAAGAGCTTAAATCGAAAGATAGTTGGGTGCCTAAAGAGAGAAGAATTGAGGAGCTCAGTATAGAAGCAGTTGGATGCCTAAATGGAGAAGTGAGATGGAAAGCTCCATATGGAGAAGACTCAGAGTCTGAAAAAAAAAAAAAAAAAAGTGAGCCAAGGAGCTTAATATGGAGGCAACCAGATGCCTAAATGGAGATGTGAACCAAGGAGTTCAATGTGGAGGTGACTCAGTGCCTGAATAAAAAAGTGAGATAAGGAGCTCAGTATGGAGACAACTTGATGCCTAAATGAAGATGCGAGCTGAGGAGCTTAATGTTGGCTGACTCAATGTTGTATGATTGCTACATCATGGCATGGTCTTATGGTTTCTAATGGCTTTAGTTCTTTGATGCCATAATACATGGACTTATAGATTCTAAATAACTTCAAGTCTTCGATGCCACATCATGTGGACTTATAAATTCCTAGTAGTTTTAAGTCTTCCAAACAGCTTCATATCTTCAAATTTCCAAACAGCTTAAAAAATCTTCTAAATAGCTTTAAGATTGTCCTTCCTTATATGTCTTTAAATAATATGCATTGCTAAGGGAGGTTTTAGATAATAATATGCTTCACTTACATGTCTTTCTACCTCATATAAATGTCTTTAGATAATATGTCTCACTGATAGGGGATTTAAGAAATCCCTCCTCATGTAGAGGTCTTATATGATGAAGTGCCTCAATGATAAAGGTCTTTAGATATCTCACCTCGTATAAAGGTCTTATATAATAAGGTGCCTCAATGATAAAGGTATTTAGAAATCTTGGCATGTATAGATGTCGTATACAATGAGGTGCCTCGAAGATAAAGGTCTTTTATAATGAACTGCCTTAGTGATATAGATCTTTAGATAATAATATACCTCAATAATAAAGGATTTAGAAATCTATCTAACTTAGAGGTCTTTAAATAATGCACTTCGTTGAGAGAGGTCTTAAATAATAATATACCTCGTTGATATAGAATTTTAGAAATCCACCTCATTTGGAGGTCTTCAAACAATGTGCCTCATTGATATATATATATATATATACACACATACATACACATATATATGTATGTATGTATGTATGTATGTATACTATATATATATATATATAATATGCCTCATTGATAGAGGACTTTAGAAATCCACATCACCTAAAGGTATTTAATGCTTCATAGCCTTTCTCTTAGTCAAACTAGGTCTTTCGATGCCTTGTAGGCTTTTGCCTAGTCAAACTAAGCCTTTCTCCATTTATGTAAGGAGTTTTATATATATACATATATGTATATATATATACATATATGTATATATATATACATATATGTATATATATATATATATATATATATATATATATATATATATATATATATATATATATATGTATATATATATATATATATATATATATATATATATATATATATATATGTATATATATATATATATATATATATATATATATACATATATATATATATATATATATATATATATATATATATATGGATATGTATATATATATATATATATATATATATATATATATATATATATATATATATATATATATATATATATATATATATATATATATATATATATGTACATATATGTATATATAGATATATGTACATATATGTATATATATATATATATACATATATGTATATATATATACATATATGTATATATATATACATATATGTATATATATATATACATATATGTATATATATATACATATATGTATATATATATACATATATGTATATATATATATATATATATATATATATATATATATATATATATATATATATATATATATATATATATATATATATATATATATATGATAGAGGACTTTAGAAATCCATATCACCTGAAGGTATCCTTTTGCTTAGTCGAACTAGGTCTTTTGATGCCTTGTAGGCTTTTGCCTAGTCAAACTAGGCCTTTCTCCCTTTATATAGGGAGTTATCTTATGGTCTTTTACATAGTCTTACTAAGACTTTCTCCCTTGTGTAGGGAGTTGTCTCATAGACTTTCACCTAGTCTTACTAGGTCTTTCTCCCTCTAAATAGGGAGTTGCATTCAGGTCTTTTGCATAGCCTTTCTAGGTCTTTAGGTGCCTTGCTATGACAAGAACTTTGCACCTCATAATCTTTTGCTTAAAGTTCACTAGGTCTTTAAGTGTCTCATTATGACAAGGACTTTATGCCTCATGGTCTCTCGCCTGGAGGTCACTAGGTGTGAACTCTCAAATTTGCACCTCCTGATCCGACTGCAGTTTGACACCTACTGAGAATAGGGCGCTACGCATACGGCGGTCCCGCTAGCCGGTTAGCGGACAGGGGTCAAGGGGGCAGTGCCCCTTGCGGGGTGCGGGGCAACGCCCCATAGAAAAATAAATTTCCTGAATCTTTTCTCCTTCAGTCGATTGCTTTTCAATTATGAATCTATAGAATCAAGTAGAGCTCAAATCGAAGCTGAAACTGGCCCAAAACGGACAGAAACAAATTGAGCAGCGCGAGTGGCGCTGGGAGGCACGATTTTCGTGCCACCCCTGTAAAAGTCCATGCCACCAGAGCGGCATCAAATTCATGCCGCCAGTACGTCGGCACGTCTGGCGTGCCGCCCAGACGGCCGGCGCGTCGGCCGTGCCGCCCTTGCCGCTGGCGCCGCCGTCCGTACCGTCGACACCTCCTCTATCAGCTTTATAAATAGAAGCCACCTCCAGCCTCATTTGGCATGACTTCCAATGATTTTCAAGAGATTCTAAAGCATTCTAGAGCATTTCAAAGCGATCGGAGCAATTTCGAAGCATACTTTCGTTCTTATACTCACATATTTGCCGCTTCTAGATCCAGATTCCAAACTTCCTTTGAATTCAAGGTGGAGTTGAGATCCGGAGCAAAACTAGTTTCATTTATACGAAAGCCGAGAAAAGCGAAGGTATAATCCCTTTCCCATTTTAAAATTCTAAATTCAGATCTAGAATTTTCTTTAGGTCTAAAACTGAAAAGATCTAAAATTTATTAATTTAAGAATCAGAATTAAGTTAATAAGCAAACCAACACATTTTATTAAAACCCCTCCTTCGCAAGAAGGGAGAACTGCGTGGAGTTTGATTCCTATTCAATAGGATACGCAGGCTGCCAATCTGAAGGGCATCAACTCCAACATCTTTTATCAATATTGTTTTCCTTTTTATCTTGATTTATTCATATTAATCTCTCGTTTGTGATTATTTTGGGGAATGTGTGCTTTTCCTAGTACCCATAAGGGCTAGAGGAAAGATCCCCTTTATTCTATTTGTTTTGATATTGTAATAATTAAATAGGGTTTATCTTGCCTATTTATTTATTATTATCATTCCATCACATCACATATTTGTTCATTCATCATTATATTTTTGTTCATGCATACACAAAAATTCAATTTTAAGAGTTATTTTGCATTTCAAGCTAAGCTAAAGAAAATAACATTTTCTTGAATTGTGTAATTACCAAAACCTGATCCCCGAGCCCTACTTGGTCACTCGTGGATTAGTGCATTTTTCATTGGGATAAAATAAAAAATATTGGAGTCAATCAATTTGGGTTTTCTTTAATTTTCCCAATTAAAATAAATAAATTAAAGTGGCGACTCACTTTTCAATTGACACATTACAAAAATCAATTTTCCGAACTCACAGTGAGTTCCAATCGTGGAGTTTCTCTCAAAGAGCATTTCGATCCCTTGGCGGATTGGACCGGTGCTCAGGCGAGACCTCACACTAGGTCTTTGAGTGCCTTACTATGACAAGGACTTTATGCCTTACAGTCTTTCTCCTAATATTCACTAGGTCTTTGGTTGCATATAACTGTGAGACCCCACCTGAGAATTGGTTTGATCTGCTAAGGAATCAAAATGCTTATTTGGATTTGGTCTCATGAATGAAGTGCTCGCGCTTATTGATTGATTTTTGAAAATTGATTCTTTGGGAGTAGCCACCTTAACTTTTTTTTCGCTTTAAAAAACTTAAGGGAAAAACTCATTTTTAACTCCGTTTAATTCGCCTTAAGAAAAGACTAGCCTCGAAATCAAAGAAGATTTAGAGACTAGATTTTCGATTTATTATTAAAATGATAACTGGCTTATTAATATAAAATAGCTTAAAAAGTTTATTTGATGAACAATTAATATAATGTAATGCCAATTTTAATATGCATGATTCGTTCATCCTTATATTTGAATATTCATCCATAAACAAAAATAAATAGAGGAATAGCAAAATAAAAATAATTAAAAATCACAATGAAAAATCCAAATAATTAAGATATACCTACTCTATAGGTTTTAGGGAGATCACACATTCCCCAAAAATAAAGAAAATAATGAAACAAAATAAAATGAAAAGGAAAAGGAAGAGAAGGTGATAAAGGAGGAAAGTTCAATTCAGATTTTCCACTTGAAACAAGTGTGCCTGCATATCCTTTTGAATTATAATCAAAACTCATGCAATTTTTACATCTGACGATGGGGTTTTATTTTTTAGTTTTGCCATTTTATCATGTTTTGATTAATTGATTACTATGTGAAGAGTAGTAGAAGAAGAAGATGTGCTTTCCAAAAAGGGAGAAAAATAAAAGCAAAAATTGAAAAAATAAGAATTAGCTTTGCACTTTTATGGCTTTGAGATGGAGAGGATTTGTCTCAGTCGGCTATGAAGGAGACTTGCCTTGGACGGTTATGGACTTCCCTCAAAAAGCCATGGATTTGCCTCGGATGAAAATGGACTTACCTAGGATGGCAATAGAGGGAATGAGCCTCGAACTAGGTCAAGTTGGCTCGGGAGTCACAATCCAACTTGCTTCGCTTAAGCAAAGAGCGAAAAATCAAAGCCAAAATAAAAAAAAATTAAACTAGAGAGCTTATTCCTTGTCGAACCAAGCTAAAGGAGGAGAAAAAGGGGAGAGTGTATGGTTTGCTTAAGATGGTTATCAATTAAGCAACCCCGAAGCAAAGAATTCTGTGCTAGGGGGCTATATTTATAGACTAAGGGGAGGGAAGAGGAGTTCCCAAGCTTTAGATGTGGGAAAAGGTGCAAAGAAAAAAGAAGGGAAAATGAAATACAAGGACAC
Source organism: Reutealis trisperma (assembly GCA_947687605.1). Lineage (NCBI taxonomy): Eukaryota > Viridiplantae > Streptophyta > Magnoliopsida > Malpighiales > Euphorbiaceae > Reutealis > Reutealis trisperma. Next base: position 347,649 of record CANTUT010000159.1, on the reverse strand, counting down.
ATGCTGCAAGAGAGCCTTACGGTGCCACAGAGGCTACCTGCGATAGACAAAAGGCTCCCTGTAACAACCTCAAGGTGACCCTGCAGTACCACAAGGCTCCTCTATGGTTGTTGCAGGTTACTTGTAGTAGCCATAAGCTATAGCTTGTTTTTTTCATTTGATTTTATTTGTTATTATTTTATTATTTTTATGATGATATTAAGGGTGCAAAATAATGAGTTTAGAGATGCCCCCTTTTCAGAACTTTTCTATCTAATAGATAATTCTAATAAGTGTGAACCTGGAGAGATTTGACTGATTTTGATGGAAGAGATGATCCTGATCTATTTTAGAAGGTTTAATTTATTAGAGTCATCACGTCTGTTAGGTGACTTTGATGAGGGATTTGGCTAATTTTAGTAAGAGAAATAGTTTATCATAATTGTCATGTTTGATAGGTGCTTCTAATTGATTTTGGTAAAAGTTGTCCTATCTAGTAGGATTTGGTAAAAAAAAATTATTTATCAAGATTGTCCTATCAAGTAGGATTTGATTGATTTTGGAATATTCCTATCTGGTAGGATTTTTTTTTTTTTTTTGGAATTGTCATATCAGGTAGGATTTGATTTATTTTGGTAAGAGAAATGTTCCCAATCTGTTTTGGGCTATGATGCTAAGTCTAATATGGAATGCATGTAAAATGTGAATGCATTTATGAACTAGATACCTAAAATCGGTGAAAGATCAATCTAAACTACTATGGTATTAGGGTGTTGATCTTCTAAGAGGTAGGTGCCCCCACTTTCGTAGAATGAAGGAAGGTGGCTTAGTCACTTTATTTGGCCTTAGGTGGATTGGCTTAGAGATAGTGGGATTGGACTCAATCTAGTCGGGTATAATGAGTTGATCATAAAGGTTGAAACCATAAGGGTTATTTTGGAAGGTTCGTAGGTTTTGTCCTTAAGTTGATAGGGCTTAGACTAAAGGTTTCGTTTCAGTTTGTAGTATTTATGCCAAGAATAGGCTTTACTAGTTTGGGCTTTCCAAGGGTGATTTGGAATTTTTAGACAGAGGATTGGTTTCACTTTAGTTATGGTGTTAAAGGTTTCAATTACAAGGAGGTTTATGAGATATCTATGAAATGAATTTGTAGGTTTGCTGTGTGGCCTATGGGTTAAGGGTGTGCTTCCTGAAATGGCTTTTGGGGATGATTCGGCTATTTAGGCTATTTCAAAATGGTTTGATCATCATTGGTTTTGGCTTTACTAAGGGATTTGGGTTTTATGCGATAGTTTATAGGCTTGATGGTTGAGAGGTTCGATCAATTTTTTATTTATCAAGGGATTTAGGCTTCAAGGATGTTTGGAATTGGTTTTGCTAAGGAATTTAGACTACAAGGATGATTGTATTTGGTTTTCTAAGGAACTTGGGTTTTAGTGATGGATAATGATCTATCTATAAATAGTATGGATTTTATAGGTTGAACTCTTTACGAGATTTTGGGAGGTTTTATGATTTTACTATTGTAACATGATCTATGGAGAAGATAAATAAAGCTATCTTATTATCTGATATTCAAGAGACTCTTGGGTAATGCTTTATCAGTTGGATTCAGTGGGATTGACACATAGGCCAATGGTTAAAAGAAAAAACCCTTCAGAATGGAGAATGGGCTATTGGATTTGGACTTTTATTGACTTGAGTATTAGACATAAAAAGATGATTTAGAGACACGCCCTTGATGAGAGATAAGGGCAACTTAGCTGCTTTAGGTAAAAGATGAGACGAATTGATGGAAGATGATGTGGAAGACATGCCCCTAATGAGAGATAAGAGTGTGTGGAAGACATACCCCTAATGAGAGATAAAAACAATTTACCTGCTTTAGCTAAGAGATGGATCAACATGATGAAGGATGACACTAAGGTTGAATAGCTACTTTAGCTTATGGGAAAGAGTGATAACTTGAGAAGTATGCACTTGAAGAAGAATGATGGATTCAAACTAGGATGAGTTCTTTTTTTTTTTTTTTTTTATTCATTCAGCTCTAACTTTACCTAAGTAGCCCTTTTAGATTTTTAACTTGACAAACTCTTCTTTTTTGCTTTTTTTTAATAATGATATTAAATAAATGAGATTGGTATAAAAGTCATTCCATCATGATTTAGGCATTACTACCTTTATTTTGGGCCCTATCCTTTGCCAAAACTAAGTCATTGAACTCTTGGTCTAGTAAGAATCTCCTTGAGGATACTAGGGTCATTTCAAAATATTTGCCCCAACTAAAATGGGATGTTTGATTACCCAAAGTGCAATGGATAAATGCATTAGATCAACCTTTGCTTTGATTACTCTACTTGTTGGAAGTTGATAGAGATATTTGATTATTCTTAGTTATTACTTTAATTATCCCTCAATTGGAAGTTGATGAGCAATAAATGATGCCTAAATGATAATACTTTAAATTTTGATCCTTTCTAATCATGGATAACCTTTATGGTGAAATGCAAACAATTGCCAGATTTCATTGATTAAGTGCTTGCTCTTCCTCCTCCCCTTCCCCCTCCCCCCCTTTTTTATAGGTTATCCACTTTAGATTAGATTAAAAAAAAAAAAAAGTGCACGAATAATTAAAGAAAAATGTAAATGTTTTATTATAAAAGAAGACTTATTACAGGGTAAAGAAAAAGGACCAATAAGGTCAACATGAAAAGGAAAAAGAAGACAAGACAACAAATTCAAACTCAAACTTAGGATTTGGACTCGAACTCAATCTCAAGTAGGTCAGATTAACTAAGCTTAAACTCCTTCATGTCATGCTAATTGGGTTTTGGTTGGTGAGATGAGGTAATATGGGCCTATATTAGAGTTTGAAAAAAGTGCATGGGTATGGTGAAGGATTTGCAGCATGAGTTGACTTAGAAAGTGGGATCGAGGCATTTCAGTCATTGGGCTCAAATTCTTCATCACTATTCAGCTTATAGTAGAGAATTCAGCTTGGAATGATTCGTTTCAGATGTAATCTTTAACCTTTAAAGCAGTTGCAACCAAAGTTTTGAAAATGGGAAAGTATTAGGTTACCAAATGGGCTTGGTAAACTAAGAGTAGGTTCTTGACAAAGATGTTTACTTTCTCTTGTTCAGCTGGTCAATTCACCATTTGAGCAGCTTTCGCCCTCTCTTTATAAAAAACACGGAGAAGGACTCATTTGAAAGCTATTTGATGGTCTTTAAGTTATACCTAGTGACGTCCACTTGGATATTGTAATGATATTGCTTCATAAAGGCATTGCAAATATTATCCCACATTCTTTTTTGGCTCTTGTCTGATGAAAGAAACCATCTTATGGTAGCACAAGTTAGGGATTGCTGGAACAGTTGAACAAAGAGTTCATTGCTAAGTCCCAAAAGCTTCATAGTCCCCACATATCTTTAAGTGGATCCTAAGGTAAGTGGTTTGATCAAATTTGTCCACATTGAGTGTTTTAAATTTAGAAAGAAGCTTGGCATCAAGGAACAAGATTAAACCATCCACATCAATTAGGTCACTATGGTGTTTCAAGGATCTAATGATTTTTTTCATTACTTCAACTCGATTTTAAAATTGTTTTTATCAAGTCTTCTCCTCTTTAGAAAGGATCTAAGGTGAAGGGGGTTGGTTACTTGAGGTAGGAGTGTGAGATTGGTCTGATCAATTTTGGTAGGTAGCATGGTGTTAACCTGATTGGAAAGAGGTATGATGTGTGTCTGTTCAATGTTGGAAGGAGAAGGCATAGTAGAGGAGCTTGGATCAACTTGGTTTGGCTTGGTTTGGTTCATCGATGATTTTTACTTAATCTATGTTAGTTTAGTGTTGGAAATTTAGGATTTTGGTGAAATGGATCTGTTGGTCATTAAAGGTAGCCTAAAAGTTTTCTTCTTGCTACTTAAGGAGGCTGGTCATAAGTGTGGTTATGGCATCCATGTTGATTCGATTGGGCATTGGTACCTTGAAAGCAAACTAAAGAAATCAAATAAGTGTTTGGGAAAAAGTATGAAAAGGTGATGAGGGCATAAATTAGAATGCAAATTCTGAGGGAAAAGGATTCCTTATAATGTTATGGGCCATGTGTTTTGGACTTGAGAGCAATGTGTTAAGTTTTAAAGGTTTCGAGTATGTTGGGCCAAATATACCTAACTATAAAGGGTAAGACAAAGGTAATGTTCTTAGAGTTTGGGACTTAAGGTGTTTAGGCTTATAGATGAGAGGTAAAGCTTAGGTTTATGATTGGATAGTAAGGGCGAGTTTTAGGATTGGATAGGGGCAATGGCATTTAGGGTTTCTTAGTTTAGGGTATATAGTTAAAGGTGTTCATATTTAGGAGAGATGTTTAGGGTAATGGTTTTTTTGTTATTTTATGAAAGGGGTAAGAGTGTTCAGGGTTCAAGGCTTTGAGGTATGAGGCTTTGAATGTTTGGTGTTTAGGTTAAAGGCTAGAATAGTGGTGTTTAAGGTTCATGGATAAAGATGTTTGAGTAAAAGTGAGTGTTTAGGGTTTAGAGTTGACCTTACATTGATTAAAGGTATAACCTAGACTTGAATGCATGCATTATGTTTTTATGGATGCATGGTATGCATTGAAAAAACTAGTTCATGATAATATAATTATACAAAAGCTTCATTTATTAGGGATATGCATTGAAAAAACATTGAAAAAAACTAGTTCATGATAATATAATTATACAAAAGCTTCATTTATTAGGGTATATATAATATAAGGCCCAAGTTCTAAATCCATTACATGAAAGGGTAAAGGTGGCTTGGATGAGGTACCTGTCATATTAGAACAATGATATACCTAACTATATGTGAGTCAAAGAACCTCTATAAGTCTAATAATATGAATTGTTATAGGATGAATGCTTTTGCTATCGGTGAATAAACCCAAGAAGTATTATTCACTTGATACTACTAGCTATCCATTATTTTCCTAAAACTAGTTTAAGTGGCAATGAGCCTATACAAATGATGCATGAAAGCTATGATTATATTAAAAAGCCAAACTTTCATTTGAGCCAATTATTTAGTCCTCTTATTTCTTTTTATTAAAAAGCAAGTGGTCCCCATTAGAGTCGCCAACTGCGAGGCATCGCCCAAGTACTAGTCCGATCTAGTCAAATCGAAATGCTCATTTGGATTTGCATTTGGATTTGGTCTCACTAATGAAGCACTCACTCTTATTGATTGATTTTTGAAAATTGAATTTTTTTTTTTTTTTGGAGTTACCACCTTAATTTTATTCTTAGTAAAACTTAAAGGGAAAAAACCATCTTGACTCCATTTAATTTGCCTTAGAAAAAGTGTACCGAAACTAAAAAGAATTTGGGAACTAGATTTTTAATTTATTATTAAAAAGATAGTTTGGCTTATTAATATAAAATAGCTTGAAAAGTTTATTTCATGAACAATTAATATAATGCAATGACAATTTTAATATGCATGATTCATTCATCCTTATGTTTGAATTTTTATCCATAAACAAAAATAAATAAAGGAATAGCAAAATTAAAAAAAAAATTAAAAATCACAATTAAAACCTAATAATTATGGGATACCTCCTTTAACCCTTATGGATTTTAAAGAAATCACAGATTTCCCAAAAGTAAAAAATAAAATAAAATAACATAAAAAATGAAAATGAAAAGAAAGAGAAGGTGATAAAGAGGGGAAAGTTGTTTATTTTAAGTTGGATTTGCCACTTAAAACAAGTGTGTGCATATCCCTTCAAACGAGAATCAAAATCCACGCAGTTTTTTCATCTTGCAAAGGAGTTTTATTTTAGTCTTACCATTTTATCGTATTTTAATTGACTGATTAGATTATTATGTGAAGAAAGCAGTAGAAGAAGTTGTACTTCCTAAAGAGGGAGAAAAATTAAAAAAAAAAGCTGAAAAGAATAAAGATGAGATACTTATCTAACTCAAATAAAGTGATTTTTGACATAAATGGAGCTTAGATCTTCGATGAATGTTTAGATTTTGGAGCTTTCTTTAACTTGAAATAATGTATGGAACACATAAAGGCTGATAAGTGAATTTTATGGCCGGATATGATATTATTGGCCAAAAAAAAAGTCATTTTCCACAAACGATGCCATTTTGATGATGTAAAATTACCTTATTCCATTTTTAAAGAAACCACTGATATGAGGGTGATAAAATAGAGCCTATAAATAGAGAAAAAATGGATCAAAAGCTCTACGAGACAAATTCAGTAAAAAATCTCCAATGTCTGAGTCAATAGGCTAAAGGAGAAAAATAGAGAAAATGCAAAAAGAGGGATTTGAGGATGAGAATTGGATACCCTTTCTTTATCTTATTTTTACCTTAATATAGATGAAATATAGGGTTCTAAAGACATATGTCTTCATGTTATTGGATAATATTGAAGGCTACTTTTATCCTTTATAATTTAGGCAGCCATTTCTAAACACTTTTCTCATCTCACCGTATGTATTCCCAAATTTAACAAATAATACATAATATAATTATTATCATCTTTTTAATTATTGTTTTGCCATCTAGCTTTTCACATTTTACATATTTTCCTTAGTTTTATCAAGTATTTTATTATTGAACGTATTTTACCAGTCAACTATATAACAAATTAAATATAAAAGATCAATCATAATCATATTAATGTAAGGAGAGAATTTTCAAATTTATCATTCATTATGTCATATTTTTCTTTTTCTTTGGTAGATAGCATCATAAATTAGTTTTCACACTATATATATATATATATATATATATATATATATATATATATATATATATATATATATATATATATATATATATATATATATATATATCAATCAAAAATTAAAATTTTAAAAGAAACTATTTGTTTTACAATTTAGTCAGGAAAATGAAATCCGTATCTCAATCAATTTACATTATTATTTATAGGTTGGTGGATTTAATTTCTCATAATTAAGTAAACTGGTGGCGCCTAATTTGTTTAATGGACTTGGAAGCTTAGGGATAAGGCTTCTTCGCTGGATGTAAGGCACTGTAGAAGATATACAGAACAATTATTGCCCTGATTACTGGTCAATGCAATTTGCAACTAATGTAGCAGGCAACTACTATCCGATTCCGAAAGGACCAGCATTAAAGTCATCAATTTATAAAAGTCAACTTATTGAAACTTTTTCGTCAACATTATTATTATTATTATTAGGATGATGATATTGACATTTTTTTTTTTTACTTTTTGATGCTCTATTTTTTTAGTACTTAAAATTTCTTTTATATAATTGAATTCCATCAATCATCATCATCATCAAGAAAATAGGAAATTTTTCAAAGCATTAATCTATCTTCTTTAAATTTTGCCAAAAAATATATATATAATTAGCTTTTTTCTTATTAGTGCTTAACTTTTAAAGAAAATAATGTTACGTTTGAATACATAAATTTGGATTTAAAATTTAGATTTCAAATCTCATATTTCAAATTTATGATTTGAAATTTATAAATTTATAAATTTCTTATTTAGAAAGCATAAAAAATTTGAAATTTTAGATTTTAAAATTTAAAAAAAAATGAAAATTTGAGACTAAAAATGAATATAGTAGATTTGAAATAATTAGATAAAAAAAAGTATTTGAAATACTAATTTTTTAAATTATTAGATTTCATTAAGTATTTGAATCAAATTCAAATTCACTCAATCTTAATAATTCAAACAAAATATTTGGTTCAAATCTAAATACAAATCTCAAATTCTTGTGATCCAAACGGACAATAAAAAAATTCTTAACCACCACTAGCTACTAAACTTAGTGATCATTTGGCCAAAAAAAAAAAAGTTAGCCATCACAATAGTGTATTCTCTAATTGACGATTAAATAGCTATCAATTAACAATTAAATTAAGGACATATAAACATTATCTTAACTTAGCGATTCAATTGTGACCTTTTTTTTATTTTTTGTCAAATCAATGGCGATTATTTAATCGCTAAAAATACCGATAAAGAATGGCATGTCTTTTAGCAATTAAATTTTTACCACTAATTAGTTGCTAAATGGAAACTAAATCCTAGCTGCTAATCATATTTGATTACCAACTGATACTTATAAAACAAAATCTGAATATTAATATTAGCTAACTAGTTTTGTAGTTGCTGATGAGCGACAAAGATAGCCGCCGATGTGTAGGCGCTAAATAAGTTTATAGAAACGATATAGTTTCATTTAAAAAAAAAATAAATAGATACTAATTTAGAGACTAAAAATGGTAGTAGCTAAATTCAAATTTAAATACAGATATGCTTCTTCCTCACGATCTGCTCCCCTTTTTGCTCAAACCCATAACATAGCCCACACCACCTCTCTCCCTTCCCACTTCTGGCAACCAGTCTAGATCGGGTCTTTTGCCACCACTGCCGCTGATCATTGTGGTCTCCGGGTTTTACCAAAACTCCAATTTTCAAGTATTTCCATCTATATATATTTCATTTATTTTTCTAAAAAATTTGTATGTCTTTTTTAAATAAAAATTTTGTATGTCAGTAGTGTTTGAATAATTACATGTTGGTTTCTATTAGTATTTTGTATTAAGATTTTTTAGCCATCTAATTTTATTTTGTGTTTATAATATATATGAAAACCTAATTAATTAATTTTATTAATTTCAAGTATAAATTTTAATTAGGTATATTTTGATAATGGTTGAAATATTTCAATTTAATTTAAGTATACTAATTGATATTAGAAAAATATGTGTTAAATATTAATTAATTATGTATAATTTATTAAAATTATGCGTATAAATAAATATATGAAATTTTATTAATTAGATCTATAAATATAAGGACATTAATTTTAATTCAACTAAATGATTTATAATTAAATAAATTTTATTGGATATGTACTTTGTTGTTGAAAATTATTCATCTTTAATTTGAATATTATTGGGAATGAGTAGCATATATAAGTTATTAATTATTGATGTTGAATATTATTTATAATTTGTTGAATACAATTGGGAATGTGTAGAATAAGCATAGGATTGTCGTTGTTGAATATTATTGATTTGTTGTCCCTATGCGGAATGATGATGGGTAACATCTATATCTTGTTATATTTTTATGTGATATTATATTATTAGGGAGTTTAGTATTAAATTAAGACAAAATTCTGCCGAACGTTTAAGAAGGAATTAATTAAGTTAATTCATCTAATTAATGTCCTCTACCATATAAATGCAGATAATTATAAATCATAGCCTCAAATCGCATGTGGATGTATTCGAGGATTATGAATGGTTTCCTCTTTATTATGGGGTTAGAAGAATTTATGGAATTTGCATGTGCACAAATTGCTTAAAAGGGCGAAGTAAGAGAAAGTGTTCGTGCATATTGAAAAAGTATCATAATATCGCATTTGGAGCACTTGATTTGGTAAAGTACCACTTGATGAAGCATGGATTTATAAAAAATTACTTAGTATGGACATTGCCTAGTGAAACAGAACTCTTCATGAATATTGGTTCCGTTGACTCTGATGTTCTAGATGAACAACCAACGTTCGAGAATGAAGAAGAGACATTTGTTAATCCTTACAAGCAGATGGTAATGAATGTTGTTGGTCCTTACTTCACTCAAATAGAAAGTATCAAGCTCTTAATCTATAAGCTCAATAATTTTTTGACATGTTAGATTCTGCAAACATACCAATATGGAATGGGTGTGAAAGAAACTCGCAATTTTTACATTTTCATTACCTAAACTATCCTCACCCATTTTTCCTATAAATACTCCCTCCACTTCTCATTTCTACACATCTCTTGAATTTGAGTAGATTGCTATTCTCAAATTTCTCTCTTCTTCTCCCTCCATCACTCTCTAATTAATTAATTAATTCTTTTAATTAATTAATTACCTCACCCTAATCAAGGTAATTAATCTTTTTAATTAACTAAAACTCTTTTTTTTAATCACTCAATTAATTAATTAATTAATTTTTTTAATTAATTAATTAATCACTTTTTTTTCAAAAATCAAATTAATCATTTTTCTTAATCCACCTTTTATCCAAATTAATTAATTAATTATTTTAATTAATTAATCCATCAATCCATCCGTTTCATCACATTAATTAGTTAATTAATCATTTTAATTAATTAATTAATCTTCCAATTCTTCCAATCATCTCGTCCCGATAAAATGGAATTTCGGTCCGATAAAACCCTATGCCTACCAAAAGTCAAGGTATCAGCCTTTTCCTCACAAACGAAAATCAAATTAATCAATCTAAACAACCTCCAAACCCCTCCACTTAATCGTGGAATGAACTACGTGGGTTTTGATTCTCATTCAATGAGGTACATAGGCACGTTTGGAATATAAATCCAAATCTCAATCAATCACTTTTCCCTTTTTTAATCAATGTAATTTGTAAATGTTTCATTTTAATTTTTGCACTCATACCATGTTTATGCATTTTATTCATAATTATCATTTTATAAATGTCATTCATGAAAATAATTTCTTAAAGTCAAATTAAACTTAAGAGCCAAATCGTGATTATTTAAAACAAAAAAAACTACTCCCCGAGCTCAACCTAGTTCTAGGCTAATGATTTTATCCTTGGGCAAATTAATTGAAAATTAAAGAATTTGAGTCACAATTGGATTTTTTCCTTAATTATCCCATTTAAAAATAAATTAACATGGCGACTCCCAAAATCATTTTCAAAATCAACCAATCTGAACCCGAGAGTTCCATCATGAGTCTAAACTCAAATGAACATCCCAATTCCCTCTAGTGAATCAGGCCAGTGCTCGGGCGAGGCCTCATAAGAGTCATCAACTTCGTCATCCTGAAATGGTTCTTTAGATGTTGTACTTATTCCACTATCATTCTTAATCTCTATATTTGATCTAGCTTTAATCTTGTATACTACCCACCAGTCAACTTTATCTCATCATAAACTCGAATAGGGAACATAATATACTTGACAATCTTGCATTGTCAGTATAAATGGCTCATATTTATTGAATCACCTCCTATGATTGACTTCAACAAGATTATATTACTAGTGAACTTTCATTCCCACATTTGGCATTGGATCAAACAATTCACACTTAAACAAAACAATCCTCTTAATTAGAAGTGTAGGGTATTCCAATTGCATTGCCTCTGTTAATCAACTGTAATAGTCAAATGCATTCTCACTATAATTGGAACCCTTTTACACACCCTGCTATTTATTAATGACCTACTCGAACTCTGCTTTTCAGCATGGAACTTGTAACCATTCACGAAGTAAACAAGATAAATTGTAATAAACCGTAACGAACCCTTGGAAAGATCAAGAATGAATTGATTTGTAATTCTATTCGTAGGATCATTGACCTATGACAAAAATAAACATATAAACATGAAAGTATAGGATACAAATCTAAGATTAATTTTTAAGTAATGTTACTACATTAAACTTACATATGAACAAAACCACTGTGTAAATTCTGTCTCTAATTTTTTATCTATATCACTTGTTGTTATATTCGGCACAGTTTGCTTTAACATATCAATTTATAAGCTTCATAAAATGGGAAAAATAATAAGTAAAATGATAAGGAAACTTGAAATATACTTATTATGATTTTTTTTTAATTAAGTTGTAACTTACTCGATGTATTTTGCAACTTCAAAGCAATTCAGAAGAATGTAAGACTGAATTGCCTTGTATTCTTCATTGGTTATCAATTTCATTTTACATCAATCGAATAGTTTACCTGGATGAGTGAATATTGGTAAAATACCCAAGATATTTACTCCTTCAGGCATTCAGCCATTAACATTTCGAGATACTCTCTTATGCCTTATATAGACATGGGGTTCAAAATAACAAGAGCATAATGATGAGGCTTCCTAAAAAAAGTATGCATTGCAGATGGAGCCCTCAACCCTTGCTTTGTTTTTGCTATTATGTTTCAAATGTCCATTAAATATATAGCAGATAAATATCATAGATTACAAATATGACTTATTATAAATTAAAGGATGTGATTGTAAATGTTAAAATAGTCAAAGATTTTACCTCTCAAATTGATATATCTATCGATATTGAACGGGACCCGCTATACGAGCTTTGTATGCAATATGTACTAGTGGATGCTCCATAGAATTGAAGTAACCTGGGGAAAAATATGTTCCAGTTTACACAAGATCAATGGAATGGTATTTTCAAGCCTCGCCATATCCTCTTTCCTAAGAAGTGTTGAAGTGATTTTTTTGAAAAATAAACCCAACTCCATCAGTGGTTGCTAAACATCCCTCAGCAAAATTTCATAGAAAGCAATAGAAGTAAGCATTGCATGAAAACATGACCGTCATGGCTCATCATCCCAAATAACCTTAGTTTCCACAAATGCATCGATCCATATTACATACATACCCATATGGAAATTTCAAATATTTCAGCCATTCACAGAAGACTTGTTTGTCCCACTTATTGAGTATATATCTTGCCTTCAGATATTTTTTAGATACTTCATCCATCTCTAACTCCTTACTGAGACAAAATTGTTTCAAGTCCTGTCTGGATTTAACATTATCTTTGATTTTCCCTAGAATGTCCATTACCACGTTGAAGATATTTTTAAACACATTCTTCTCAATGTGCATGACATCCAAATTATGTCTAATTAGATTAGTACTCCAATATGGCAAATCACAAAATATACTATGTTTCTTCCATCACTTTGCAATTTGAGCATTCAAATCATTAGCCCCTACTTTAGTCACTCTCATCAACTTAAAACTAGTTATTACTTGCAACAATTCTATTCCTGACCGTATAGGTAGAGCAAATGCATGAACAACTCGATTCTTTATGAAAGCTATTTTGTTCCCTCTAAAAGGATGATCAGGCCATAAGAACTTGTAGTGGCAATCAAACTACGATTACTTAACCCCCCTTTAGGAAGGGTGAAGGAATCTATTATTTCCTTAGCGATATGGACATTGTGAAACCTTAATTTTACACCTATTGATCCAATCGCACTTTGCACCTGCTAGGTTTAATGCGCTACGCAGAACTGTTACAGTGGTCCCTCTAGTTGGTAACAAGCAAGAGTCAAGGGTTGAGCCCCCAAAAGAAATTTTTAGCAAATAATTACTATCTGGACACCCAAATTTTCTAAACCCCAAACCAACAACCAATCTCTTAAAAAAAAAAAAACTGCCACGTCAGCTGCCGCTGGAACGGCCGGTAGTGCCACTAGTTGTCTAAGCAATGCCACCAGTCAATCTGGCAGTTGCCACCTAGAAGATTAGTGGCACCACCTAATTTTTTAGTATTTTAAGCCTTATCCTTTTGGTCTTTTTACTTTTCCACTTCCCAAACTACCATCAACCCTATTTTCCTATAAATATTCCCTTCATTTCTTCATTTCACTCCCCTTTAAGTTAGAGTGTATAGCTACCGTCTAATTTCTCTCTTCTTCTCCCTCCAACCACTCTCTAATTAATTAATTAATTCTTTTAATTAATTAATCATCTCACCCTAACTAAGTTAATTAATCTTTTTAATCAACTAAAACTCTTTTTTTAAATTAAAATTAATCACTCAATTAATTAATCTTTTTAATTAATTAATTCCTTTTTTTCAAAATCAAATTAATCCTTTTTTTAATCCACCCTTCATCCAAATTAATTAATTAATCCATCCATCAATTTCATCACATTAATTAGTTAATTAATCATTTTAATTAATTAATTAATTAATCCCTAATCAATCTAATCACCTAGTCCTGATAAAACGAAACTTTAGTCTAGTAAAACTCTCTGCTTGCCAAAAGCAAATGTATCAGCTTTTTTCCCTCACTCTCAAAACACCCAAACTAAAATCAATCTGATCAACCCCTAAACCCTCCACTTAATCGTGGAAAGAATTATGTGGGTTTTGATCCACCATTTAATGGGGTACGTAGTCATATTTAGAATTTAAATCCAAATCCAAATTAGTTTCATTTCCCGTTAATTTCAATTGAAATTATCTATTTTTATACCTTTTGTAAATTTGAGTAATTATTTATTTGATAATTTTGGAGTCAAGAAGTGATTCTATGATTTCCCTATAATCCATAAGGATTAGAGAGAACACCCTCCTTCACTTATGGTTGTTTATTTGCTTTATTTCTTAAATTATTTCATGCATTTCATAACTATATCATGCTCATGCATTTTAATTATTATCTTATAATCACAATTCATGAAATCAATTTTTAAGCCAAATTAAATTTAAGAGCCAAATCATGATTGTTTAACCGAAAACCTAATCCTCAAGCTCAACCTGCTTCGAAGCTAGTGATTTAATCTTTGGGTAAATTAATTAACTAAAATTAATAAATTAGAGTCACAAATGAGTTTTTCCTTAACTTTCCCATTTTAAAAAATAAATTAAGATGGCGATTTCCAAAATTATTTTTCAAAACCACAAATCAATTTTTTGAGCAATAGCCACTCCAATCATTAGCACTGAATTTCATTCCAAAATCTCCTTAAAAATCGCTTGGCTTTCCTTAAGGTAAAATTTTCTCAAGTGAGAAAGGGGCGTTCGAATGAGATTTCACAGTTAGCAACTCCATTGGGGACTGATTGCTGCCTTTTAAAATAAAAAGAAAGTAAATAAGAGGATTACTATTTGGTTAAGGAAAAATTTTCCAAAATAATCTCCATTTGGCTCATTAAGTATAATTTGACTTTCATGCATCAACTTACATAATAAAAGCTCTTTGCTTAACCTTAGCTTTAGGAAAAACTTTTGGATGGAGGGTAGCATTGGCTCAATAATTCTCTTTAAGTATGTTGGGAGATAACGAAAGTATTCCACCTCGTAATGAATCTCCGATCATTTTGGTGGTATAACAAGTAATTAGTACTGTTGGACCCACAAAAGGCTCCTTACCTGATGGGTGGTTAGGTATATCAATTCTCTAGTAGGATGGGGACCCTGAACTAAACCACCCTTCACCCTTATGCATATAGTTGCCTTAGCCTTTAACCTTAGGCTCCATGAACCGTAATGATTGCGTGCATATTCATGAAACATTTTTCTACATGTATCTTATCGTAATCATGCATACATAACATGAGAAAATTGACAAGGCAAAACCCAAACACCTCAAAGACCCAAATGGTGGTCTATCACCCAAAACATAGTAACCTCACACACCCACACTATCAACCTTTAAACCTAGTGATCAATCATATGGAGGGAATCTTTTTTCCAACACACTTTTACATTCATAACCCTTTCTCCTTCATAATTTTTCTTCTGTTTTCAAGGTACCAATGGCCAACACCTCTAAATGCGATGAGCACCTTTTTTACCAACCTCCTTAAAAAATAAGAGGAGACTTTCCATGTCGCACTCATTACCGCTCTTAAGACTCAAGCCGACATTTTCACCAATACTCTTAATGCCTAGTTTGCCACATTCATGAATGCTCTCAATTCCCAATGCCAATCCGTCATTAATGACGTCAAAGAAATGATCATATGCTACCATTGCTCCTCCCTCTTCTCAACCTGCTTTCACTCAAGCTAGAACCAGCTATGCCCTCACTTTTACTCCTTCTATTATCAATCTCACTGATAAAGAGAAAGCTCCTAAAACACCTACCTCTTCTTCACTAGATGTGAATGCCACCACTCTCACTCCCACTGCAAATCCTTTTTAAAGTGGAGATTTCTCTAGCTTTCCCAAAGCCAAGAAATTGATGGAGAAGTTCGAAGCTATAGGACGACCCATCAAAAATATCAAAAAGCATGAAGACATGATAGATGTTGATTCTCTTAATCTCTTCCCGAGCACCCAAATTCTACCCAAGTTCAAAATGCCTGTAATGGACAAATTTAATGACACCACTAGCTCAAATATCTACCTCAAGATGTATGTAGGTGCAATGAGACAATTTGGTATAGATGATGAGCTCATTGCTCAATTATTCCAATAATCTTTAATCAGGGTTGCCGTTATGTGGCTCTTAGATCTTAATTAGAACCACAAGAAAACATAGGATGCCATCTACAATGCTTCTGTCAAGCAATACCACTATAACATTGAGGTGGATGTTACCCACCAAGATCTAGAAACCACTAAGCAAAGCCAAAAAGAGTCATTCACCGTATTCCTTACAAGGTAGCGGGTGAAAGCAACCCAAATGGTGAACTGTCCATTCGAAATAGAGCAAATTACATTATTATCAAGAATCTCCTCCCCTGATACCAAACTCATCTGCAAATGCAGTACCTCCTTAGCTTTAAGGCTCTCATTGCCATCACTAATAAGATCGAGGATTTGATCCAGTCGGGACAAGTCAAAGATCAGTCCTTTAGTTTGAGGTATCACAAGAACACTAACTACACCACCAATATCACTAATTCTAACACCCAAAGAGAAGAGGCGGTAAATATTATCTCATGTCACTAGTCGATAAAGTTAGAAATAAGGAGAATTTTCTCTGAGCTGGGCATGCCCCTGAACATCATTTACAAGAAAGCCTTAGAGGCTAATCTAGTTAAGCCCTTAGAACCGTGACCTCCTCCAAACCCCTTACCTAAAGGATACAATGTTAATGAGATCTACTACTATCATCAAGGTTTAGGGCATAAAATTGATGTGTGCAAGGCTCTAAGATGTAGAATTTAAGATCTCATGGATAAAAGAGACAACTTGCCCCCAGGCCAAAGCCCAATATTGCCACCAATCCTTTTCTAAACTACTGAGCTCATCCAACCATCTCAAGCTCCACCCAATAACCAGTATTTTGAGAAGAGTGTTTGCCCTACTATGTCCCTATCCAAGTCTTTTCAAGTCTATGTTTGAGTCCTCCAAAGCATTTAAGTCCATATCTAAATCACTTGAGTCGGAGTCTGAGTCTTTTGAGTCTATTTCTATTAAATTTGTTTTTTTGAATTTGAGTCTATTAGATCTTGCCCTTCTGAGTCTGTATTTTGTCTTCTAGGCTAATCCTTTAACGTAATTATTGATGGGACTTTTATCAATAATAAAAAGTTTGAACTTTTCATTTACTTTAATTTTTTTTTATTCATCTTTGAAAGAGACATCTAAAAAAGAAAAACAAAAGAAAAAAACTAAAAACTAAAAAATTAAAAAAAGAGAGAGAAAAAAGAAAAGGGCAAAAGAAACAATTAATTATGGCACAAAAAAAATTATCGCATCAACTGTTCTGCATTGAAATCCAAAAACTTGACAGGGACAAATCCAAGCATTTGAATTCACAAGATTAAGACCTACACACACAAGAAGTCTGTCTAGCAGAAGCTATAGAGAGTACATAAGAGGGCATCATGACCAGTTGAAGGCCATTAATAAAAAGGGAATGGATGCTCTTTAGGGCTATCAATAGAGGCTTGCCGGGCACTTTAGCAAGAAGGTGAAAGACAAATGTTTGCAAGAAGAAAAAAATTAAAGCTTTTATTCATGATCCAAGAGGAAAGTTTAGATCAATATAAGCCAAACCATACATCTTCAAGAAGATTCTATCCAATGGAGAAGCCATCTTCATGGATGTGAACAGAAGTGAATTCTCCCATCCTGGCAACCTGGATCAACTAAAGCGATACATCATCCGAAGATGACATCTACATTTCATTTCTATTTTTCATGCATCTGCATCAAAACTACATAGATCTGATTCTTCCTAAAAGAAATGACTGATAAAAAAGTGATGTAAGGATATATAGGCAGTCTGACTTGGGTGCGATCCAAATCATAATATAAAATATTTTTTTTGTATCACATTCTCATTTTCTTTGTGCCTAATACATCATTAACTTAATTTTTTTACCTAAATAAAAAAAATAAAAAGACAAAAAAAAAAAAAAAGAAAAAGAAAAAGAATGTTCACTAAGTTGAAAACTCAAAAAGGCGGCTTTGGCAAAAATTAGAGCAAAAATAAAAGATATCTCATTTGATGATGATCAAATTTTGCAAAATACAAATCCATCATTATGACAAAAAGTATAGCCCTTTCAATGCCATTTATAGCTTATCTAGTATCATGTAATCTTGTCGACTAATAAGTATCCTGAACACAAAAAGTAAAAGGGTCATGTCTGAAGTCATGGTCTAGCCAGTCCTCCTTTACCTCCTAAGATACACATCTCTCATACCCTTGTCAGAAGCAGAGTCCGCCACAAGCACACCCCTCTTCTAGGTCTCTGTAGCTCCCTCTACTATAGCGATAAAAATACCAATAGAATCAGAATTGCTCCCACAATAGTATTAGAAATCCTCTTCTGAGTACAAGTAGTTCTGAAACTGCTCCCAAAAATCCTTTTCTGTAGTTCAAAAACTACAATACCTTTTCTGCGCTAACTATAGTAGTCCTTCGCTAAACCTCTAATGTAGTGTCACCCTATTTCCTTACCACAGTCATAGTCTTCTTTGTCATTGCCATCGTAGTCTGAGTCACTGCTACAGCCTGTGGTGTTTCACCTCCCATAAATCCTCAAGTCTTCTTCAAAGATTAGGTCACCCCTCTGTCTATGTTGTAGTCCTCTCGCCACTAATCGCTTCTCTTGCAACCCATCCTTCCTCAGCTGCATCACCCTCTATTACCCTTAGCAAGGTAGCCTACCACTTTTTCTCAACTAGCCAAATCACCTTTTATCAACCACCTATCATACCTCTTTGTGGTCCTAAATGAAATCCTAAAATAAACAGCATTGTAACTCCTCAGCTAGCCACCCCTAATACCTTTGGCAATGGGAGTTGTGATTTGCACAAACTCCAAGAAAGGAAAAACTAGGGCACATCCTAAGTCTATCCTATCTGCCTTAAAACTCTTATCTCTTAATAGAAGGTCATTCAAACTAAGCCAACAAACAAACCACTCGACACTTATGGCCTCCTGTCATGAAATATTTAATCCATTATCATTGATAATGCCAAAATATGTCCTATTGGGTATGTTCTGACAACCATTCAGTCTAATCTCTTATTAAGCCTTAATAAGGCACATACGGTACTAAAAAACAGCGACTACCACTCGAAAATTAGACACCCACAAAGCACTCTCTAACAAAAAGGGTAAGAACAAATAATTTTTCCCACCGGGAGGATAACTATGGAGATATTCCATCTCTCTAAATCCTAAACAAAGTAATCAAGACTCATGAGTGTCGACGCTAACACAGCTCTAACCATAAAATGCCTCTATTTCATCTACAATTCCAGTCCTGCCACTCTAGCATCACCCCAATCAATAGACTCATGAAACAAGAATCCAACTCTCAAACAGAAAACTAAAGTCCTCATCTTGAGTCTCTAACCTCTCACATCTCTCTGCTCACCGAGATTATGGAACTTCTCAATCACAGAGTCAAATTCACCTAATCACTATCTGGCTTGCGACATCCTGAGGTAAGTCTAAAAACTCCTAAAAATTTTAGGATATGCCAAACCTTGAGCTCTAGCACTATCAAAGTTGCCTCCAGATCGCAGCCAAGCCATAGTACTAAACTCTTTGAAAATAGGCACAACTCCTTTTCAGCAGTACCAAAACAGAAAATGCAGGCCACCAAATCCTAAAACCTAAAGCAAGCCCTCAGAAAAATCTCAATCCACTTAAACTCCTCATAATGCCACCATGGTAACTATTCCATACTAATCCAAGTTAAGTTCCTCAACCTTATTGAGTTTCTCAATCCATAAATGTATGTCTCCATAGACATAAAAGTCACATCAAAAAACTACATTCATAAAGCAAATGTGTGAATCCACCCTCTTGTATCCATTTAATTATCCATTACAGGCATCATCACAAATCATGCATGGCATAGAAGTTAAATAAAAGGTCTATGAATCCTGAAACATACATATATAAACATGCATCATCTATGCACAAACATACATGCATATACAACTATCTACAACATACACAATCATGCATAAGCTGAGCTAATAGCTTCTCTAAAGTTGACCAATACTTTCTCAAAGCTGACTAACATCTCCTGAAGTTAACCAGTGCCTCTTTAAAGCTGACTGACATCTCCTGAAGCTAACTAGTGCCTCATCAAAGCTTATTAACATCTCCTGAGGCTAACTAGTGCCTCCTCAAAGCTAACTGACATCTTCTGAAGCTGACCAATACCTTTTCAAAACTGATCGACATCTCTTAAAGCTGACCAGTACTTCTTCAAAGCTAACCGACATCTTCTAAAATTGACTAGTACCTCTTTGAAGCTGACCGACATATCCTGAGGCTAACCAATGCCTCCTTAAAGCTGACTGACATCTACTGAAGCTTATTAGTGCTTCCTTAAAGCTAACCAACCCCTTTCGAAGCTAATTAGTACCCCTCAAAGTTGACTGACATCTTTTCAAAGCTGATCGATACCCTTTTATCCAAACCCATCAATTTTTTACCGATACCCTTTTATTCAAACCCATCAATTTTCACTCATAAATGTCTAGAAATAATCACCTAGACATCTCTATAATTCCTTTCTCATATCCCTTTATCTTTGAATTGATTATGTCCTCCACCCAAAACATCTAAATTCTTACCTAGAAGTCAATTTGGTTCCCTTTTCCATCATCATTCATCTAAAAGTCAACCACATCCTTCACCCGAAAATGTCTAGACAATGACATTCCTCTAATTCCCTTTTTCCATCCATTTTATCCAAAATTCATCCAATGTCTTCACCTAGAAATATCTAATATAGATGTTCCTTTGGTTCCTTTTTCCCTTCTTTTCATCATATTCAACCATATCCATCAATTCACCCAAAAATATCTAGCCACCAATTTAGGTATCCGCTTAATCTCTTTTCTCACTTCCATTTATCAGCCACATTTTCACCTATAAATGTTTAGAAAAAATTGCTTAAACATCCCCATGGTTCTTTTTACCATTTTCATTTTTGATAATGTCTCTTATCCAAACCTGTCCATGCACTGACCTAGACATCCCTTTGGTTCCTTGCACCATCTCAAATCCTGGATTCACAATCATCAGAATTGCTTTACAGACAAAATAATTCTGATAAGGGGGTAGCTAGTATGAGAGCCTCTACCTATAGCGAGTCGGCTGAAGAGATCTAACAAGATTTTGGTAGGAGGAGAGCCTTGGCCTATAGCGAGTCGACTCGACAAATTCTAAAAAGATTTTAGTTCCACCGAGGAAACTTGGACTTCTGAATGTTAGGGGTTGAGCCTTTTAGAAGGCTTGAAGAATCTATCAAGCCGAAAGAAATTTTTAGCCTTTAAGTAATTGCTACCCGGACACCCAAATTTTCTAAACTCCAAATCAATAACCAATCACTAAAAAGAAAAAATTTCACGTCATCTGCCACTAGAATAGCCTATGGTGCCACCGGTTGTTTGGGCGTCGCCACCATTTAATCCAGCGATTGTCGCCGGAAGACCGATGGCTAGTCGCCCTTTTACCGTCCAAAATTTTGATTTTACCCTCCAGCCTGTTTTTTTAGTATTTTAAGTCTCAGTCTTTTGGTGTTTTCACTTTTTCACTTTCCAAACTACCCTCAACCCCATTTTCCTATAAATACCCCATCTATTTTTTCATTTCACTTTCTCCAACTACTTTCTAATTAATTAATTAATCTTTTTAATTAATTAATTATCTCACTCTAACCAAATTAATTAATCTTTCTAATTAACTAAAACTTCTTTTTTTAAATTAAAATTAATCACTTAATTAATTAATCTTTTTAATTAATTAATTAATTCCTTTTTTCAAAATCAAATTAATCATTTTTTAATCCACCCTTCATCCAAATTAATTTAATCATTTCAATTAATTAATTCATCAATCCATTTCATCATATTAATTAGTTAATTAATCATTTTAATTAATTAATTAATTAATCTCCCAATCAATTCAATTACCCTGTCCTAATAAAACGGAACTTCGGTCCAGTAAAACTTTCTGCCCACCAAAAACAAAACTATCAACCTTTTTCCCTCACTCTCAAAACACCCAAACCAAAATCAATCTGATCAACCCCTAAATCCTCCACTTAATCGTGAAACGAACTACGTGAGTTTTGATCCCTATTCAATGAGGTACGTGGGCACGTTTGGAATTTAAATCTATACCTCAAATCCAATTCCAAATTAATTCCATTTTTCATTTAATTTCAATTGCAATTATCTATTTTTATACTTTTGTAAATTTGAGTAATTATTTATTTGATCACTTTGGAGTTAATAAGCAATTTTGTGGTTTCCCTAAAATCCATAAAAATTAGAGGAAACACTCTCCTTTATTTAAGGATGTTTATTTGCTTTATTTCTTAAATTCTCTCATGCATTTCATAACTATGTCATGCTTATATATTTTAATTATTATCTTATAATCGCAATTCATAAAACTAATTTTTAAGTTAAATTAAACTTAAGAGTCAAATCGTGATTATTTAACCGAAAATTTAGTCTCCGAACTCAACCTTATTCAAGGCTAGTGATTTTATCCTTGGGTAAACTAATTAACTAAAATTAATAAATTGCAGTGACAAATTGGTTTTTCCTTAATTTTCCCATTTTAGGAAATAAATTAAGGTAGCGACTCTCAAAATTATTTTCAAAACCACAAATCAATTTTCTGAGCGATAGCCGCTCTAATGTGAGCACTGTAGTTCATTCAATAATCTCCTTAAAAAATGCTCACCTTTCCTTAAGGCAAAATTCTCTCGAGCGAGAGAGGGGCGTTCGAACGGGGTCTAATAGATATATAAGTCTACCCTGAGTACTCCATCTAGACAACATACGGTAAGCAGGGAAATCACATACAATTGATATTAGAGTAGCTCACATCTAAAAATTTTACTTTGTATATACATCATTTGTTTCGACGCCTAATACCCTATAAATTCCTAAATGTATTATACTTTTTTCATTTTTAATTGTTTCACAATTTTAAATATATTATTACTTAATAGTAAAGATATTAATATTATGTTAGTCATTTTTTTATATAATTTAAATAAAATTTATACTAAAATTCTTAATAATCATTTTAATTTTGATTTTCATATATAATTTTATATGTTCTTATAATTTTACATTTTCTATATTAAATGCTCTTTCAATTCTTAATTTTTATTAATGTTTGAATTTTAATTATTTTGGCATAATTATATGCTCTTTCAAATCTTTTTTTTTATTTTTGAATTTTAATTATTTTTTAGCATAATTAAGGCATTTATGTTTAAGGCTATTTTTGAGACTATTTTTTCTCCTAAGAGGATATTTGTCATTTTTTTTTTGATATTTTATGAAATGCATTTAAATTTCAATTTTAAAGGAATATTTATATTTTATTATTTTCTTTATAATTTTTAAATTCTATTTTTACTCGTATCTAAAAATTAAGTTGTAATTTTTTTTGTATTTTATGAAATGCATTTAGATTTCAAATTTTTATGGCATATTTATTGGTTCTTTTTATATTTTTAATGTTAAGTATATTTTTACCACTGGTAAAATTATTAATTTTATTATTTTTGGTATTTTATGAAATTCTTGTACTGTAAATTTCACCTTTTATGGCATAATTAAGCATGATTTGTGGTTCATTTTATCTGTTGATTTAAATCTAATTTTATGCGATAATTTAATCTAAGGCTATATTTTGGATATTTTATTCCAATATATTTGAAATTAACACATTCACTAAAATAATACAAATTACATCCATACATATACATTTACAAATTCACATAAACTTAACAACATAATTAAAAAATATATGATAAAATACAAATTAACCACAAATTACAAATTCACATCACAACATTTATATTTTTTCATACACATTTATAAATAAACCTCAAATTAACAATATAACAAATTGCAAATTATACATAACATTCAAAAGCACATTACAAATTATTACATTTATATATTAACATAAATAAATTAAATTATAGTATGAACATCTTGACACGTGAATATGATTTTTTTTTTGTTGACACGGAAATTATCTAAAATAAAATTAAAATTCTATTAATAAAACCAAAATAAAATAATTAATAAGACTACTAAAAAAAATCCAAATACATACCAAAATCATTGCTGATATTAAACACATAAATTTATATACAAAAATAAATTAAGAAAATAGAATTTTCAAAAAAAATTACAAAATAAAAAAAATAAAAAAAAATAAATCCAACAATTGTTTTATAGAATTATGAACAGAATTTTATAAAAAAAAATATTTACTCAAATAATTTCACCATATTGTGAGGCCTTGACCGAGCACTAGTCCGATCGGCTAAAGGGAATCAAAATACTCATTTAGATTTGAACTTACAGTGAAACCCTCGGATTCAAATTTGTTGATTTGAAAATAGTTGCCAACTTAATTTTATTTTATTTAGAATAAGATTAAGGAAAAAACCCAAATTGACTCCAATTAATATCCTAAAGAAAAATATCACTAGTCTCAAAACCAAAGAGGATTCGGGAACTAAGTTTTCGGTTTTTTTAAAAAATGATTTAGTTTAGCAAATTTAATATAAAATGACTTAAAATAAATTTCATGAATAGTTTATATAATGCATAAATAATTATATAATGTATGAATAAACAAATAAATAAACATTCATTCAAAGCAATAAAGCAAATAAAGTAAAGAAATTAACTTTACAATTCAAAACCACAATAGGAAATACTTCCTCCAACCCTTATGGGTTCTAGGAAAGTCACACGTTCTCCAAAATAATTCTAAAGCAATAAATAAAGAACAAGAGAAACAAAACCAACATCATAACAAAGAAAAAAAAAACTAAAAGCAAATATCACAAAGAAAAGAACTAGTTCATAAAAAGAATATATAAGAGAAGGATTATTTCTTATTTAAATTAGATTTGATGCTTTAAATAAGTAAGCCTACGTATCCCTTCAAATAAATCAAAATTCACATAGTTCGCCCTTCTTGAGAAGGGTTAGTTTAACCTAGCCATTTTATCATGTTTTAGTTCATTGATTGAAAGGTAGATTGATTGATTAAATCAGATTGATTGATTACCAAGTTGTTAATTATGTCAGGTTTTAATTAATAAATTGATGCAACAATTCAAATCGTTTACCTAGTTGACTAAATCAGATTCTAATCAATATGCCTCAAAATAATAAAAGAAAATGATAAAACATACAAAGTAAAGGAATAATAAATGAAGAAAACAATCTAAGCAATCCTAAAGAAAAATAACAAAACAAACAAACAGAACAATATAAAACAAAAGAAACACTAAAATAAAACAAAATAAAACAATAAAATAACAAAAAAGGAAATAAATACCTTACGAGGACAAGGCTTGGGGACGTAGGGCAGATGAAATGAACGGCCATATTGCAATTCCACCTTCTCAGCTCGGCGGAACAACAACCTTCGAATGGCTACTCAGATGATGTTATTGGGACCTCCTCAGACTGCTTTGAGGAAACTTACCTTGAAACAATCACCCAAATAAATAAAATAAAATAAATTTTAAACCAAAAAGTTCGTTCCTTTTGGACCAAACTTATGGAGATGGTTTGTTTAATACAAAAGCTAATCAAGCAAATCAAGAGATTAAGAGGTAATCAGAAAAGAGTGGGAGGACCCCTTTATACTAGGGAAAGGATGGGGGAAAGTTTCATACAGCTTTGATGTGGGATAAGTGTACAAAATGAAGAAAAAACAGAAAAATACAGCAAAACTCGACTGTTGCCGCCAAAAGCCTTACGGCAGCCGCAAGGCCATTGGCGGCAACCGTTATACGTTTGGTGGCAGCCGCAGGGCATCCTGTGGCTGGCAGGCTTTATTTTGCCCTTTTTGCAATTTTTGCCCATTTTCACCAGTTTCTCATCCGTTTTTCATGATTCCAATTGCATTGTGTTTGTTATTCAATCTTAGATAATCTAAGGATAGTTCAAATTACAAAGTGATAGATTTTAATTCTCTATTTCTTGATTTTTCAATTTTGGCTTTTAGTGGTTTGTTAACCATACTTAAGCACCTTTAAGGTTTCAAATGCAATCTGAAAGGTGTAAAATTAAGAGTTCATAGCTGCCCCCTCATCAGAATTAGCTTGATAGAAAGGCAATTCTGATGATAATGAACCCAGGGATGAGGGATGGAAAAAATGAATCAAAGGAATGTCTAAGTCAATATTAAGACATGTTTGGGTGAAAGGCATAGTTGATTTTTATAGGTAAAGGATAAATGGAAAAAGAAACCATAGGAATGTTTAGGTGATCATTACTAAACATTTATAGGTGAAGTTTTGAAAGAATTTTGATAAATGAGTAGGGGTAGGAACCATATGGATTCCTAGGTGATCGTTACTAAACATTTTATGGGTAAAATGAGGTGTTGTCAATGGCTATCGGTCTGACCTTGACGTTAGATGCGAGAATAGTCTTGGTGAATTTCAATTAAGACTATCCATTCAGCCCTAATATTGGAGGTAAAGAAGATCTAGAAAAATCTCAATCAAGGCTATCTGTCCAGCCTTAATGTTAGAGAATAAAGAATATCTGGGGTAAATCTTAATCAAGGCTATATAATCAACCTTAAAGTTAGAGGTAAAAATGATATGAGGTAAATCCTAATCAAGGCTATCTGTCTAGCCTTAGAGGTAAAGATGATATGGAAAAATCTCAATCCAGACTATCTGTTCACCCTTAAAGGTAAAGATGATTTGGAAAAATCTCAATCAAGGCTATCTGTTCGGTCTTAATATTAGAGGTAAAGATGATATGGGGTAAATCTTAATCAAGACTATCTGTCCAGCCTTAATGTTAAAGGTAAAGAAGATTTGAAAAAATCTCAATCAAGGCTATCTGTTCAACCTTAATGTTAGAGGTAAAGATGATCTGGGAAAATCTCAATCAAGGCTATCTATTCAGCCTTAAAGGTACAAATGATCTGAGAAAATCTAAATCAAGGCTATCTGTTCGGCCTTAATGTTGAAGGTAAAGATGATCTAGGGTAAATCTCAATCAAGACTATCTATCTAGCCTTAATGTTAGGGGTAAAGAAGATTTGAGAAAATCTTAATCAAAGCTATTTGTCTGGCTTTAATGTTAGAGGATAAAGAAGATTTGGTGAAATCTGGTAAAAGTAATGGTTTTGGTCTATTTTGGAAAGTCTAGCTTAATGTCCGGTCAGTTTTGAGACATTTCTGGTAAGAATGATGACGACCCTATTTGGCAGAAATTGATGGAGAGATGAATATTGTCTAGCAGGAATGATGACGACCCTATGGTAAGAATCAGCATAAAGATGATCCATTTTGATTTAGAAGTCTGACTTACAACTTGTTCTATTATAAAATGCATCTGACTATGCAATGATTAGATACCTTGAACCTGTGAGGGTCAGTTTGTTAAGAGAATGCTGAACTTTTGAGAGAAAGATGCCCCCACTTTGGAAGGTAGCTTGGTTATTTGGTCTTTAGTTGTTCGGTCTAGCAAGAAGCCACTTTGGGAGGTTAAGCCAGATATGGCTGAGAGAGGTCAGGCTAGGCTTAGGTGGGTTTTGCTTGGAAAAGGTTCAGTTTGAGGCTGAATTAGAAAGCTTGATCAAGGGGGTCAAGTCTTTGGATAAGATTAGGTCTAAAAGCTAGGTCAAGTTTTGGGTAATGTTAATTTGTTGGGCTTGTCTCTAAAGAAGTTCATACAGGAGTCTTTGGTCAGGTATAACAATTGGCTTGGTCACTTATGGCCTTTTGGTTTGGCTTTAGGGGAGATCATCTTGGAATGCTAGGTCAAGTTTGGTCTTGGCTAAGGTCATTTAGAAGCTTAGTCTGGTTTGGCTATGTAAGAGATCATATTAGAGGCTTGGTCAATTTATGGCCTTCAAGTTATGGCCTTCTGATGAGTTCATTCAAAAGGCTTGGTCAGATTTTACCTTAAGACTATGTCAGAGAGATCAGGCTGGGATGCTAAACTTAGGAGGCTAATCTTGGCTTAGAGGAAAGGTTAGGCTAAGAAATCAATTTACAAGGCTTAGTCAGATTTGGCCTTAGAGAAGATCATAGGCTTCATAAATAAAGGCCTTTTGGGAGTGGGCTTTATGGTGAAGGCTTTTTAATTTGGGCATTATAGTGAAGGCTTCTCAATTTGGGCTTCATTGTGAAGGTTTTTTTTTATTTGGGCTTCATGGTAAAGGCTTTTTGGTTTAGGCTTTTAGGCTTTATGGTGAAGGCTTTTGGGCTTGAGCTTTAGGCTTCATGATGAAGGTTTTTGGGCTTAAGCTTTAGGCTTCCTAGTGAAGGTTTTTTGTGAGTGGGCTTTAAAGCTTTTTAGGAGTGGGCTTCATAGTGAATGCTTTATGGCGAAGGCTTGAAGGTTTTTAATTAAAAGGCTTTCAGGCTTTGAAGATAATTTGTCAACTTAGGCTTTTCTATAAGGGTGCTTTAGACCTCTTTGGAAGATGGTTGGTTTTATCTCAAGTATGTTGCTCTAGGTTTTGGTCATAAGGATACTACAGGCTCAAGGATAAAGGTTTACCATTTGTCATGGTTGCATCATATTTTCTTGTCCATCATACGGCTGGCAAACCTTGACTCAATTGGACTTTATGGGTGATATAATTTGCCAACGAGGCTTGGTCTTTTCAAGGATGATGAGATTTTGCCAATGAGACATGGAATGACTTGTGTGGTTTAAGCCCTTCTTAAACTTTGCAAGACATGACTTGATTTTAGTTGTGCTAGAGAAAGCTAGCTTTAAGGATGATGAGTTTTGAAAGACTTAGGATCTTTAGTTATGCCTATGAGCTTAGCTCCTAGAAGATGATGAGACTTTACTAAGAAAAGGATGGTATGAGGCTAGAGCTTGCAAGGATGGTATGAGTTTTGAAGTTTGGGAATGGTTCAAAGGTGGGTTAAAAGGATCAGGGCGGTTGTATGATTTTGCTATTAAAAGCATGATTCATGGAAAAGAACAAGCCAAGCTAATCTTGTCATTTTGAGATTGAAGAGACATTTAGGGTGATCCTCTATTAGCTTGAACATAAATGACATATTGGCTAAAAGGAAGTGCCCTAAGGAGTAACTGAAGGACTAACGAGAAAAGACAATATGGGAATCATACTCCTAATGAGAGATAGGAACATGATAGATTGGCAATATGAGAGATTGTGCCTAAGCTCTTTGAGTTAAGCGATGAGACGGATTAATAAAAAATGATGACGACCTAGAAGGATATGCCCTCAAAATGAGATAAGGGCATAAAAGACAATATCACTTTAGAGAACGAGCCTCTAATAAGGAAGGATAATTTTGGAATACATGAGATAGATAGATTGATTGAAAATGATTTGACAACTTTGGACATGAGGAAAAATGACTTGGATGAGCTTTCTCTTTCTCTCTCTCTCTCTCCCTTCATTTTTTTTTTTTTTTTAGCTCTAACTTTTGTCTAAGCCGCCCTTTTAGATTTTCAACTTAGCAAGCTTGGATTAATGAAATTTTGGAGAAAATATTCCACCATGATTTGCTGTATTTCTTCATGTTGAGAAGCTCTGACCTTTGAATTATGGGTTTGACAAAGGTCTTTTTTAAACTTGTCACCCCTTGTTGAGGTGCATCTTTTGATTACCCAATGTACAATAGGTAATTACATTTACTTGCTCTTTATGCTTCAACTGTCTTAATCTTCTTTGATTATGAGTTGGTGAAGCGAGTATTGATTTGAGAGAATAAGGACACCTCAAATTTTGATCTATACTAATTATGGTGGATTTAATCTTTACCCCTCTTTTCTTCATTTTCTTTTTCTTTTCTTTTTCTTTCTATTTTTTTTTATTTTTTTTCTCTTTTTTTTCTTTTTTTTGCTTCTTTTTTAAAGCTCATCCGTATCAGACTAAATCAAGAAAGATAAGAAATAATGAAAAAAAAAGATGCGTTAATATAAAGGAAACTTTATTATAAGATAACAAAAAGGGGACTGACATGGTCGACAAAATACAAAAAATAAAATAAAATAAAATGACAGACTTTGACTCAAACTTAGATTTGGAATTCAACCTCAAACATGTCAGATTAGCTAAGCTTGAACTCCTCCATGTTATGCCACTCAAGGTTGAGGTAAGGTGGGGTTGAGTAAGATCTAGATTCCTCATCATTGTTCAGGTTGGTGGTGGGGAATTCTGCTTGAAATAATTTACTTTGGATGCAATCTTCAACCTTTGATGCAATTGCAACCAAAGCTGTAAAGGTGGGTAAGTATTGTGTTAACAAGTGGGCTTAATAGGTCGGGAGTAGATTCTTGACAACGATATCTACTTATTCTTGCTCAATTGGCCTGTTTACCATTTGAGCAGCTTTAGCCCTCCACCTAGTAAGGAACATGAAGAAGGACTCATTTGGAAGTTGCTTCATGGTTTCCAAATCACGCCTAGTGACATCTACTTCAGTGTTGTAATGATATTGTCTAACAAAGACATGACAAATATCATCCTATGTTCTTTTTTGGCTCTTATCCAGTGAAAGAAACCATCTCCTGGTAGCTCTGGTTAGTGATTCTTGAAACATTTAAGCAAGGAGTTCATCGATAAGCCCCATAGGTTTCATTACTCCCATGGACATCTTCAGATGAGTTATGGGGCATGTGGTTCCATCAAATCTATACAACTCAGGCATTCTGAATTTAGGAGGTAGCTTGGCATCAGGGAACAAGATCAAGCTATCCATATTAATTAAGTCATTGTGGTGCTTTAGGGATTTGATGGTTTTATCTATAGCTTCAAGTTTATCTACAAGCAATTTGGTATCCTGAGAGAAAAATTCCCCACTTTGAAAAGGATCTAGGGGAGAGGAAGAGCTAGAGTGAGTAGTAGTGTTTAAGGCTTGAGTATTGGTAGGTTTCTCAAGATAGGACTAGTTTAGATTGTGGTTGAGATTACTTTTATTGAGGTTTGCTTAGTTAATTTGGGCTTGAACTCCCTCAATGATGGCTTGCCTTTGTTCCTTCATGTTTTCTTCAAATTGGATCTATTAAGCAACTAGGACAGCTTGAAAATGCTCTTCATACTTCTTAAGAAGGCTAGTCGTAAGTATGGTCAGGGCATCCATGTCAAGCGAATTGGCCATTGGTATCTTACGAACCAAATCAAAGAATTAAGGTAAGTGCTTAGGGAAGAGGCATGTAAACTTTAAGGAAAAAGAGTCCCTTTGATGTTGTGAGCTAACTGCATTTAGGCTTTTGAGGATTTCCTAAGGTTGCATAGGTCAAGGTCTCAAGCTTAAGGTATCGGGTTGAATCAAAGGTACTAGACTTAGAGTAGTGTGTTAGGCCAAAGGTATTAGGCTTAGGATAGTGTGTTGGGCTAAAAGTATTAGGCTTAGGGCAGTGTGTTGAGCCAAAGGTATCAGGCTTAGGGTAGTGTGTTGGGTTAAAGTCATTGGGCTTAGAGACGCTCGTGTCTTGTGGCTAAGTTGACAAGGTATGGGTAAAAAAGAGGGAAGAGATGTTTTTAGGTTTAGGTTAAAAGCTAAGGTAATGGGGTAAGGTATGGCTTAAGGTTTATGGGAGCAAAGGTGATTGAGATAGAGATGAGAGTGTTTAAGGTTTAAAAGTGAAGGTGTTTAGATAAAAGTGAAAAGTGAGTATGTGACCCTTCTTCGGTTCAAGGTATAACCTAGACTAGAGATGAATGTATATTTTGTTTTACAATATGGATGCATGATATGCATGGGAAAATATTTCATGGGAGTGCAACGATGCAAGGTTTTAATTATGGTACATACAACCTAAGGTCAAAATCTAGGTTCATTACATAAAAGGGTAAGGGTGGCTCTATTTGGGTATTCGTCACACTAAAGCAGCGAAATACTAACCACATGTGAGTCAAGGAGTCTGGCATGGTTCCAATAGTACATGCATGCTTGTTACACCTTTAAAAGGATCAAAGGATTCATCACGGGGTGGATGATTTCATTATTGGCAAATAGACCCAATGAGGATTACTCACTCGATATTACTTTCTATCCATTCTTTTCCTAAGAAATCTAGGTTGAAAGGTAAGGAGCCAATGCAAATGATGCATGAAAGTCATTTATGTATTAAAAGTACCAAACTTTGTTTTAAACCAATTGGTAGTCCTCTTATTTATTTTTATAAAAAAGAATGTGGTCCCCCGTTGAGTCGCCAGCTGTAAGGTCTCGACCGAGCACCGATCCGATTCGCTAAAATGAATCAAAATGCTCATTTGGGTTTAAACTCATAGTGGAACCCGCAGGTTCAAATTGATTAATTTGAAAAGAGTCGCCACCTTAATATTATTTTATTTGGAAATAGATTAAGGAAAAAATCCAAATTGACTCCAATTAATATCCTAAAGAAAAATATCACTAGTCTCAAAACCAAAGAGGATTCGGGAACTAAGTTTTCGGTTTATTTAAAAAATGATTTAGTTTAGCAAATTTAACATAAAATGACTTAAAATAAATTTCATGAATAGTTTATATAATGCATAAACAATTATATAATGTATGAATAAACAAATAAATAAACATTCATTCAAAGCAATAAAGCAAATAAAGTAAAGGAATTAACTTTACAATTCAAAACCACAATAGAGGACACTTCCTCTAGCCCATATGGGTTCTAGGAAAGTCACACATTCTTTAAAATAATTCTAAAGCAATAAATAAAGAAAAAGAGAAACAAAACCAACATCATAACAAAGAAAACAAACTAAAAGCAAATATCACAAAGAAAAAAACTAATTCATAAAAAGAATATATAAGAGAAGGATTATTTCTTATTTAAATTGGATTTGATGCTTTAAACAAGTAATCCTACATATCCCTTCGAATGGGAATCAAAATCCATGTAGTTTGCCCTTCTTGTGAAGTGGTTATTGTCAGGTTTTAATTAACAAGTTGATGCAACAATTCAAATCGTTTACCTAGTTGATTAAATCATATTCTAATCAATATGCCTCAAAATAACGAAATAAAATGATAAAACATGCAAAGCAAAGGAATAATAAATGAAGAGAACAATCTAAGCAATCCTAAGAAAAAATAACAAAACAAACAAACAGAACAATATAAAGCAAAAGAAACACTAAAACAAAACAAAACAAAACAAGAAAATAATAAAAAAGGAAATAAATACCTTACGAGGATGAGGCTTGGGGACGTAGGGTGGATGAAGCGGATGGCTAGATCACAATTCCACCTGGCGGAATGACAACCTTCGAACGGCTACTCGGACAGCATTATTGGGACCTCCTCGGACTGCTTTGAGGAAAGTTACCTCGAAATAATCACCCAAATAAATAAAATAAAATAAAATTTTAAACTAAAAAGTTCATTCTTTTTGGACCAAACTTGTGGAGATGGTTCACTTGATACAAAGGCTAATCAAGCAAATCAATAGGTTAAGAGGTGATCAGAAATAAGTGGGAGGACCCCTATATATAGGGGAAAGGATGGGAGAAAGTCTCATACACTTTGATGTGGGATAAGTGCAAAAAATGAAGAAAAAATAGAAAAATATGGCAAAACCCAACTACTACCATAAGAAGCCTTGCAACAGCCGCTATACGTTTAACCCTACGGCTGCTAGGCCTCATTTCACCTTTTTTGCGATTTTTGCCCGTTTTCACCCGTTTCTCATCCTTTTTTCGCGATTCCAATTGCATTGTGTTTGTTATTCAATCCTACATGATCTAAGGATAGTTCAAAGTACAAAGTGCTAGATTCTGATTCTCTGTTTCTTGATTTTTCAATTTTGGCTTCTACAAGTCTGTTAATCACACTTAAGCACTTTTAAGGTTTCAAATGCAATATGGAGGATACAAAATTAAGGATTCACACATATTTAATACTAGCATAAATTTATAAAAAATTTATTAAAAATTAAACCTCTCAAAAAATTTAAAACAACAAAAAATTTTATTTTTATTTATAATTCTAATTTTACATATATATATATATATATATATATATATATATATATATATATATATATATATATATATATATATATATATATATATATATATATATATATATATATATATATATATATATAACAAAACACAACAAAATTTCAACAAACACAAATTATTCTCAATAAAAAAAATTCAATAAAAAATAAAATAAACCCATACTAGTAATCCTTAGCTCCAGAAAATAATCGTGTATGTATATATATATATATATATATATATATATATATATATATATATATATATATATATATATATATATATATATATATATATATATATATATAACACAATAAAATTTCAACAAACACAAATTATTCTCAATAAAAAAATTCAATCAAAAATAAAATAAACCCGTACAGGTAATCCTTAGCTTTAGAAAATAATCACTGGTGACCAATGAACGACTACCGATCAGAGTAATTTTGGAGCAACAGAGAAAGCAAAGAATATGGAAAGGAGGAGAGAAAAGGATGCATAGGAAAAGGAAGAAAAAGAAAGGAAAGAAAGAAAGGGGAAGCTGAATAGTTTATATTTAAAGTTTACTGATGAATTGTGCCACATGGATTAAACAAACCCGTTAGTAATTTGTGAGTAAATGAATTAATGGCAGCAAAAGCGCACCTCATTTTTCAAGACTGTCAATAATCCGTTAGTAAAATTTAATTACCATTGATATAATATGGTCGCTATTTACTGACCGATTACAGACAGTACTTCCATTGCCACATGGCATTCCGTCAATAAATTCATTAATTGCCGCTAAAAAATTCACACCTGAATTATGGCATTCATTTCCGTTAGTAATTAGTCAATAAACTATCAGTAATATATCATTTTACTGACTACACTATCTATTAGTAATGAGAAATTTCTGTCAGTAAACCATCAATATCCATTCCAAATATTAGTGTGTATATTTTCATCCGTATTTCGTCAATATTTACTGACAGATACGTATTCGTCAGTGAATTCCATCAGTAAATGGCATGTTTCTAATAGTGAGATTTTACAAATGAGAAAAGAAATGTTAGACTTAGTTTGTGTACTAATAGTTTTTAGTCTTTTGATCAATCAGGGCAATAGTACTCATTCTGGCCAATGATCCTAACAATGTATAATCTTCCTCCTTGGAAGTACATGAAATCAAATGCCATGTTCCTCACAGTTTTGGTACAAAGCCCTAAAAATTCAAAGGAAAATATTGATGCCTTTATACAACCATTTTAGTCTATTAGTGTTGGGGCGTGTGACATTGCTAAGAAATAAAAATTTCAGTTGCGTGCAACTCTTTTGTAGACTATCAGTGACTTCCCAGCTTACTCTATATTGTCAAGTTGAATTATGATAGGATGGTTGGGCTTATCCATATTGTATGGAAGACTTAAACACTTTTACACTTTTAAAAAGTGGAAAATGGTCATGGTTTGACAACCACCATAAGTTATTACTAATAGAACACCCTTTTAGAAGGAACCAGATCTCCTTTCAAAGAATAGGATTGTGAATGAACATGAACCTCTAATCATGTTTGGTACCGAAATTTTAAATCATATCAATGAATTGAGGTTGATGAATATAACATAATTGGGATACATAGAACATAATGCTCATATTGCTAAAATTCACAAGTGGAAGAAGAAGAGCATATTTTGGGATTTGCCATTCTAGTCATCTCTTCTCTTGAGACATAATTTGGATGTCATGCACATTGAATAAAATGTGTTTTACAATGTGTTCAACATGGTAATGAATGTGCTGGGAAAAACCAAAGACATGGCAAAGTCGATTCAAGAGTTGAATGATTACTGCCGACACTAAAAGCTAGCAATGGATCGTCTAGCAAATATCCAAAAGTATGTTACACATTACATAAGAAAGGAAAAAAGTATAGTGTGAATGGATTAAAGCAACTGCAATTCTGGATGGATCAAATATGCATGATGTGTTGACATGCATAAGTTAAAGATGTTTGGAATAAAAAGTCATAACTATCATATTTTCATGCAAAGATTAGTTCCCATCATCTTCCATGAATTATTGCCATTGAATATCTGGAAAGCATTGGTAGAATTGAGTCCTTTTTTAGGGATTTAATCTCTACAGTTTTGAGAAATGATGATAGGGCCTCATTGGAGACAGAGATCCCTATTACTCTATATAAGCTAGAGCGTATATTACCTCTAAAATTTTTTAATTACATGGAATATTTGCCGATGCACTTACCATATGAAGCTTGTATAGTGAGACTAGTTCAATATAGGTGGATGAGAGAGGTAATTAAAAATATGATATTTCTTGTACATTAGACAATTCTTTCATTGGCATTTTTTCTCATTCACTTATAAATTTCTGTCCTCAGGTACTTGTAAAAAATAAAACATAATATAAGGAATAAGGCAAGAGTGGAGGGATCCATATGTAATGCTCATATTATGGAAGAAGAAACTGTATTTTGCTCATACTAATTTGAAGATCATGTACACATAAAGTATAGGAGAGTTCCTTGAAATGATGATGGCGAGGGTGTAAATGGCCATGTAAATGAATTTACATTCAAAATTTTCAAATATCCCGGTCATACTTTTAGTTGACTAAAATCAAGGCTTCTTACTATGGAAGAATATAATGCAGCTTATGCATAAGTTTTGCGTAGCTATGAAGAAGTGGAGCCATATATTAGGATGTAGATGAAATATTTACGTGGAAAGTGTTATGACATAATGCCGGCAGAAATAGATGCTTTGCATGAAAAGGAATTCCTTTTATAGTGAGTAGCATATATATTAATCACTCATCTAATTAATTAAATTGTTTGCATTAATTTGAGATAAATATGCATGTTATTATTTGTAGGCGTGTATTGTGAGTAATGTGTCTAACTATTACTTGAGGGAACTAGCAAATGGGCCATTGAGGACGTGAAAATATATCTGGGTTATTTCTTAAATGGTAATAAATCTCATTCTGAGTGTATGGGTCAAGATAGGGGACAATGAACAATCCTATGTGCGTAAAAGTGTCTACAATGAAAATCACAAGAATGACTACTATGATTGTCTCTAGGAAGTTGTTAAGTTGGAGTATCTCGGTTGGCCCTTGAAAAGAATTATATTGTTTAAGTGCGAATAGTTTCATCCCATATCGAATGTTAAGAGAAAAATTCATTCTGAATATAATAATGTTGAAGTCAACCAAAGATGGAGATATAACAAATATGAACTATTTGTTCTAGCTGTTCAATCGATTCAGGTATGTTATTGTACATATCTAATCTTGAGACACGATAGTATTGACTAATTGTTTGTCAACAAAGTAAAACCAAGAGTTGTTGTTGAAAAAGAAAGTGAATCATTAGGATCACTTCCTTCTCTCCATAAATCCCCACCATTCTAAAAGAACAAGATGGAATTCTATGCTATAGAGGATGTCCTAGACCAACAACATTAGTCGATCCTAATAGTGAATTCAACAAAGAAATTACAGAAGAGGAAGAATAAAATTTGATACAGAATATTCAAAATCTAAATTCAAACAAGAAATAGATGTTGAATTAGATGATGATGATTAGCTTGTAAACATTATTTCAATTATTTTGTTTAATTAATTGATATATGTTACATTACTAATAACTAGTATTTTTATTTTTTTGCAGATATGCAAAGAACATCTTTATCCGATTGTTCTTCATAGAGTACTGGTCGTACCCCGTCAATCTCATTACCAGTGGCCATCATTCCAACTTCTCCACTGTAAGTGTCCATATACCATTCACATATATATCTTTTTCTATATTTTATATTTTTCTTAATAACACTATATATATATATATATATATATATATATATATATATATATATATATATTGTGATTATGTTATAATAATTTATAGGATTGTTGTGCAAAAGCGATGTGCGGAGAAAATTTTCACATCACTAAAGGTAAAATATTATTAATTAAAGAGTTTTGCTATAAGTGTGTACATTATTATAAAATATGATGATTTGGTTGTTCAATTGGAATTTCATGTACATTTTTCATTGTGAATACATATTGATATTGAAGTGTTATATACATATGTATATGCATATGTATGCATGTATGTTGTGTGGAGAAAATTTTCACGTCACTAAAGGTAAAATATTATTAATTAAAGAGTTTTGCTATAAGTGTGTGCATTATTATAAAATATGATAATTTGGTTTTTCAATTGGAATTTTATGTATATTTTTCATTGTGATACATATTGATATTGAAGTGTTATATATATATATGTGTGTGTCGGTGATTATATATATTGAAGTGTTGCAAATAGACAAATATGCCTTGATTTACCGTTAAGGATTTACTGTTAAGGGAGGCTAAATTTGCAAATGGAAAGAGAAATTGGGATATTTCTGCAAAATAAAAAATAAGAGACAAACAAGTTATTTTTTCTAGTTTGGGGTTTTTTTTTTTTTTTTTTTGTGTAAAAACCGCATAATTATTAGGATTCAACTAATAGTTTTATATTTTTAACCATTTAATCATCTCATGTTATTATAAATTAAATTAATGACAAAAAAGTTTTTATGCCTATATATATACATATATAGATACGAATACACATATTGGGTGACGCAACTTGCTTAACAGTAAATCATGCACCACTTATGATTCAAATTTTAATTATATAAAAAAATCAAAGCAAACAATATACATTGAATAAAAAACAATGCACTTCTAGCAATAATTAGTATATAATACTGTTTAAAATTTAATTAATGAAATATATTAAATAAATTTCAGTATATTTCTACAATGTAATTAATATCTGCTAATGTTTATAAGAGCTATAAATTTCAAACAAAATAAAAAGTTATAGTAAACATTATACGTTAAACAAAAAAAGTATACTCTTAACAAATAATTAATACCTAATATAAATTCAGTAAACTTTCATAATATAATTAGTATATACTAATATTTTTATAAGTTATGGATTTCAAATAAAATAAAAAGTTACAACAAACAATATAGATTAAACCAAAAAAATATAATTTTAGTAAATAATTAGTATTTAATACTGTTTAATATTTAATTTTATTTTCCAAAACATTAAAAAAATTAAATGTTAAAATAAGATAATTTTCCAAAAGAAAGATTATAAAATATTTATTGAATTAATTGAAAAGTATTACAATAGCCATGAAATGGACGTTACCTAAAAGTAACGAATTAGCTACAGAATGGCTGGACACTGTCTAATACAAGAAGTTATTTAACAATAATAAATATTACCCTTAGTTTTTATATAATTGGATTGGGTACAGAGCGGGTGTACACTTAACTCGAACCCAACTCGAATACATAAGGAGTTTTACATTTAATTAGGGTAAAGTGAATATCCACAAGGTTAAGTCAAATTAATATCCCCAAATGCAATGAGAATAGCCTTTCTGACAAAGTAAATTTGAAGAAAGATAAAGTAAACAAAGGCATGCACTTGCTATGAAGGGTAACTTACTATTTGATCCCTGAAATTGATCTAATTAATTAATTTATCTCTACTTTTTGATAAACTAATTAATTTGTCTCTTAATTTTAGTTCCGTCAATACTTTAGTCCTTTCATCTAATTTTACAGTTAATTACATAAGAAAAGACAAAAATAACCCTTTTTTTTAACCTAATTTACCTTCTCTACCAACACTACAAACCAAAAATTTAGAAAAACATAAAGAAAAAAATCAAAAACTAAATCCATCAAATTTATAATTCATCAAATCAAAAACTAAAAATCCATCTTATTTTTTCTAGATTTTATATTATTTTTAATTTTAATTAAATAAATAAATAAATAACAAATGGAAATGAAATCGGGATTCACCTAGGCAAAGAATCAGCAGTCTAAGCTCATTCCATGTATATAGCTTTCCTCCTTGACGCTAAGGCACCATTTCATGTAATTAAATGTTTTTGGATCTCATAAACAAGAAGCATAGGTACAATTACGGCTCTGCGACAAACACATTTTAGAATTTAAATTCGGCAAAAATTAGTGAAACAGAAAAGGAATTGTGAGCAATCTTTTGTTCCATTGCAGGATTTTGTGTAGCTGCTGCAACTATTATCAGCATTTGTTTAGGATATTGCTGTTTTTACAGAAGAAAACGAGGATTTTGGAAAACAAGAAAATAGAAGCTAAGGAAGATGAAAAGATAGAGGCATTCATTATGAATTATCATTCTCTCTCGTCAAGTCGATGGCGATGGCGATGGTGGTGGCGTTGTTCATTGCACTTTTCTTTGCTTTTTTTGGAACAATGATTACGGTAAGATAGTTTAGGAATTAGATTTCATTTTTATTATTTTTTGATTTTTTTTAATGAAATTGTGAATAAAATTAGTTGAAGAACTAATTCTATGTTTGAAAAGAGAGAAAATAAGAGAGGAAAGAAAATGAGAGAAAAAATAAAAAAGAAAAGTGATTTTTTCTTTTTGGAAAGAAAGAAAATAAAGAGAAGAAGTAAAATAAAATTTATTTTCTCTTTTATTTTTTTTTATTTTAAAAGAAAAATGAAAATAAAATATAAAAAAATTGAAAAGTTATTTTCTTTCTTTTATTTTTTACCTATCCCAATAGAAAAGAAGAAAATATGAGATAAAATAAAATTTATTTTTTCTTTTCTTTTTTTTTTTCACTAGGAAAAATTCTATGCAAAATATGAAGTATTGATGAAAATCAAAACTGAAATATGAACTAATTAATTTTTCAAAAAAAAAAGAAATTTATTAAGTAATTAAATTAAAATTCAGAAATTAAATAATGATTCGCCCTTAAAATATTTTTTAGCCAATCAGATAAATTTATCCAACATTATCACAGAAATAAGTTCCAATCCAATATATATATATATATATAATAAGTCGTGCCGTACAGAAAACATTTTATATTTATCAACACAAATATTGTTATTATTTTATTCATTACAATTTTTTAAGAAAATAATTATTTTAAATAATAAATATAGACTAATACTATATAATATTAAAAGTCTTATAAACGAAGCTGAAGCCTACAGGGACCAGGCTGAATCCGCGTAAATGAGTAACATCAATGAGAACTTTCGAGGGCCCTTTAGCCGTCACTGTCACTCTAACGTCTCTCAATAAAAATAATAATAATTAAAAAGCATATTACTCTGACAATAAATCTAAACAATTTTTTTTTTTTTTTTTTTCATCACGGGTCAGATGTAGCCAATATCCAAGTATGGCATAATTGGCCTACGTTGACTTGGCAAGCAACACCAATTAAAATAAAAAGCCCAGATCTTACAGCCTTACCATGCTCTAAATAACTCAAATTAAATAACATGCTCTCAATAACTCAATTTCGCCCCCTTCCACAGTGGCGCC
Source organism: Reutealis trisperma (assembly GCA_947687605.1). NCBI lineage: Eukaryota > Viridiplantae > Streptophyta > Magnoliopsida > Malpighiales > Euphorbiaceae > Reutealis > Reutealis trisperma. The sequence continues at coordinate 306,261 of CANTUT010000159.1, read as the reverse complement.
CGTTCTTCTTCTTCTTCACCTTCTCATCATTGCTAAACTCACAGCTTTTCCATACCTGTTATGCTGATGTTGGCACTGCAGCTCAATACTCCCCTCCTTATTTACGTAAGTACCCCTAATTTTTATAGTCATTTCTCAAGTTTAAATACATTTGAATACTATTAGAAGATACATTTTATTTTTTCTAATTTTGATTCTTCTCGCATTACATTAATTTTGAATTTTTGGGATTTGGTATTAGCCACCAAGTGCTACGACAACGATGCGTCGGAATTTCCTTCCAATAACTTGTTTGCCGCCGCCGGTGACGGAATATGGGACAATGGAGCGTCTTGTGGGAGAGAATATTTGGTTAGGTGTATTAGTGCAGAGGTTGCCGGTTCTTGTAAACCAGATCAGACAATTCAAGTAAAAATTGTTGATTATGCTCTTTCAACGCCTACTCCGCCTTCGACTTCCGGCACCACCATTGTCTTATCGGAAACGGCTTTTGCGAATATTGCCAATTCAACGGCTGCTTCAATCAATATAGAATTTCAACAGTAAACTTCACTGTCATCTTTTTTGGGTTAATTTTAAATTAATTTAAGTTTTGGGAAAGAGAAGTAATTAATTGTTAATTTCCTGATTATTAATTTTACACAGATTATAATACACAAGAGTAAGTCGTCGGAGAGAATTTAGAAGTGGCACATCAAAGAAGATTCAAGGAATTGGCCAAAAAAAAAAAAATCAAGGAAGTTTCTTTCTCTGTAGATTAATTTGTTGTGATCCCAAAAGTTTCAAGGAAATTTCTTTCCGTACATTAATTTTTTAATGCAAAAAGTCAAATTTTCTTTTCACAAAAATCCAAAATAGAACAAATCGCAAAAAAACACTCTATATGGAAAGAGATGATAAATCAAGATAAAGACATTCAAATTCACAGATTAAGACCATTAGTTTTGAAAACCATTGGTTTGAGATCATCTCCAACAGAAAATAGAAAACTTATGAAACTCTCTTTTGTGGATCTCAATAGATCAGCACTGAGGATACTGAAACCAGCTTGCGTTTCCTTAACACGATATATCGTGTTGCAATGAATACGAGAGAATCTTAATCCATATTATTAATTATTAATTAATGAAATCTGGAAAAAGTGAAAAAAAAAATTGCTGTGAAATTTGATACATTACAAGTTCTTCTTCTTTTCCCTTTAAGTTGCCATTTGGAAACCCAAATTTGCAATAATTTAATTCAATTGAATTATATTTTGTAAATTCTCATATTTACAAATTTATAATTAAATAGAATACAATTCTTTTAAGTTAAAAAAAAAAAGAATCATTTTAAAACAAATGAAATCATATTAAAATGATAAAAATTTATAAGAATTCAATTCATTTAGAGAATGTTTGGTATATTCTAAGACTATATTTGATTTGCGAAATAGAATATATAAATGATAAAATAATTATTATTGAAAAATAAAATAAAATAATTATTTCAATTTTATAATTTGGTTCAATAATTATTCTATTCACATAAATGATCATAATATTTTTATAAATTAATTTCATTATTAATATTAAGATTAAATATAATTTTATCAAATTTTATTCAAAAAATAATTAAAATGCATAATATATAAAATTTTTATTTGACATAAACTTAAAATTTAAAAAAATAAAAATAAAAATCTGAAAAATAAAAAAAAATACAATTATGGTGATATTAGATTTGCCAATATTTTTTAAAAGTAAAAATGGAAATACCTTATTCCATAATCTAAAAGAAACAATTTTTTTAATTTTTTGTGGAATATTTATTTTATAAAAATTATGAAATTGTTATTATGAAATTAGTATTTTTTAATCTAAAATTTGAATTAAAATTTAGAATAACTATTTCACATGTAATAGATATTTTATTCCCTTGACTATTGCTTGAACCAAACATTTCTAAATGTTAGGTAAGAATGGAATCCTATTCTAAGAATAGAATTCTAGTTTTGCTTTGATACACAAATAATTTGAAGTTTTGTTTTTAATTTTTTTTTTATATTTAATGATTCCAATGAATTCAAATTATATATATATATATATATATATATATATATATATATATATATATATATATATATATATATAAACATCATAGGTATCCTCAACTAATCCTATTCAAATAAGATGGGACCACAATAATAGTAAAGCTCTCTTTCTCGAGTATTTAACACAGTTACATTCTCAAGTCTTGGACCTGAGATATTGGTTAAGCTAGAACAACTCCCTTATTATCTGATCTACTCTCTTGGTAGTGATATGATGTATATTTTTAAGTATAATTATTAACATAATCAATAAATTTTATTTAATTATTTAAAAAATGAATTTGAAAATAAATATTTAAGATTTTGAAATTTTATTTCACTTGAATTCTAATTTCAAAGTATACCGCAAAAAGTCCTAAAATTGAGAATAGGATCTAAATTTTGTAATATGGTTCAATTTTTTTGCTTTGGAACATAAATAATTTTTTTTTTCTATCTTTTCGTATTTTAATGACTTCAATTCCAATTGATGTGACATATATTTTAAAGTATAATTATTAATATTATAAATACATTCTATTTAATTACTTAAAAATTAAACTTAGAAATGGATATTAAAGATTTTGAAATCCTAATCCACTTATATTTCGATTCCAAGGATAAGGATACACTATTAAAAATTTCAAATGCTTTAATTTAAATTAAATATAACAATTTCTATTTTAACATAAAATGGGAAAAATAATTGTATTTCTTTTACCTTTCAATTATTCTAAACAATAAAATTTAAATGAATTTTATCACTTTAAAATTTATTCCCAACACATGAATTATATCATTAATTGAATTGAATTCTATTAATAAAAATCAATTAAGTTAAATTTTTACGCATTAATTATTTCAAATGGTGCCTAAAGAATTAGAAGAAAACTAATATCACTTAAATTTAAAATTTTATATCTATTTTTTAACAGTGTACTTAGTATTAAATTATATTTTTGAAGTGTTATTTAGCTATTTTATAATTTTTTTAAACTTTAATTTTTAGATGTGTTAACATAACATTGATTAGAAGTAATATTTTCAATGAGTATTCTTCTAATAACAACTCAGATAACAATATAAAAAAATTTTAAATAATTTTATCTTGTTATTAATTTAAATAATAAAAAAAATATGTGTTTCTTTATTGTCCTTATGTATGTTTATATATTTCAAAAAGATATATATTGTATTACTTATGCAGTGTGTCTCCCATTCATAGAAGTTTATTCTTCTATGAATGAATTAACGGTGAGTGAGCTAAGATTTTAACCTTCCATATTAATAATATAGTGTGTGGAAAAAGATATAAAGGTTAGCATATTTATTTAAAATTAACATAAGTTCGAGGTATGTATGTGTTATTTTTCTGATTTTATGTGTATTTATACATTTTGGGGAAAAAAAAGATATTAAATAATAGATGACGAACGGACTCTAAATAGACTTACCTTGTTGGTAAGGTTAAGGCAGGAAGAAAATCCATAAGAAATGGTTGAAGGGTCGTTAGATTAGATGAAAGTTAGGCGGATGCTTCGCTGGTTTTGGAATATTCTGAATTGTGAATTCTCATATTCAGAATTGGTGTAATAGTTTCGAGAATAGACTTATTCTTTGTCCTGTTTGATATTTTCTAGTCTTTGCTATATTTACATGCTATATATTGCTATTAATGCATTAAACCATATTTTTCCTATGCTAAATAGTTGCTTTCCCCTTGCCTCTTTCTCTCTCTCTCTTTCTTTTATTTTTTTTTAATATTTTTCCTAGCTGCCTTAGCTGTAGGATTTGAATATAGGTATTTTTTACAAAAAAAAAATTAATTTTATTAAGAAAAAACCAATAATATAGCGCACATATGTCAAAGGGAATTTCTAGCTTAACCAAAATCTCATGTTAATGAGAAAATATAGATAACGAAGTAAATGAGAAAATATATTTCATAAAACAAAGAAGAAATTATTTAGAGTATAAGGTACGATCCATTTATTTATCAAAAAAATAAAAATTGTATCTAAAAAATATTACAAATTAGTAAGAAAAATTAAATGTTTCAATCTAAAAAATAATCATCTGTAGTCACTAATAATAATAATAATCAATGATCAGTGGAATGATAAATTTGTGTTTCTATATTTTTTTTATTATAATAAGTTTATCAAATTAAAAAAAAATGTATTTTGAAAAGGAAAATGATTTTTTAAAATTTTTAATTTTTTATTGGAAAAATATTTTACCCTAACTAATCATTTTTTTCAAACACTTTAAATATCAAAAGAATATAAAAAAAAAAAATTTTCTAGCGTAACAAGCGGAGACTAAATTTTCATACAGTACTTTTATGGATCCTCTTAATTATCTCATATAGCATCCCACATGATTCATTACAAAAAATGCGTTAAATACCGACTAAATTTTTTGTTGGTAAATATAAAAAATTAGTCAGTATTTATAAATACCGACCATATACTGACAATAATATTTAGTCGGTATTTTAGTTGTCGGTAAAAAAAATACCGACTGAATACAATATAGTCGGTAAATACCGACGGATATTTTTGTCTGTATACTGTCTTATTTTTATAGGTAAATTTGTAAAGAATAGTCGGCTCAACAAATTACCAACTAAAAACATAGTTGGTAAAATATAATTTTGGTCGGTAAATTAGTAAATTATTTTGTCGCTATGTTTTTCCGACTATATTTTCCGTCTGTAATTGATAAGTTTGGGTCGGTAAATATATAAAATATTGGCAGAAAAACACTTTTACCAACTAATATTTAGTCGGTAATTCATCAGTAAAGTTTAAATAAATATTTTAAAAAAGTAAATATTTTGTCGGTAATACGTAGGTAATTTTGTAAATTAATTTTTAAAAAATAAAATATTTTGTCGGTAATCCGTCAGTAAAATTCTATTTATTTTAAAAATACATATTCTTCAAAAAATAAGAATAATAATTTAAAAAATTAAAATTTTTAGAGTGAACATGAAAATTAAGTGATAAAAAGTTATAAAATAAATTAGGAAGCTTAAAGAATATAAAAAATGACTAAATTAAAAAAACTAAATTAAAATTATATTTCAAAATTATAAAAAGAATGAAATGAAACTAAAATTAAGAGAGAAAATAATAAGAGTAAAAACGAAAAGGTAAGATAAATAATTTATTAAATTTATTCGAAAAGGTAAGATAAATAATTTATTAAATTTATTTTTTTGTTTACTAAATTTATATAAAAAATTTAATAAAAAAATAAATTTAAGATAGCAAATAATTATTTTTTAAAAAATCACATTAACACTTTTTTATGTTATAAACAATTTAAGAAATATAAATAATAAATTATAAAAACAAAAAAAAATTGAAATAAATTTATTAGATTTTTTGTATTGAAGGGTTTGAAATTTAAGAAATAAAATAGAAAAAAATAGAATATGAAACAAAGAATATATAAGTATTAAATAGTATGAAAATACTAAGTGATGAAAAAGAAAATAAAGAAATAGTTAAAAGAGAAAGAAAAAAAAAAAGAAATTTTATTTGTGAGAAATGGAGAGAATAAATTGAGAGAAAGATAAGAAAAAAAAAGATAAGAAAATGGAAAGAGAAGAAGTGTAAGAAAAAAATAATGAGAATGAGTCTTTTTATACTTGTTTTTACACTATTTACCGACTAGTTACTTACTAAATTTTTGTCGGTAAATTTTTCAAATGAAAATTTAGAGGGAAATTTTCCTCCAAAATTTTCATTTACTGACAGATTACTGGCTAAATTTCTGTCGGTAATTTTTTTTTATTTTTTAAAAATCAAATAAAAATTTGGGAGAAAAATTTCCCTCCAAAATTTTCATTTACCGACTGATTACCGACTAAATTTTTGTCGGTAATTTTTTTTGAACATCAAATGAAAATTTGGAGGGAAATTTCCCTTCAAAATTTTTATTTACCGACAAATTATTTTGTCGGTAAATTAAAAAAAATTCTTTATAATTTACCGACTGAAATTTTAGTCAGAAAATTTAGTGACAAAAATTTTTGTCGGTAAATAGGAAAGTTTTTAATTAAATCAAAGAAAATTTTGTTTTTTAATTTACCGACTAAAATTTTTTGTTGGTAAATTAACAAATATTTTATTTTTCAATTTACCGACTAAATAATATTGTCGGTAAATTAGAAAACTTTTGTAATTAAATTAAAGAAAATTTTGCGTTTTAATTTACCGACTAAAATTTTGGTCGGTAAATTTACCGACCAAAATTTTAGTCGGTAATTTCAAAAATTTTTTCGACAAATACTTTGTTTTCTAATTTATCGACTGAAAAATTAGTCGGTAAATTTATCGACCAAAATTTTAGTCGGTAAATTAGAAAGCTTTTGTAATTGAATTAAAGAAAAGTTTTGCATTTTAATTTACCGACTAAAATTTTAGTCGGTAATTTCAAAAATTTTTTTGACAAATATTTTATTTTCTAATTTACCGACTGAAAAATTGGTTGGTAAATTTACCGACGGAATAATATGGTCAGTAAATTAGAAAGCTTTTGTAATTGAATTAAAGAAAGTTTTGCATTTTAATTTACCGACTAAAATTTTAGTCGGTAAATTTACCGACGGAATAATATGGTCGGTAAATTAGAAAGCTTTTATAATTGAATTAAAGAAAGTTTTGCGTTTTAATTTACCGACTAAAATTTTGGTCGGTAATTTCAAAAAAAATTTCGACAAATATTTTGTTTTCTAATTTACCGACTGAAAAATTGGTCGGTAAATTTACCGACCAAAATTTTAGTTAGTAAATTAGAAAGTTTTTGTAATTGAATTAAAGAAAGTTTTGCGTTTTAATTTATCAACTAAAATTTTGTTCGATAAATTTACCGACCAAAATTTTAGTCAGTAATTTCAAAAAAAATTTCGACAAATATTTTATTTTCTAATTTACCGACTGAAAAATTAGTCGGTAAATTTACCGACGAAATAATATTGTCGGTAAATTAGAAAACTTTTGTAATTGAATTAAATAAAATTTTGCTTTTTAATTTACCGACTAAAATTTTGGTCGGTAAATTTACCGACCAAAATTTTAGTCAGTAAATTGTTGCTAACTTTTTGAGCCATTTTTTTGCACCTTATTTAGCGACAAAATTTTATAGTCGGTAATTTTTTGTTAGTAAACCGTCAGTAGTTTGTTGGTAATTAAAAAAAAAAAAAGAAAATTTTCATGTGTCGTTGGTATTCTGTGGGTAATTTAATAAATTTACTAACGAAATTATTTCTGTCGATAAATTTTATCGGTAAACTGTGATTTTCTTGTAGTTGTTTATTAACTTTAATTTTTTTATCTTTTTTTAAATCGTACTTGATTTTAATATGAGCAAATCTTGTATTTGAATGTTTGCCGTATAAGTGCTTTTTAAGGTTATTTTATTTTAAAATAAAGTAATTTATTTTATTTGTAAAAAAATAATTTTTTTACGAAAAATTATAATTTTAGTTATACTTTTTTATAAATTAAACTATTATTTCATAATTTTTAATAGTTGTGAAAAAATTTTTAATTTTATAAAAATATTGACTTATTTTTTGCAATACAATAATTTTATGAAAAGAAAAATAGTTTTATAATTATAAAAAAAAGGCTTTCTTACGAAAAATCACAATCTTTTTATATTTTTTCTTAAATTAAACTTTTTTTTATAAAGTTTATAGATATATAAATTAAAATACTATCTCAATCATTCTAATATTTATCATTTTTAATTAGTAAAATGTAATAGCAGAGTAATTTAATTACAATATTTTAAATATTTTAATTATATTTATTATTTATTACTATTCTATTGGTTGTAAAAAATAATTTTTTTTGGTTTATTTTAAAACAAAGTAATTTAAGTATTTGCCTATACGATATCATTTATTAGAAAATTGTGATTTTTTTTAAAAGAATATATTTTTTCATAATTATAAAATTATTTTTCTCATAAATATTAATTTGTATAAAATAAATTATATTTTCATAAAATCAAAATTTTTTTCGCAATCAAGTAGAATTGCAAAAAAATAATTTACTTTACAATAAATATAAATAAAATCATATTTTTCTTAAAAAAGCTATATTTTTCGTAAACAAAATAAGTTACTTTGTTTTAAAATAAAGTAACCATAGAAAACACCTTGTCACGTATATCATATAGAAGAGTTGGAATTTAATACTTCACACTACTATATTTGCAATTTTTTTTTTTTGGAGGGTACTATCAAAAGAGGCATCTCCCAAACTTAAACACTAGCATAGGAATATGATATACGAGCCATAGCGTATACCACCATATTAGTTTGCCTCTTAATAAAATGTAGTGAACCGTTATTAAACTGACTCAACAAATTTTTACACTCATAAATTAAAGACTGAAACTCAGAACCTTTGATACTCTTTACAACCAATTTTGCATTATAGTTGATAACCAAGAGCCTTGGCATAACAAAGAGAGAGCCTTTCAAATTGCAATAGCCTCTGCCTCCTTTGGAGATCACAAGCCATTGAGAACAACTACATAACATGTTACAAACACACTTTGAGAACCTTAGAACAGCTCTTAAACCTAGCTTTAATGCTCCTTAAAACAAAGCTGCATTAGAATTACATTTTAAAAAAAAAACCCAAAGCAAGTTTTTGCCATTTTAACAAATGCAGTAGTTGCTACATTTCCTTAGCTGCTTTCACTCTCACACTTTTCCACTCTTATGAAAATGTCATACCATGGTGCCAAAAAGAATTAACTATCATAGAAGAGTTGTGCTATAGAACAATATTTTTATAGTTCCAAATACTCCATATCAGCACATAAATGGTTTTGATCCTATCCAAACTTTCATTAGCAAACAAAACGAAAAACCTAGATGAACTCTGCCAAGAAAAATTGCTACCTATACTTATACCCAAATTCGTCCAGAGATGTGTCATTCTAAGACAATTGAAGAATGTATGCTGCAGTGTTTCATCAGTAGGCTGACACAACACACATTCAATAGAGATTTGTATACCTCTTAAATAAAACCTGGTTCTCATTGGCAAGCAATATCTTAAAAATCTCCACATGAAGTGCTTTATCTTTAGTGGAAGAAATAATTTCCATAATCTATACCACTCTCCATCAATCCACATACTACGATCAAAACCTAACAATTTCTTAACAACCTAGTACCCAAACGTCATGGAATATTGCCCTTTTTTACTGAAATGCCAAATTATTTCATCATCTGCTCCATTCCTCCTCAATGGAATGGCACAAATTTCTTCCACATCACGATCATTAAACAATTCTTGAATCAACTCCACATCCCATTCAGTTGCAATAAAATCATCAAATCAGCAACTCTCAAGTCCTCAAGCTTAGCGATAAAAGGAGTTTGCACAAAAAAAAAACTATCATCATTTTTTTACCAAAGGTCCACCCATACCTTAATATCTGAACCACTACCAACCTTCCATCAATAACCTTGCTTTACTAATACTTGTGATGCTAAAATATTCTTCCAAGTAAAACTTGGATAATGGCCAAAATAGGCTAACAAAAAGTCTCCTGTTGAGAACTATATACCTTTGAGAACTCTTGAAATTAGGTCATTTGGATTTTGTAAAACATTCCATTCTTGCTAAATTTTTCTCGGACAGAATTAAGTTTTTTTTGCATGGTGTGAGGGCTCGCCCGAGCACCGATCCGATCTGCTAAAGGGAACCGAGATGCTCATTCAGGTTTTAGACTCACGATGGAACTCTCAGGTTTGGATTGGTTAATTTTAAAAATAATTTTAGGACTCACTACCCTAATTAATTTTTAAATGAAAAAATTAAGGAAAACCCAATTTGGCTCCAATTTATTAATTTTTTACTTTAATTTGCCCATTGATAAAATTACTAGCCTCAAACCAGATTGAACTCGGAGACTAGATTTTTGGTTTTAAATAATCAAAATTTAGCTCTTAAGTTTTATTTGAATTTGAAAATTTGATTTCATGAATAACAAATATTATAAGATGATAATTATAAATAAGATGTGTGAATATGATATGAGTGCAAGGAAAAAATTAAAATAAAATATCCACAAATTAAAAAGGGAAGAAGAGATAGATAGAGATTTGGATTTAGATTCCAAGCATACCTAACCCACGTAATTCGTTCCACAATTAAGTGGAGCGGTTTAAGAGTTGATCAGATTGATTTTGATTTGGGTGTGTTGAAAGTGAGGAAAAAGGCTAATATTTTGACTTTTGGTGGGTGGAGGATTTTACCGGATCGAAATTTCATTTTATCGGGACCAAGTGATTGAATGGATTGGAAGTTTAATTAATTAATTAAAATGATTGATTAACTAATATGATGAAAAGAATGGATGGATTAATTAATTAAAAAGATTAATTAATTAGTTTGAATGAAGGGTAGATTAAGAAAATGATTAATTTGATTTTTGAAAAAAAGAATGATTTTTGAAAAAAAGAGTGATTAATTAATTAATTAAAAAGATTAATTAATTAATTAATTGAGTAATTAATCAAAAAAGAGTTTTAGTTAATTAAAAAGATTAATTAACTTGGTTAGGGTGAAGTAATTAATTAATTAATTAATTAGAGAGTGATTGGAGGGAGAATAAGAGATGAATTAGTAGATAACCATCAATACTAATTCAAGAAGTGGTTTGAAATGAGGAGTAGAGGCGAGTATTTATAAGAAAAGTGGGTGAAAGTAGTTTAAGTAGTGAAAATGTGAAAAGACAATAAGGGGTATGGCTAGAAAGGGCTGAAAATTGGGCTGAAGAGGGTAAAAAGGTCATTTCCTATGCAGGAAGGGGCCCACTAGCTTCAGAAGGTTGCACTGCCCTGTGCGGTGCCGCACCAGGCCTGTGCGGCACTGTGTAAGGCACCTGTGGCGTGCCGCACACGAGGCATACAAAGCTGCACGTCGGCCGTGCAGTGTGTCATGTGGTGTTGGCATGTTTTTGAGATCTTTTTTTTTTTTTTTTAAGAGATTGGTTGTTGGTTTGGGATATTTGGATATCTGGTAACAATATAATTGAAAGCTAAAAAATTTTAAGCGCCCCCGAACCCCCGCCTACTAACTAGTTAAAGGGACCATCATAACTGTTCCACGTAGTGCGTTAAATTCAATAAGTGCTAAGGCCGTGTGGCTTTTGTCTTGCAAGAATGTGAACTATTTTTCATGTCCTTTTCATGCTTCATGCTTCTAACTTCAATCGAAATGATTTCCAAACTTCTATTTTACTCGAAATACCATTCAATCCTTTCAAGAAACCTATGAAAACTAAAAACAAACTACGAACATGAAAGTTTAATAAATAAAAAAAATTAAAACACATTCAACATTAATTTCACAATTAAAGGATGATTCTTTACAAATTATTTTTGAATTTAATAACAAATTCTTAACTTAACAATATAGGCAACTTCAATCACAACTCTTAAAAATATACTCATCGACTATAAAGATTCTATTGAAATTTCAGTAGAACCTTCCCTATAATTAACACATTTCCCAACTGAACAAAAGAAATAAGCACTTTTAAGAAGCCTGCAAGGCTCATAACAATCAACAACATCATAATTGCTCCTCTAGGCTTTCAAACTTAGTAAACATTATAATCATCTCAATTCTCCAATCATATATAATTGTAATGATAAAACATCATCACATCATTATTTCCAAAGAACAATTCAACTCAATCATACCTATATATACATATAAGGAAGATTATTAACATAATTAAAATATTATTTGAAAGCAATTAACTTATCAAGCACTTCAACAATATAGGAATTTCCAGAAATTGTTTGAATAAAAGTGTATAGAAAAGAAAATATTATTTTCTTGAAATCCCTTTAATAAATCATTTTATAATTAAATCCATTTATTAATAAAACTAATTCAGTTTATAAACCATTTAAAATCAATACGAATCCTTTAAATCATAATTTGTACTCATATACTAGCATATAGCTATAAAATTGTTTATTTGAGTTGACAAATCAAATATCAAAATTCACATTTCTCAATCTTAGAAAAATATCATATAAATCAGAAACATTCTTGATAGTCACACAAATCATTCAATTTCACTCTTTTACATAAAATGAATACTTCCAAAATTAGGATCTTTATAAAATTAATTCGGTTCAATACTCACTTTAAAAGTAATATAAGACTTATATAATTAAATTTCACTTCTTAATAATCGATTATATAATTAAAAGAAAATTATCAATAATATCAATTCATTTTTAACCATTTTATAAATCTCATAGTAATTAACTCATTATTCTTATTTGCTTAATAAAATTTCCATAATATTATTATTTAAATAATTACATTGGATTTTAAAAATAAATTTAATTTCATCCATAACATAAAGTCCATCTCCATAAATTCATAGGAAATTATATTTGTTTCAGATTAATCAATTAACATCGAGCACATGAATATAACTCATATATACACATTTTCCAACAATAAACAGTATGAAATTCAAGCATTGCAATGAAATTGGGGGTTTCAGACTTATCCATGTGGAATTTGATTGATTAAGAAAGCTGAAATGGAGCTATTGGAACTAGGATCACCGGAGTCGCCGCCATCAGCCACGCACCTTCACCTGTGGCAATCCTGGAAGTGAAAATTATGCTATCTGAAACATCTATTCTTTAGAAACTCAAAAATGCACACCACTCTCCCTCACGTGCTGCCATTTTGCTAGAAAATGGCCAAGAAGTTCTAGTCAACATAGTTTCTTATCTCCAATTCATGTGAGTTTCAAGTGGTGCAATAGGTATCAAATGGAAAGTCCTATGGACAAGGAGGAGAATGGAACTAATTTCTCTTAAAAAGGATGCTAGAATCACTATAAGAAGTTTAAGTCACTAAAAATGCTTTAGTTGGCGAGTGCACTATCTTCTACAGTTCGATCATGTCGTTATCAATTCCATTGTGGTAGTCGAAGATTGGGGTACAGTTTGGTGGTGGCAATGTGGCCCACTATTGACCAAAAGTCTGATGAATGGATAGTAACCCTCTCTTTCTCTCTCTCTCTTTCTCTCTCTCTCTCTCTCTTTCTCACACACACACACGTATCTGATGCCCAACAGCACAAAAGAAGCAATTTGTAATTCTATTCAATATGGTCGAGTGTATAATTTTCTATGTGTATGATGTAGGATAAGTAAGCTTCCTCATTATGGTTTATATGATGCTTTGTTAAGTAGGAATATGATGATGACGATGTTGAGATAATTGATGTTGTAGCTTGAGTGACAGAAATATAATGTTATATGTATAAGTTATGTTCAATTGGTAGACCCATAGCCTTTATTTTGTGACAGTTATAGTTGTTGTATTATAGTTTTATCATTTAGTGGTTAGTTTGGCTGACAATGGGTTATGAAAGCCTTATGCTTTCCTGATCCTTAGTGTCGATCATGTGCTCCTAGGTTTGGATCATGACAGATTTGGTATCAGAGTAAAGGTTCTATAATCTCTAGTATGTTTAGAGTTGTGAAAGTCATAGATGGTCTAAGTTCTTGTAACATACGAAATATAAGATTCTTGTCCATCTCATTGAGTTTCTCTTGTCTTCAAATTAGTGTTACATGTTTGTGTATGTATTGTATGCTTTCATTGGCACGCTGAACTCAATGATTCTTTTTAAACTCACGGTTTGAATAAGAGGACACATGATGCTAATGGTAATTCTTCAACGATAGAGATAAGATGCAATAAGACTGTAAAAAATGTAAGTATTTTCATGAAGAGGGAAGATATTGAGACTGTACTAATAAGGATTCAATCATGAACTGGCAGAATATGTAATTGTGATTTTTTAGAATCCACAAGAACTTTGATCTATTAGGGATTTAAAATGATTAAATTTTGGCATTTTTAATGCCTTTGGAATTAAATGTTTTAGTCTTAATTTGATTATGTAAGAGCATCTCAAAAGATATTCTTTATTTCAAAGAACATATTTTATTTAATAAAGAGTATTTAGTTAATAAAGGGTATAAAATTTTATTTAAATCCAATAGACTCTTAATATTTTACTTTTTATTTTACTTAATCATATAAGTATTAATTATTTTAATTTTTCATTCTTTAAATTTGTCCAATAGAAAAAATTATGTTAAAATTATCTTAAATAAAATGTATAAAAACTTGTATTATATTAATTAAAATTAGAGTAGAGAGTGATATTTAGTTTTCTAGATATATAGAGTCAAACTAGTCCTCTTCTTTATTTTTAAAAAATAAAAAGTTTATTGGAGTTTTATTTTTTGAGATAACTTTTTACAATAAAAAGTTTGACATATATAAAAAATACATTGGGATGCTCTGAATGAGTTTGAAAATGAATAATGATTTTTAAATATGTTTTTAAAAGTAGTTTTGGGAAGTTTATGATTTTGGAACTTTGTATTTGTATCCAATTTGTTTGTTTACATGTAAAATGGGTCTTACATTATAGAGTCACACATCATGAATCTCATCACTCATTATATTAAGGTTGCACATTGGTCTATCATTTTTAGATAGGGTATCTTGAGTTCCAAAATAAAAAAAGAATATTTTTATTTTTACAAATAGTTTCTAAATAATTTAGAAAATTAAATAGCTTTGAATGTACTTGAAATGGATTAGATCCCTTTGGATGAATAATGTCTAAGGATAAATGAACAAATTAAAGTACGTTAGAATGGATTATATTATTAAGATTGTGACATATTGAGAGTTGATAAATTAGTTGCCCTTTGAGTTTTAGTTTGTAATTTTAGATAGGATGTTAGAATGCGCAAGACAAATATAATAAAAAAATTTAATTTAGATGTGTCGTGTTTACTTTGTTTTGATCATTTGAGAATGAATTTTTATAAGAGAAAAGATTGTAATAATCAGAATTTTTATTTATTGTAAAAATCTTATTTTATATGAAAGTATGATTATTTACTTATATTTACTATATTCATATTTAAAATTTTTATTTTTATAGAATTTTGAATTTATTATGGTCTCGAAACTATATCATTTAATAAAATATATATATTTAAATTAAAGTTTAAAATGATATGTGTGACCCGCCACCAGCTATAAGCTAGGTGAATGGACAGTAGGCCCCCCTCTCTCTTTCTCTCTCTTGTCTGATGCCCAATGGCTCAAAAGAAGTAGCCATCTGATTAATCAGATGTGTTGCTCAAAATAAAAATATAATAAAAAGCAAATCTTTAATAATTTATACATATTTCAATAAAATATTATATCACCAAACTATTTGGCCTTTGTGGTTAAAGCTGATGAAGTCCCCGTTTGATCATGAGTTCAATACATTTTATAAAATTTATTTTACTTTAAGATAATTATTTTCTTTTAAAGAAATCTATAATACGTCAATTAAAATAACTTTTTGCAAATACATTTTATACAATTTATTTTACTTTAAAATAATTATTTTCTTTTATTTTAAAACAATTTATACAATTTATTTTAATTTAAAATAATTATTTTCCTTTAAAATAATTATTTTCTTTTAAAGAAATTTATAATGCATCAATTAAAATAGTTTTGATTAACTATTTTCTTAAAAATGTTTTGTTTATCTTAAATACATATATATCATTTTAAACTTTAATTTATATATATATATATATATATATATATATATAACCTTTTTTTAAATACATTTTATACCATTTATTTTACTTTAAAATAATTATTTTCTTCTAAAGAAATTTATAATACATCAATTAAAATATTTTTGATAAACTATTTTCTTAAAAATGTTTTCTTTATCTTAAATACACATATCATTTTTAAACTTTAATTCAAATATATATATTTTAAAATTTAAATATAAAACTATTATTAAAGGATATATTTTCAAGATCATAATAAATTCAAAATTCTATAAAAATGACAATTTTAAATTTGAATATAGCAAATATAATTAAACAATCGCATTTTCAAATAAAATAAGATTTTGAAAATAAATGAAAATTTAAATTATTACAATTGTGATACATAGAAGAAAGTATGTTAAAATAGTGATATACAACTGCTGTCATTCTTTTAGTTTATGCTTTGATTTAATGTTATGATCAATTTAATAAAGGTTTAGCTTCCATTATGCATATTATATTTATTATTAAATTATGATAATATTACATGGGTTAGGGGGAATAATGTTAGATATTTACCTAAATGCCCTATGTTAATTATCATTAATTAGTGTTTAATAAATTAAAGATAAATGCAAAAATTTTATTGCTCAATTTGAAGAGACATCTTCTAAAAAATAGCCGTTCATGCAAGTTGATGGAACATGAATATTTTTTCAATGTATGTTTTCTCTTAAATTTATTGAATTGTGAAAATTATTTTGTTCTAAAATGTTGGATATTATAATTTATATGAAATTTATACTTAATTTACATATTTAAGTTGTTGTTAATATTACAATCATTAAAATTTAAAAATGAAAGATGATTTAGATATTTCAATTAATATCAACCTTTTTAAAATTGCGTCAATTATTAAAATTAATAATAGATAATAAAAATAAATATTAAAAATTGATTTATTAACGATTTTTAAAGTAAATTAAAAAAAAAAAAAAAAGATTGAAGTGAAACTAATTATTGAATATTTACCCATTCAACCAAATCGAATTCGCCGTTAGAAATAAATAATGCCCTCATATTAGGTAAAACGACAGCGCATATTTAACTATCTTTTTAAACCAATCTGAATCAAACTAATAATAAAATCATGGTTGGATTTGGGCCCAGGAGGAGGATTGATATAATTTAATATATGCGAATCCGAACCAAAGGGGTGCGCTGTACGCCAAGGGCGCCAACTAGAAAAATGTGCGCTAGATACCCGCAATTTTCTCGCTAACTTCTAAGAAAAGTTGAGTGACTTTTATTCTGAGAAAATTTCTAGGTTGTTATTTTGTTATCCCCTTAATTAATTTAGAAGTAAATAATCTCTTCTTGTCTTTATATTCTTTAGCTCTCTGTTTGGTAGCTCAGAAAATTACCTTAGCATTTTCGATTTTTTTAAAATTCCGAATCAAATTATGAAAACCTAAAAAAAAAAAATCAAAATTTTGATTCTTTATGTAGGGTTTTTCTATTTTGACTCTCTCGCTCGCACGTTTTGATTTCAGCTTTTTGTTTTGCTTTAATCATCGTTTGGTATCTGTGAATTTGTGATCAATTTAGGGTTTTAAAGATATATATAGAAACAGAGAGAGAGAGAGAGAGAGAGAGATAGTTATCGATGATAGAGGAGGTACAGCTGGAGCCAGTGGTTGCAGAGAATCCGAGAGACTCTGATCCTCTGCTTGAAAACAAGGTTGATTTATCATCGTTGTCGTCGCCATCAAGAAATTTGAGTGAGATTAACAATGAAGAAGATGTTGAGAATGGCTCTGTTCCTTGTTGCCGTATTTGTCTCGAGAGCGATTGCGAATTAGGTGATCAACTTTTATTTCATTCTATGGATGAATTATTGTTTTATATTGGAATTGCGATTGCTGAATTTTACTTGATATTGATCCTCTCATGAGTGCTTCTATTAAGTGGATAACTAGTAACAACTGAAAGGAATTGATTCAGTAGACGACTGAAATTACACCTTACTTTTGCACATAAATTTAGCTGATATTCTACAAAGGTTGCGCAAGCTAAACCTTTAGGAAATATGGTCCAAGTTACTTGGGAAATGACAGCTTTCAAACCTTAAATAAAGTGCATAACTGCTTAAATGGATAGGGTTTGTCTGTTCTATAGTTCTGGTTGACTATGGACATAGGGTAATGTAATAGTTTTTTCTAGCTTAGTCTCGTGAAGAAATTAGGTAGATTTAATATATTCTAAGAGGGGCAAAATTTGACAGTTTTTTATATCAAGAGCATGGATAAACATGGCCAATAGTTAACAAAATTGAATATTTCTGCTACCTCATTGGGGGTGGAAGAAAAAGAAAAATCTCTGTTCTAAAGATGGAGATTGACTTACATATATGTGATTCGATGTTTAACCCTGCCCAGTAGCGTCCAGCAGAACATAACACCATCCTATCATGGATCAATGCATCCTCTATGTACATTTGGCAAATCATTGATTGCCCGGCAAACTGGCAAATTATCTAGACCTACCTTGCCTCCTTCAGCATTCTCATTTGCATTGCGTTTTATGAAATTTTTCCTGGAAGTGTTGTCTTTTTTCTCACTGTTTTCATTTAAATCAAGTTATAAAACCAAACTGAACTTTGAGATCAGCCTTTTCATTGCATAAAATTTTAGTTAGTAAGGAACACTCCTTGTATTTCTAATTGTTGGTTGCAAGTAAAGTCTGTTCACTAAAGCTATTTGATCATATTTCCTTATTTTTGTTGGATTGCCAATAAATTCAAATTCTCAGCTCTCATCATATGTTGAAGTTCTATTTTGTTTTTTTATATATATATATATATATTATGTTTCACTTGTCTAATGGTGTTTGTTTGATTTTGTAGATGATGAATTAATATCTCCATGCATGTGCAAAGGCACCCAGCAGTTCGTTCATCGTTCATGCCTTGATCATTGGCGCTCAGTTAAGGTAAGTACTATTATATCTTAGTTGTTATGAATAATAAATTCAGTTATTCCTGATGTTAAAATTTATTGGTACCATTGATTTAATAGACCTTGTTTCTTCTTCTTTTCTTTCTTATTTGGTAGGAAGGTTTTGCTTTTTCTCACTGCACAACCTGCAAAGCTCAGTTTCATCTTCGAGTAGCATTGTTTGAGGACAACTCATGGCGCAAAATGAAATTCAGACTTTTTGTTACAAGAGATGTGATCATAGTATTTCTGGCTGTGCAGACTGTGAGTGCTTTCGTTTCTACTGTGTTTGTCCTTTTCTTTCAGTTTATTTGGGGGTTTGCTTTGAGTTGCTTAGTACTGTTAGACCTTTCTTATCTCATTACAACTTATCCAAAATAAAATCATGATGGACTTCAAACTTGAGACCTTCAATTTTTAATTCCTGAGTCCAAACCACTGTATGTAAATGAACCATGTAGCCACAAACAATGCTGCAAATGTTTCAACTGCTTTTCTTCTTCTTTGTCATTACTTTTTTTTTTAAACTGTAAAAGACATGGAGGGAAAAAGAGTAACCCATGGAATCTTAATTTTGAGACAAAAAGGTATTAACCAATTCAACCCACATTTCTTCTGTTGGAGCTTTATCCTAATTAATCAACTTCTAAGCATATCTATTTAGCTCTGGATGAGCACCTTTGCATGGTTTGAAATTAAGAAATATCTCCAATTCTGATATTATGTATCTTTCAATTTTATTTGAAGTGTTAGTTCACATCGGGGAAAATCTGTGTCTTTCAGGTGATTGCTGCTTTTGGTGGGCTTGCATACCTTATGGATAAAGATGGCGCCTTTAGGAATTCGTTCAGTGATGGTTGGGATCGCATCCTGTCAAAACATCCTATACCGTTTTATTATTGTATAGGTAACTTTATGGTTTTGGAAGTTGGTTTTGTATTTTTTTCATTTACTGGAACAGTAGGACTAGAAAATCTATTCTAAATTTCTTGTGCTAAACAATTGTGGTGGCATACTAGTTTATCAGCTATTTCGATTTCAGCTATTTTCTGACAGTAATGTTTTTTTTGTGCTTATTGGAAGAAAATAAGAACATGGGTTGTAGGGAGAAAGGATTTGTTTGTTCCACTTTATATTTCTCTTTCTAACTGGGAAATGGGTGGTTTTCAGGGCACTTCTCTGAGTGCCATTGTTCAAAGTTATGGAACATAATGTTGTCCCTTTTCTCATTTTGTCTCCGAGTTAAAATCCAGTCCCTGAGCTTTGCTTTGATATTTTCTCGTTATGCAATAGTCTGTCTATGTCTATGTCCTGGAATGTAGATTCTGTTCATTGAATTTTTTTTTTTTTTTTGGGTTATCAACTACTAGAGTTGCATCATATGGTACTCTTTATGTAAAAAACTGCTACTTTTATGGTGCAAATGCTTCTTTGAGAACTATTTATGGCTGAAATTTTAGTTGCTGATGGCTTTGCTCATGGAGTCCTGGTTATGCTCAAACTACATGGTAGTTTGGTGCAGCTTTATTGCTTCTTTTTGTATGTTTTCTAATAATGCAAAATGGGAAATGATATTACTTGCTTTCAAACCCCCTTCTTATCCTTTTGAGTGTAGGATACTGGATAATAACTAACCATTATTTTGTATGCTTGATAAATAAATTGCACCAGGAGTACTGGCGTTCTTTGTGCTGCTTGGGTTTTTTGGCCTCATACTCCATTGCTCCTCCATTAATAGTAATGATCCACGGATGGCTGGATGCCAGAACTGCTGTTATGGATGGGGAATTCTGGACTGCTTTCCTGCTTCTATGGAGGCATGCTTTGCCTTGGTTTTGGTTTTTGTTGTTATCTTTGCCATTCTTGGAATAGCTTATGGTTTCCTTGCTGCCACTGTGGCCATTCAGAAGATTTGGCAGAGACACTATCACATCCTTACTAAGATGGAGCTAACAAAGGTAATCTTTCGATCTTCTCTGTTAATTTTGTCTTGTAACATACAGACCCTTGAGGACTTGGATTTACACAATTTAGGAGTACTCACTGTCAGAATTTTGCAGGAATACATAGTAGAGGATCTTCATGGCTGCTATACACCACCAAAATTGGATTCAGAACACGAAGAACGTCTGAAAATGCTTAAGCTTTTGTAATATGTGAGGGTTTTTGGAGTTTTTAAGACATACTTTGAAGTGTATCTAATTTGGTGAACTTCAAAATGGTGCAAAGGGTTTCTTACTGAGATAAACAAGCTACATTTTTTTTTATTTATTTGGCAAGTTTATTTAGTAGTAAGGTTAAAAGCAAGTATATTCTCATGTTCCTCTACGGTTACTGTGTCGTGAACCTGACCTTACGGAGCTTACAAGAATTATATTTAAGCCTTGAATGTATGCTTGCTCAGGCTTTGCCAAGCATTTGACTGGCTTAAATTCTGCAGAAGAACGATGTTTTCCTGAAGATTGGAAACACCTGATGTTTACCAATACCTTCGTTGAGTATGTGAATTTTGGTGGAAAAAAAAATGTGATCACTTGCCAGTTACCATTGCTTATGTCCATATGTCAGTGGGGGGGGGGGGGGGGGGGGGGGGAGGGGGAGGAAGGAATGGGTCAAGGAGGGGAAGGGGTCAAGGAGGCAAAAAATTAATTTTATTGTGTAGAAGATAAGCTAAAGGATTACGGTTACAGTAGTGGTAAGCTGAAGTTTTTTTTAACCTCACCAAGTTCGTTGGATCCAAACATAATATACAGAGCTTTTAAGGGTCAAACTTTGGAAAAATAAACACTGAATTTTAAAATTCTTTTTTTAATAATTAGGTGATATTATGGATCAATTTTGTGTGCCGTACTAAGTCTTTTTATATGGCAAACAATATATGCTACATTAAGAAACTCGTAGATGACGAAAATTTTTCATTTATTGTTTGATCGCAAGAAAGCGAGTAAAACACATTTGTTAACTGAAGCAATTCTTGAGATTATTAATTTAAATAGAGTGTTATTAGCTAATAAGAATAAATTCTAATGATTTGTGTCATATATTCAATGTGAGATTAATTATTTTGTTGTATTTTCTTAAATCTCAAAAAATAATGTTAAATTGATCTATAGACACGCATGGATGGAATTTCTTTGTACTTTGTAAGATTGGTGTGAGGAGTGTTTCCACTTTTCCAAACTCTCTGAGAAGTTAGTTTGCCCGCAGCCAGCTGGTACATTGTGATTTATGCAAAGCCGAAAAATGGTGTTACATATCGTCCCATATGGATTGTGCTTTCACCAATCAAACAAGTATTATAACTTTGTCAAGTGGTATAAACTGTCTAATCATGAGAACCTGTATGACTAACTAACTAACGTTATTGTCTCTAAAAATTCTGAAAAATGTCTCCCGCGTTTTGCTTTCCCATATTTAAAGAAACAGGTATAAATAATGTGTATTGATAGATTATAAAATTTTTCAAGTATACATAATGTGTATTGATAGATTATTAAAATTTTCAAGTACTTAGATTATTAAAATTTTCAAGTACTGTCTCTATATATGGAATTGATTTCTTGCTTTTCTTTTTTAAGAAATTTTATATCTTTAATTTCTTTCATATGGAAGCCTGAGCACCGTGGAGACCTTGGCTTCTACTGCTTTATGTTCTATTATACATTCTTTGATTGGTGGCTAGCCATTATTGATCTTGGGGGTTGCAGAGCCTACTGTTATTATGTATATCTATCTTTATAGTTTTGCAATGAAAGCTGATGGTAAACTGGACTGGCCCTTTCTTACCCCAAATTTCCATATCTGAAGAATGACAAAAAAAATTTTCATTAATTATGTCTTGACTGGGTTCGAACTAGTAACCCAGTAATTCTGGAGAAACTTAAGTAATATTTAATCAAAGCTCATTAATAAAAGAGTGACGGTTTTTTTTTTTTTTTAATTGATATGATAGTTATTGGGCTTGACCCTTTCTTTAAGAATGAAAAAAAAAAAAAAGAAAAAAAAAAGAAAAAGGAGAATCTTTTGGTTAATCAGGTTTCTACTAGGGCTAGAATTGGTAACTTCACTAACATTTAATCAAAGGTTGTTGGTGAAAGAGTGAAGATATTTTATTACTAAAGTGGTTAAAAAAATATTGATTTGAACTTTTGTAGGATATGCGTCTGGACAGCTCTTCTACTCTTTCTTCTTGCTATATTCAATGCTTGCTCAATCATCAATAGATTTACAAGTATTGCAGGATAACTTTTTGGCTTATTAATTGCAATCCTTTTCTTTCAACAGGCAGTCAAGGTATCTTCTTGATGGAATAATATATATGAAATGTAGATGCTGAAGAAAATAATGGATTTTCTTGTATTGCAGGGGATGGTAGGTGAATTCAAAACGCCTGAAAATGAAGATCCTAACTTAGAAACATATAGTTTTCAATGGCTATACATCAAATGGGTTGCTGGGAGTTATATTCACTTGCGGTATTCTCTTCACTGCTTTAAAGAGCAGAGGAGCAAGATCATGGAATATGGCACAGGTTCGTAGAAATAATGATTTTTATGAGGCACTTTTGCATAAGCAATATTGTCATATGAAACTTATTAATTTTCACCATTAATGTAGGATGGTTTAGGGGTTTCATTGCAGATTATGGAGTTTCTTTAATGGTAATATTATGGGCAGCATGTCCTTTAGTGTACCAAGGAAAGTTCCTTCTGGTGCTTGTAGGAGGCTTCGAAGTCCTTTTCCTTAGGAGTCTGTATCCTTAGAGCACTGGGTTGTAATGAAGGAAAAATTATGTACCCTTTTGCAATATTCTTTTGTTGGAATTTCTACGCCTCTCATATGATCCAATTTTGTAACGTCAAAATCATTTTTATACCTTAAAAAGCTTAAGGGGTGATGTGCTCTATGGAGTAAACAGTAGGGTCAAATTTGCACTTTTTCCCTTTTAATTAAACCCGAGTCTATTTGACATTGTTGTTTGACCTATAGTTAAGAAAAAAACACTACATTGCGTGAATTTAACATAATTTAGTCATAAAAGCTCCAAATAGAAAAACACTAATTTCAAATTTTTTTTTTCCAACATCATCTAAAAAAAGTGATTTTTGGAAGAGCAAATTTCGACCTTAATGCCAAATAAAGTCATAGTGCATTTTCTAATTTTTCGGTATCAAATATTTGAATTGATAAAGCAACATTCATGATTAAATTGCAAGACATGGGCAAAGTCTCACCGGCATACATATTTGCTTTCGTTGTACCTACTATCATGGTTTTGTGGATTACTTAGACTCCCTCCCTCCAATGGAATGCTTCCTAATCTCCTATGCATACCAAGAGTCTCTTTGTTCTTGATAGATAGGTCAGTGTTTAATCTAAAAGAATGTTTGCACTATTTTTTTTTATAGAAACATAGTTTTTGTTGAATCTCATAAAATTCTGTTGTCAATACAGAATTTTATGAGATTGGGAACAGAGAGAAAATGCTACCAACTCTGAAATTTATGGAAAGATGCAGGAAGTATTTAGAGAAATAGAAAAAACTCTACCAGTAAGTTATCACTTTATATAAATATGTTATTTCCATTTTCAGTGCTAGTCATTAGTTCATATTTGGTTAATTGTCCTCTAATTCTATGACCCCTTGAAAATGCTACCATAAATATATATATTTTTGTGGCAGCTGTAGTTGCTAAAAAGCTGAAGGAATTGAAGGATGCAATAATTGGTGAGGAGGAGGTAATTCCTTTGATCTTGAAAAGCATAGAGATGGTTATTTGCCAGTTAGAGTGAATGAGCAAAAATTTAGCAAATTTTCACAATCACTTCTTTTGGGGTTATCATTAATTGCTATGCTTGTAATTATAAAGATACCAACATTAGTACTCTGGGGATATTTTGCACACATGGTCATTGATAGTCTCCCTGGAAGCCGGTTATGGGAAAGATTATTACTACTTTTTTGTTACTCTTAGCCGATGATATATACAAGTAAGTTATGATTTTTCCAATGCCTATGTGTAAGATAACTATTAGATATTTTGAATCTATACAGCATCATTGTTTTTACTATCTTTAGAAATCAATATATTGAAAATCACTAAAGTTTGTTTTAAGATAAATTTCACATGTTTTAATCACAAGAATTTCAAACTAGCTAAACAATACAGTCAAAATTTTTTTTTTCCCAATAGGATTAACATGGTGTTCTTTCAGAAAAAATAATTTCAATTTCAATTTCAATTTTTTATAGACTCCTAGATACTTTATGAGTATCATAAGCTGCATCTTTTACCGTGCTAATAACTTATCATTTTGGAAAAACTCTTGGCAGGATTTTTGAAATAGCATATGCTTCTTATATGGAAAGAGTTCCCTTCAAGCACAATACTATGTTTATGCTCTTCTAGCTAGTGTATCTTTTGATGTGTTTTGGAATAACATGGATAATTATTGTTGGAATATTGTTCCCATTGCCATTCTTTATGCTCATTAGCATAAGGCAGCATATCCTTTCCAAATTGTTCCACCTAGCTTACCTTCAAGAATTGGATGCCGATGAGTATGAGGAAATTGAGGGATATCCAAAGCGAAGTCTTACTCTCTCTTTCAAGGTACATAAGCCTCACTTCCCAAAGTCTTTAACTTCCATTTCTTGTTCATTTTTAAGGTTATTTTTATGATAATGGAGATTAGAACATTAGCAAGTTTATTAATCTATATGGTAGGCAGATCTGATATTGCATTTTGAGATTAACAAGTGTGCAAGTGATTAATTATAAAATAGGAGCCAGAAAAATTTGACTTGATTAATTTTTTAAGGTCAATAGTAGTTTGCCTATACTTTAGAAAATGCAGCACATTACAGTTTTCTTGAATTAGTGTAAGTGAGTTGTTCCTATTTTGTTCAAAATTTTCAATGATAAATACATTGGTAGGAGTCAAACGAAAATGGTGCTTCACGTGATTTTGAGTTACTGGATGAATGCACCACCAGTAGAGGAGAGTTGAAGGTTAGATCAAGAAAATTTGGCAATGAAAATATATTTCAAGGAAGATCACATTGGTTTATGTTGATTTTGTGCATGGAGAATGTGTCTTTCTGCTAATATAGGTGCATTATAAGGAAACAAAATTAGTTTGGAATCACACTCCTCTTCAAGGGAAACAAAATCTTCACCAATAATCAAGAGAAATTGTCAACAAAATCAGTCTCACCAATTCTCACCTAAAATTATGGAGATAATGTAGTATAACAATCTGTACATTCTTTCTATTTCTTACCACTACTTTCTTATATTTAAAGTGTCTTGTATTTCAGCATTACAATAACTGAAATTGATAATAAAAACCAAAGAATTCTTCATGGTATCAGAACTTTGATACTCACAAGCTTTTATAAACAACCCAGTTCCTCCATTTCTTATTGATCTATTATGGAAGAATCCAAGCTTACAATACGATCATTTCATCAATATGCCAGTTTGGTTTCAATAAAATTATGCTCTAACAACTATCTCATGTGGCAATCACAAATCTTACATATATCCCACAGTCACAGTATACTTCATCACCTTGAAAAGGATGGCTACAAACCTAAAGACTCGCTGAAAGATGGGAGTGTGAATCTAGCCTACACCTTGTGGTTAATAAATGATGGTCTTCTTATTTTATGGTTGCTTGGCACAATAAAAGAACAAACTCAACCATTCATTGCAAAAGATGCTACTGCTTAGGATGTGTGGAGTACATTGGAAGAACAATTGTTGCCAATCACTATTGAAAAGGAAGGCCTCTTGAAAAACATGTTAATGATCATCAAGAAAGGATCAAGATCTTTAGATAACTACATAAAAGTATTCAAATCAATCTGTGATAATCTTGCAAGCATCAAGAAACTAGTTGATGATCTTGATAAAGTTTTCCAATTTGCATGTAGACTAGGAGCAAAATATGAAATCTTCCATCTAACTTTGGTAACTAAACCTCCTTACCTTACAGTTAACCAGTTTGTTCTTGCTCTACAAAGGTATGAGCAGGCTCTTGCTTCTCAAAAGGAAGAAGAGAAAGGTCATCTTGACTCCAACCAAGCTCTCTTTAGCCAACGAAGACGTGGTAGAGGCAAGAGAGGAGGTCAAGGAGGTTTTAACTCCAAAGGTAGAGGTTTTAGCTCAGCTGATCGCTACAACAACACAGCTTCAAACAACTCTGTGAAAGAAGGAACAAAAGAAATTGGACAACAACAAAAAAAAAGTGATAAACCAACTTGCCAAATTTGTGGAAAAATGAACCATGTCACTCTCAATTGTTGGTATAGGTTTGACTATTCCTTATTAATTAGAAGAACTATCATAAACCTTGGCAGCTCTCACCTTGAACAACAATGATCCCTCTCTCCACATGGACTCAGGTACTATAGCACACATGACAATAGATGCAGGTATGCTACCCTCTTTAAAACCTTATAAAGGAATGGAGTAATTTATGTTAGAAACAGAAACAAACTTGATATAACACATATTAGAAATGCATGTGTTGGTGAATTATGTTTAGAGGATGTTCTTGTTGTTCCAAAACTGAAAAAGAACCTTATTTCAGTAAGTAAAATCACTATTGATAATTCTTACACTGTTGATTTCACATCATCTGATTTTGTTATTAAGGACCAAAACAAGAGATCAATAGAGAAAGGGCATAAGCAAGGGCAGCTCTATACTTTGGATTCAAGGTTTAATGAAGCTCTATATGTAATAAAAGGAGACAACTCATTTTCTTTGTGGCACCAATGCCTTGGACATCCTACTACAAAGGTTCTATCTTTATTAAAAGGAAAGAAAACCATTGATGTCACTAATTGGCAAACTAAGCCTTTCGATTTGTGCTAGTTGTCAATCTGGAAAGAGTTGTAAATTACCCTTCAACTTGAATTACGTTATTTTTGATTTTCCTTTACAAAAAGTGCATTGTGATCTTTGGGGGCCAGCTTCCATTATTTCAAATCAAGGTTTTTGATTTTTCAAGATTCTTATGGTTATACCCATTAAAGAAAAAATCAGCTTTTTATTCTTGCTTTCTTACATTTTAGAAATTAGTAGAAAATCAATTTGATAGAACAATAAAAGTGTTTCAATGTGATGGAGGTGGAGAGTTTAACTCTTTTGACTTCCTCAATCATATTGGTAATTGTGGAATTCAATTGCAAATTTCTTGTCCTAGAACTCCACAGCAAAACAGAATGGCTGAAAGGAAGCATTGGCATATTATTTATAAAGGATTAACAATGTTATTTCATGCTAACCTACCATTAATTTTATGGATTGAGGTTTTTCTCGCAGCTATTTATTTAATTAATAGAATGACGTCTTCAGTCTTAAGCAATCATTGCCCATACTCTAAGTTATATCACAAGGAATCAAATTATAAAAGCTTGTGAGTGATTAGATGTCTATGCTACCCTTCTTTAAGACACCGAGGAAATAAATTTACGAAGAAAACTTATCTGTGTGTGTTCATCGGCTATAGTCTAATCCATACGGGATGGGATATTAATGCTATGAACCCTGAACAAAAAGAGTGTACATATCCAAGTACATTGTCTTTGATGAAGGTAAATTTCTATACAAACCATCTCTACATGAATCAAACTCTACCTCATTAGAAGTTGTTGAATTCCCAACTTTTGATGAATGGTTTAATGTCACACTTGACACTCATTCTATAAAGTTACAATAAAAAAATCAATCAACTATACAACCTCTATTATGGACACTAATGTTTGCTATGATGATAGTGATGGCTCTTTTAGCAATGATGATGAACTCTGTATTGACACACCTCAAGAAGATGAACCATTAATTACAAAGAATCAACAGATAAGGAAGCAGCCACTCTACAAGACTACAAATGTTATCTGTCACATATCGCAGCACCTGTTGAACCACGAAATCATCATCTTGCACTTAAGGATCCTCAATGGGTAATGGCTATGGAAGAAGAATTAAGGGCTCTTTATTCAAACCAAACTTGGTCTCTTATTCCTCGACCAAAAAATGTGAATGTCGTTGGATCAAAATGGATTTGTTACATTAAGCAATGTGAGGATGGTTCTATGAAGCGATTCAAAGCTCGCTTCGTAGCCTATGGTTTTACCCAAGTTTCAAGCATCAATTTTGTCGAAACTTATAGCCTCATCATTCGTCACACTACTATTTGTCTTGTCATAGCTCTCTCCACTTCACTACATTGGAGCATGAAACAATTAGATGTAAAAAATGCCTTTTTGTATGGAAACCTAAAGGAAATTGTATACATGGAGCAACCCCCCTGCTTTGTGGATCCATACAAGCCAAATCACGTGTGTGCCCTTCACAAATCAATTTATGGTATGAAACAAGCTCGCTGAGCTTAGTTTGATCGTTTATCTCATTTTCTTCTTCATCTTGGATTCTATTGCAGCAAGGCGGATCCTCTTTTGTTCATATATTGTCAAAACTTGGTCACAACACTACTCCTTATCTATGTAGATGACATATTAGTGCTTGGGAACAATGAAGCATTCATCTCTCACTTAATCCACAAATTAAGTTTAGAGTTTGTGATTAAGGATCTTGGGTCTCTAAGCTTCTTTTTAAGTATTGAAATCAAAAAATTCAAAGGAGTTATTCTCTCTTAAGGCAAGTATGTCAGGACCTACTTCATCGCACTAGAATTACTAATTGTGCCCCTAATTATACTCCTATGGTTCTCAAGGAAAAATCCTGTGTCTCAGAAGAAAAACCCATAGATGCAACACAAAATAGAAGTATTGTTGGTGCCCTACAATATCTCACATTCACTCGACTTGACATCCAACATATTGTAAATAAAGTTTGCCAAATTTTCAATGCTCCAACAAAACAACATCTCACGATTTTCAAGCAAATTCTTTCCTACCTCAAAGGTACACAAGACTATGGATTAAGATTTATATCTCAAAGTCCTCTTTCTTTGTATGCCTTTTCAGATGCTGATTGAGCCGGATGTTCCTTGACTCGACGAAGCACAACTAGATTTTGTGTCTTCTTAGGGGCAAACTGTATCTCCTAGTGCTCTAAAAAGCAACCTACCCTGGCTCAATCTAGCTCAGAAGCAGAACACAGGTCCATGGCTTCCATAACAACTAAATTAACTTGGCTCACATTTTTATGACATGACATTTGGGATCCCTTTACTTACTCCTTAATTGTTTTGTGACAATCTTAATGCCCTTCATCTGTCTATTAATCCTATGTTCCATGCGAGAATAAAACATATAAAAATAGACTATCATTTCATTCAAGAAAAGGTAGCCATAGGAAATCTCATCACTTGTTTTGTACCATCTTCACATCAGATTGCTAATATCTTAACCAAGTCTTTGCTAAGGGCACCACTTACATTCTTCTGCAACAAGCTGGGACTCCATTTTCATTCCGTCTCCACCTTGAAAGGGGCTGATAAGGAAACAAAATCAGTTAGGGGATCAAACTCCTCTTCAAAGGAAACAAAATCTTCACCAATAATTAAGAGAAATCAGTTTGTACATTCTTTCTATTTCTTACTGCTACTTTCTTATATTTAAAGTGCCTTGTATTTCAGCATTACAATAACTAAAATTAATAATAAAAACCAAATAATTCTTCAGTACATCCACAGAACGAAGATATGCAAGATCATGAACAAACTCATCAATAGAAGAAAAATGAAAAAAGAACCATTCTTGTTCTAATTTCTAATTTCTTATTTTTACACACCATGAGGATTTTGTATTTTAGAATTTACCAGAATTTGATGATTTGTTGTTCATATTGGTCATTAATTTTCTTATGTTCTGAAATAATTTTTCTGTAGCTACCATAAAGCCTAATCTTAATTTCTTCTATTTTCTTTCAATTTCTTGCTTTTATTTGTTCTCCATTGTTTCAAAGAAAGGGTTTCAGCATGAAACCAGTATTACATAGTGCACAATATTCACAAAAAGTAAAAAAAGATAAAATAAAATTGAAGGCACCCATTTGATGCACAATATACATTATCTGTTATCTTGGGAATTTTAGTCGTTAGCCTCTCGTGTTTGATCACTCATAATAGGGAGGGAGTTCTGATTGTTAGCCTCTTTAGTTCTATCACTTACAAATAAAATATGATCACCATCTCTAATCACCGCAATATCATCAATTTCAGCTCTATCCTTGCTCAAAATTTTGGCATGTGAGAGTCCAAATTTCGTAGTGCCAAAGTCAAGCAACTCCTGCAAGCTCTTTGGGAGCAGAACAAGCTTTCCTGCAATTTCTGCCTTCTCTGGGCAACTAATTACGACTCTAGCAGGGTTAGTTCCATAATTGTCTACACCTATAGTATGGCTAACTGGGAATGGTAATTCCTTTTCCCCCTTGTGAGCAGCTGACATCATCCCAAAGAGCGAGTTGTGATAGTTATTAGTTCTGCGCCTCCGACGGTTTTGATTCCATGATCTGTCTGTACCTAAGAATGAACCTTCATGCGACAGAGGACGGATGGTAGGCTCACTTGTGAATCTCCCAAGATATCGAATTCCAAACTCCTCCTGCTTCTCAGGAATTGTTACAGCAGACTGAGTTTTAGGCTCTTTGCAAGTTTGGAAAATGGATTTTATTTCTTCATGTCCTTGTTGGTCAGCTAGATCCCTTGGAGTCCAACCGTGCATATCTGGTTTGTCAACATCAGCTCCTTGATCCAAAAGAAATCTAACCATTTCAATGTTATCTTCACAAACTGCAACATGAAGGGCTGTGGTTCCACTCTTCCTAGGGCATGTGATATCCCCTCCATAACGAAGAATTTCCTTGAGCAAGTTCAAGTTGTTTTGTTCAGCAGCAGTACAAGCGAAATGACCGACATCTCCAGATTTTATGCTTGCACCATTTTCTATCAGCAGTTTTGTCACTGCTTCATAACCGCCTAGCATTGCCTCCCATATTGGGACATTCCCATCGGAGTCTGCATATAAATCCAATTAATTAAAACATGTCAACTTATTTGAATTACTTGCTAAATCCTCAAAATCATATTTAAATTCTTTTATGCTTAATGAAAACAATCAAGAGAAGAACAATACCTAGTTGCCAAAGCCTAAGAAGGTGGCCTAACCTAATAGCACAATATCCATACAAGAGTTCATTGCAAAAAAAAAAAAAATTATTAGGAAAGTCAACAAGCATGAACCAGTCTGAATAAGGTTAATACATTTGCTTTGACTAATGAAGGTTACAGCTGACAGAGAGCCTGGTATTTTTATAGCATAATTTAAGTAAATAGCAGAATGTGACATCTGCATTATTGAGTTTGCCAATTTAAGAAAGGATTTTGATGACCAATTCGTGCACGACCTCAGCTAAAACAATTAATTTTCTTTATTAGACTTTCATGAAAGTAGATTTGGCATTGCATGCCTCCCACATATGATTATAATAGTTGTTCCGGATAAGAGAATTAGAAGGTCAACTCAAATCTCATTTTATAAAAAATGAGATAGTTGCAAGTCAAAACACCAACTGCAAACCACGTGTAATTAAGAATACAAATTATATAATTATACATCACAATCACTGCAATCTATGCCAACCAATCACTGAATTAAAAATATAATAGTACAGAAAATGTTGCAAATAGAACTACCATGATAACGGATTTAGCAATAGATTAGAAGTTACCTTTACAGTTAGGATCTGCCCCGTAATCTAGTAAAAGAAGCACGCAGTTCTCACTTCCTTTTGATGCTGCTACATGCTAATACACATAATTTTTTGGCAAAAAAGGAGTATCAGAGTAATGTTCTAGTTAAAATCACATATTAACTGTGAAATATAAGGGGTTAAAAGATTCACATACCAGAGCTGACTTCCCATTGTTGTCTGATTCATTTGGATCCAGGCCCCGTTTCAACAACTGATGCAACAAAGAGTCATCTCCCCTAAGTGCAGCAAAGCATAGACTGAGAGGCAGGTCCATTCGTCCATGAGCTAGCATGTTCTCTGTTTCCAACAAAACTCTCTCCATAATTGTGTCCTTTTGTTCTTTCAAATGCTATCCCACCAAGAGCAAAAAGTTAAAATGGCATAGTACTTAAAATGTGTTCTCAAATTATATGTTAATTATCTGCCAAAAATTGTAGAAATTGCGATGGCAGTTAAGAGTTTCCAACATTAGAAAACGTTAATTTGAGTTTACAAACCTGAAGGAGATTATTCATGATTATGGTCCCATCTCCAACATTGGCCTGAACAATATTCAAGAATGTAGTGCGGTTCATTCTCAGTAGCTGGCTCAACCTTTTAGTACGCACAGTAAAAAGCTGTGGCCTATAACAAAGCACCCCTATCTCACCACAAAGGTCACCAGTTTTTGCCTGCCCAACGACCTGTAATGATCCAATATGATTATTTCAGAAAAAAAAATGCAATTATAAACCTGCCTGTTGTAAACCAGTATATAAAACTTGCCTGTTCAACTCCATTTTTGTAAACCAGTAGATCCTGTAAAGCAACCCAAATATTAGACGCCATAATTTGATAAAGTTGACTCATTAACATCCTATGAAGCTTTTTTATTACTAGCAACAGAGTGAACCTAACTTTAATTTTAAGTGCACTGGTATAAAAATTTTGGGGAAATGATAGTAAAGCGAATAAAGTTGGATTGTTACCGCAGCACCAGTGACAAGTATATAGAAGTCTGTTGGGGCTTCATTCTGTAAAATCACATCTTCTTTTGGCGGGAAATACTCAGCTTTCATCTCTGATACCTTTGGATTCATTAACAGAAAACCATTCACTACAAAGCTACAAAAGAAGCACAAAACGCACAAAAAATTTTAAGTAAATTACCAGCTGGAAAAGCAAGTCATTGGAAACACCGCGAAATAAGTAGACCTTGTCCAGGAGAGAGTAGAAAAGATAATGTGAAATGCTTGAACGAATTGCTTTTGGAAGGGAATCAAGAGTCTCTTGTTGCTGCAGTCCCTCTGAATCTGTTCTGAACTTCAAACACAGATGTGCAAGCATCTGATCTTGCAGGCGAACAGGCAATTGATTCCTCTGAGCAAAACTTGAAGCTGCTTGTATAGTATCTCTCTGGGAATCTCAAATTATATGAAATGATATGAATAATGAACCAAAGAATTGGTCAGCATTAAACACAACCAACAAATGAATAAGAATTAACTCACAAATCTTCTAGTTCGACTAGTCCCATGCACAACCAAGTTGGTCATGTTTCCAATTAAATATGCTGTTAATCCAAGGTTAAAAAGCATATAGAAGATGTCAAAAATCATCTCCCTTGTATTCACAGGATGCAGATCACCATAGCCAACAGTTGTCAGAGTTGTAATAGACCAGTAAATTGAAGTCACATATCGAATCCAAACACTTTGTTGAATGAAATTATCCCCTAAGGATGCTCCAATCCACGTTCTATCGGGGTTTCGATAACGTGCAGCAATAAGATAATAGAAACATCCAGCACAGTGAACCGCAAAAAGGGTAACCTACAAGGAAGAGTATCCAATTGTTAATTTGATATTGCATTTGTGAAAAAAAAAAAAAATGCACTGTAATTTATATCAAATCAATTTTCATATCTTGAATACTCACACAAACAAGTTTGGCACATCTAACCCAGAAGTAGTTATAGTTCCTATCTTTCTCCAATCTGTTCAAACGAATTACTAATAAATAAAACACTTCCTTGAGGAGCTGCACCAAATTGGTATTAGAGAGAAGGGAAAACTTTATACCTTGAAAATAAGCCACTGACTCTTCGGAGACGCCAAAGGCGAAGCATGTTGAACATGCCATATGATCGGATTGGTTTAGGGGAGATCTTTCTAGCAAGTTCAGAAGGGATTGTGGATATGAGATCAAAGGCAAACCAAGAACTAACATACTTCCAAGCAATCTGTTTTGGATTGTCAACAAGTAGGTAGGTGGTCTTGTCAAGGTAAGCTACAAAGAATGTGAGAATAATATCTATAGCAAAGAATCCATTGACAACATTATCAGCAATAGAAAGTGGTCCCTCTGGTTTCTGAAGAAATCCGAATTCGAATGGCGATACCCAAGCTGTATAGACTACCAGAACAACAAGAAAAGTCTCCCATATTCTGCAACAAATGTTTGAAGCCTAAGCTAGACGTAAATTAACTGAAATTGCAACTAACTAACAGAACTCTGCTGCAAAAGCAATACAAGTTAAAACCAAAGTTTTCCCCACAAGTTTCATTATTTTCTATTTTGGCATAAAGAAAAGTAGAAAAATTTACAAATGGGAAATGCAAAAAGAGGTAGAGAAAGCAAAAACAGATTCTTTATTAAGAACCTGAAGAAAGGATGTTTTCTATTCAAGTCAAAGCAGAGGATTTAAAGGGCCTCCAATTAGGAACATATTCACTCTGACTAGCTGACCATTCAAAAAAATCATTCTAACCACTAAAAACTGACTATTAGATCTCTCCCTTCTTAGAATAAAATTCCAGCATTCCAAACCCCTGTGAAGAACAATCAAAAAAATTTTAAAATTTAGAATAAATAAATACTTCCAACCAAAATAATTGGTTAGCAGGATTCTAAGCAAACTCTGCTCTTGAGGAAAAATTAAAATAAAAAAACTGAAGATTCAAGAAGCCAACTTTCTTCAACCTCCCACCCCAAAATAATAATAATGAAAATACAGAAATAAATAAATATAAAAACCAACAATCCCTTTTCCAAAGAGCAATAGAAAAGGCACTAAAAATATATATATAAACAAGAAATAGAAAAAACAAAATGAAAAGAAACTAAAAAGGAATTAATTCCAAAGTAATTATCACAATAAACACAAAATGAGAAGGACAACTTTGAAATTCCCTGCCCAATGCCTACCCACCCATAACAGAAAAAGAAAAAGAAAAAGAGCCCAGGAAAAT
The DNA here is from genome assembly GCA_947687605.1 of Reutealis trisperma. Taxonomy (NCBI): domain Eukaryota; kingdom Viridiplantae; phylum Streptophyta; class Magnoliopsida; order Malpighiales; family Euphorbiaceae; genus Reutealis; species Reutealis trisperma. The sequence continues at coordinate 270,556 of CANTUT010000159.1, read as the reverse complement.
AGAAAAAGAAGGGAACCATTATTATCAAAAACAATAACTTGAAGAATTCTTTAATTGTTTAAAAACAAATAAACAAAACAAAACAAAACTTATATTGTAGCAATAAACAAAGAGACACAAGATTCAATGTCATTCTTTTGCACATCCCCAAAATAAAAAAATACAGAAAATCCCCAATAATAGCAGTGAAGTCAAAACCAACAAATAAAAAAATTGAAAAATAAGAAAGAGTTCAAAAATCATAAAAACAAAAGAAAGAAAGATAAAACCAAAGAAACAACCAACAAGAAAATAATCAAGAAAAGGAAAAAAAGAAACATATATAAAAATCACCTATAACGACGGTCGTAAGGGGAAACAATGAAGCTTCTGAGCTTGACTCTGCGATTACTTCTTGCACCAAGTGAAGGCAAAACAGCAGTAGAAAGACTGTAATGGCTACCATCTCTTGACAACTGCTCAATCTCGTCTTGTCCACAAACTGAAACTCTAAAGACTCCTCTGTTACGAAGACTGTCCATTATTGAATCTCGAATCTTGAGATTCTTGATTTACGTAAAGTTTTAAAGAAACAAAGAAAAAAAAAAAAAAAAAAGAGTTTCCTGGCTTTCTTCGTTGTTTGCCTGGATGTTTCTTTAAAACGTCTCCGTGTCCTCTATATATATATATATATATATACATACACAAACACAAAGGGTCAAGTGCCCTTTCTAGTATTTTATTTATATATATATTTTTTCTCTTACACAGTAACATCAGTTTACAGTTACTTTTCTGTCCTGTCCACATTCTTTGCTTTTACTTGTGTTTCCCCCAGTAGGCAAAATTTTCCCAATTTTTTTTATTATTAAGTTTTTCAGAAATTCCTGTTTCGTTCTTTTTTTTTTTTTTTTGGGAACAACTAATTCTTATACTTCACTTGAAGAATAATAAGAAACTTTTTCTTTAATGGCTTAGCTTTACATGTAATAGCCATCCCTCGGATGCTTTCAGATTCTTCGATTTTCAAATCGCGATTTTTATTTTACAAAAATAAATAAATTTGAGATTTTTTTTTTCTATAGTTTTGATTTGCTCTTTTGCATATATAGGTTAAATGAAAATAAATTGGTAACTATTTTATTTGATTCCAATTTTTTATAATAAAATGCAGAAAAAGAAAGAGAATAATTCAACTTCATTCTTTATATATATGAATTAAAATTAATTATATTTTAATTTAGGATATAAAAAATTTCAACTTCTATATATTTTATTTTTTTATCTTGAGTGATTTGAGGATATTAAAAAATAAAATCCTTATATGCATTTCACTTTATGTTTTTATTGTTGCAATCTATGCTGCTTATTCACAAAGCAAGTCTTGATTTCTTAATCAATATATTGGTTGTACTCATATTTCTCACTTCTCAAGTTTATTCATTATATTTTTTTCTAATATTAAAATTTAATTAAATTATAAATAAAATTATCTTTCTTATTTTAGAAAATTTAATTCTATTTAAATTAATAGTCATCTCAAACTTTTACTATTCAAGAATTCTTTTTTAAAAAATATAATGATTGATAGATTTTTATTCGTATTAAAAACCCACATGTTCATTTATTTATTTATTTTATACATTTTTATTTTTTTACAATTATAATTTTTCAATCATTTCTTTTTACCCAAATAAAATAACACTATTTATCCTCCTTTCTCCTTATTAATTAAATTTCAATTTGCCAATTAAAATAAATTAAAATTTTCTTCCACCTTTTCCTTTCCTTCCCTTTAAAATAAATTCGCATCCTCTTTCTGCCTTGTTGTCATACATAGACAAAACCGATTTATCTGAACTATCAATTTCGATTTGAAACAGAAGATTTTAGTTTAATAAAATGTTCAAACTCAAACCATAACTAATTTTTACGATTTTGATTTCGATTAGAACTAAGTGATTATTTTTTTATTATGGTCTAAAATTAATTTTGAATCAATTATTTTATTACATTAATTTTGATTAAAAAATTAATATAACATGATGGAATAATTCAAAATAAAATTTTAATAAACAATAAAATTTATTAAAATATAATTATATATTAAAAAAGGGTTGCACTTAATTTTTACATTAATTTATTAAAATATAATTTTATGATTGGTTTAACCGAACCATTGGTTTGGATTTAAAATTGTAGGTTTTGGTTTTTGGCTGATATTTGATAAAGACCAAACTCCTCATGGTTATTATTACAAACTGAAACCATAATTGAAAAATGATTTTTATTTTGATTTTAATTTTATTTGATCGGTTTCAATCGATTCAATGATTTCAGTTTAATTTTGATCACTCTTATTCATACATAATGTTAAACATTTCCTTTTTTTAAATGGATATTACAATTCACCTTATTAATTTTATCTCTCTAGTCAATGAAAAGCAAATCATTTACACGAATATATATATATATATATATATATATATATATATATATATATATATATATATATATGGAATAGTTTTCAATAATTACAGTTCCATAGTAACCACCATAAGAATTTATATAAGTATTAAATGATTATGTATATTATAATAAATATTACTCCCTCCGTTCAAAAAATGTTATCCATTATTCTTTTCTATAATGTCCCAAAACAGTTCCACTCTAAAAATAGTTATAAGATTTGTTTATTTTATTTTTATTAATTGAAAAGTGTGTATTCTCAAAATTAATAATAAAAATATTAATAAATGATTATATGCAAGGATATAAATGAAAAAATATAATAAAATTTATGAGTTAGTAAATAATTAATGATTTTTTTTAAATTGTGTGAGAAAAGAAAGTGGACAAATTTTTTATGATGGAGAGAGTAATTAAAAAGAAAGTAATTATTAATTAGTGTATAAACAACACCATTTAACTATTTTATAGGAGGGAGTGCAAAAAAATAAACTTCAATTAATTTTTCTGTATCTGCAAATTTAGAATTTGAAATTCAATTAAAAAAAATAAGAAATGGTTGGGCCAATAGGTGGGTAGATAGGAGCTGGGAAGAACATATATATTCATGGTGGGTAGTTACGATTGGGCGATTTACTTTAACAATTAATATAACTTTTTGGTTTTGTAACAAGTCTTTATGTTAAAAATAAAGAAAAATAATTTTTTTTTATTTTACAAAAAAATAATATCATGAATAATTTTTATATGCAAGTCCTTTATGTTAAAAAAAAAAAAAGCAATTTTTTAATTTAATAATTAAATTTATTTGTCAATTAATATAACTTTTAGATTTATATACTGTTTTCTCAAGCTTTTTTTTTTGTCTAAAATCGAGTTTTCTTTCAATCTTCTTTTATTTATTAAAGGTACTTATTTAATTTTTTTTTTTTATAATTACATGAAAAATAATCATTTTTAATTATGATAAATAATTTTTTTTCAAAAAAAAAATAATAGTATAACATAAAAAAATTGTAACATACTTAGATATAATCTAACATTACGTGTAGATGCATATATAACATAGACAATGGACTTAAATTTGAATATTCTCTGTTTTTAATGAATGAACCCATAATAATTTTACTCAAGGGACAATTTAAAATGTTCATTTCTTACATAAGAAATATAACAATTATCTCTCTAGTCAATTAAAAGCAAATCTTTTACGCGAAAAATTAGAGGATTAATTTCAAAGAAAATACTTACTTTAAAGATTATATATATATATATATATATATATATATATATATATATATATATATATATATATATATATATATATATATAATCCTAAAACTCATAGAGTGTATGCGTACTTTCTTTCCACATCACTCAATTTAAAAATTTTGATAAATTGATTTTTAATTATAATTAAAGAGTAATTAATGATGAATTTAATAAATGAAATAATAATGACATATTTAATAAAAATGATTAGTAAATTATTTTATAAATACATTAATGATTTTACATATTTATTATTGTAACACTCCAATTTTTTATTAAATGTATGCTTCAAGATGTCTTTTAAGTATGTGTAAAATAGTATGATTTTCAAGAATTTATAACTAAAAATGACATAACACTCGTTACTTATGTTGAATGAACGTTATTATTAAGTGAAAATTTAAGAATTGATACATAGAGAAAATGCATGTTACTCATTTATAAGCGAATGTTACCATTAAATTGAATTTCAAAAATTTTAGACAGAGAGCAACATAACATTCCTTATATACGGTGAATGCTCATTACGAGTGTGACATGCATTTAGTAAGTTGTGAAAGTTTATCAGTTAGAATGTAAAGACATTTGCTGATGAGAGCGAGAATGAAGTTTCGGTGATGAAGTGAAGTTTTGATAATAAACATGAGCCTTGATGATAAGGGCAAAGCTTCAATTATGATGATGAAATTTAAAAACTAGGCGAAGGAAAACAAGGCAAAGGATTATGAGGCGAATGAGAAGCTTTGATTGTAAGAACAGAGTTTGATTACAAGAACTAGCTTGCCAACGAGGATGAAGCCTTGATTAATAAAGAAGCGAGTTGATGAGGTAGACGAGTTGTTAAATATGAAGACAAGCTAAAGAGGTTGGTATGTCGAAGATGAGTTAAGAAGCTCAGTATAAGATAAGTGAGAGGTTTCGATGACGAAGACAAAGATATAGATGAAGATAAGCTCAATAAAGAAGAAGCGAGCCGAAGACGAACTCGATACAAGCAAAGCAAGTGGACAAATACAATACAAGTGAAGCAAGCAGAAGAACTCATTATTAAGCATAGGAGATCAATACGAGTGAAGTAATTGAGTATCTCGATATAAGAGAGACGAATTGAGAACTCAGTAATGAGACAACAAATGTTTGTATAAGTTTATGAAATAAACTATTAAGCTTGGTATGGAATAGTGTTGTATAGTGCATAAATGAGTTTAATAGTATTGTATATTTTATAGACGAGTTTAACTCTTTGATAGGGGGTTATATATTTGCGTATGGCTAAGATTGAAAGATACCTACCACTAAATAATATTGCATAAAATGTATGGTTAAGAATTTAAATTACCCACCCAATGAACAATTGTTAGCCATTAAAATTTATTTTGTTCATTTGTCCTCCTATAAAAAAAATCCAGACCATGCCATTATCTACCAAATACATGTATTTTCTTCTCAAACTCAAGTTCTTCATTTTTTTTTTTTCAAGATTCTCAATCTGAATTTTGATTCTTTCATTTCTTCAAAGAAACCACCAAATTTCAAAAGTAACCCTAAGATCCAAGTAGTAAATCTTTCTTTCGATCTTTCTTTGGAGGACTTCTACTAGTGTTAGAGTAGATCGGCGGACTTGGTGAGCTAAGAAATATTTGTACAGCTTGCGAAGTGAAAGGTGATCTAAGCTTAAGAGAAGCTTTAGCTAAAGGTGAGTTATGAAATGTATGAATGCATGGTAAAACCACCATAAATTGCTTTTGTTTAAAATCTTTTTATTGATTTAATTATTCTGACATTTTATTATGATTATTGCCATTCTATTATTATTATTATTATTATTATTATTATTATTATTATTATTTTGTTGTCTATTAAGACATAATAGCCATATTGTTCATTATTTAAATGTTGGAAAGCCATTTTGCAAATGTTAAACTGTTAAAAATTCAATTATTATTGAATATTGTTTTGATGGTAAATTGACCAAGCCATTGGGTAACCTACTGTTTATTATTATGATACTACCAAATCATTACCAAGCCAATAACCACATGTCTGATAGAATGAATGTCTTTGCTAATGGGAGAAAAATTATTGGATTGTATGCACTAGTAACTCAAATGATAAAGACTATAATATTATCATGTCCTACCTATTGAGAGCTATGGATCTTAGGCGTATGCTCTGCATAAGCATATGTAAAGAGAAAAGTTACTGCCTAATGGTTATGGAGGCTTATGGAGATGGTGGTGCAGTCCTGTCCATTTCATCTAATAGTTACGGTATTGTTTTATTATGATAGATAGTACCATTGGTGTTGTTTATTCTAGGCACATATAAACTATCCATTGACACCTATTGAATTGTTATATGGGTGTGTGTTGTGTACAAAATATTGTTTCTTTAAGTACGAATGCATTTTATAATTCACTAAGTTGATAGCTTAGCATTCCTCATCTGTGGTTTCAAGTGCTAGACTAAAAGAGAGTAGAGGCAGATGTTAGAGTTATGTGATTCTCCTTCCTCGAAGCTTTTACTATTGATATATAAGTTTTTATAGACTTTTTATTAAATTTATAATAGTTGATATGTTATCTTAAAGATATTGTATAGAATATTATAATTGCACTGAAATGAAAAATTTTGGTTTCCTTATGAATGTATTGTATAAGATTGTGCTTACTAATTCAGGGTATTTGATGATAGTATTGGATTTTATGAGTATTTACTCATGCTCTAAAATTGTCATACCATCGATGTTTAGGGTATGATAGTTACATAATTATAACAAATATAAAAATATATAATATAAGTTACATACAAATAAATATGATGCATGTACACACAAATAATTTCAGTAAAATCAAATAAATGATAGCGCTAATTTATTTCAACAATAATCAAAGAAAATCTAATTTAAATACTAATAAAATTTAAAATCTAAAAATTATCTTAATAAATAACTAATTAAAAATTATCTTATGTATTAAATAATATAAAAAAAATGAATATGTGCAAGGGACGAGCTACTTTGTGGTTTATCATAATCTTAAAAATTAAGCCTTCTAATTAATAATGTAGAGAAAATTAAACCTACTCAATCAAAACTTAAATATTATGAATTTATTTTCTCAAAAGAAATTACAAATTTATGATATGATTCTAAAAACTAAGCCTCCTAACTACTAAAGTGAAGAAAAATTAAACTCATTTAATAAGTATTTTAGAGTTGGTGTCAATATTCAAGTATTTCTAGTTTATAATAATTTTCCTAAATTTAAAAAAAAAAAATAGATTGATGGAGTTGTTAAGGATGACAATTTAATCCGTTACGTTAAATATTCACCCCATCCCATCCCTAATAGGGCAGATATTATCTGCTCTTTTATTAAATGGAGTGGGGTGAGTTTTAAAATTTAAAACACGAGTCTTTGAGCAGAGTAAGTAATGATATAACCCGCCCTAAACATGACCCTATTATATATACTATAAATATATAAATTTTAATTTTTAAATATTATATATATTTAATATATCATTTTTAATTCATAACTTATTTTTTATGAAAAATAAATTATATATATATATATATAATAATTTTTAAAGAAAAATAAATAAAAATAAAAAAATAAAATGAATATATCATTAGACATTCAACCAATTTCATTATTCGCCTTGCCTCACCCCAATAGAGAACGAGGTGGTGGGTAGGTATAAAAATAATATTGGCAGGGTGAGTACAAGTAATGGAGAATCCACCCATTCCCGCTCCTTTGCCAGCCCTTAACTTGACTATAATAACCTCGTTGTATTGTTTAGACAATAATATTCATAAAGAAAAAATGTTTAATTAAATTTTATTTCTTTATTTATTATTTTTAATTCTCTTCCATGCACACACATATATAATTTTTTATAATAAAAGTATATTTAATAAATATATAATTTATATACAAGAAAATATTCTTTTATATACATAAAGGAAGATTTAAGTAAAATTTTTGATTTTTTTTAATTCTCATAAAAAATGAAGACTTGTGTACTAAAAAAAATAAGGAAAGGGAAACTTAAATTCCATTTACTTCTATTTTTTATTTGTGTTTTTTTATTGCATAAAAAAATGATATTTATACATATTTTTTTTAAAAATACATTTTTGTTAAATATAGAGTTTTTGTATAAAAATTAAAATTAAAAGTTTATTTTTACATATTATAAAATAATTTTTTTTTACTTTTTAATTTTTATATTTTGATTTGATTGTGTTATGTTCGCTAATTTTATTGGACTGTGATTAAAATTGATATAATTTAATTGTTAAAAAAATAAAAATTCAGGATTTTTTTTTCCCTAATTAAGCCAACTTGTGAAAATGGTGTAAAACTCCAATCTTGCAGTGTCATGTATGTAGAATTAAAAACCCAGCAAAGACTATTAATCGTGCCATTAGGCTTAATTATTGTTTATTCTTTTCAAATTTCTTAATCAATATGTGAAAAGAAGAAAAGAGAAGTGATGAATCTTAATTAGTGTTTGATTAAACAAACAAAAAAGGTGAATTAAAGAAAATAAAAATCAATAATTAAATGCAAAAAAGAAAAAGGAAAAACTACTGACCTCTTTGTGGGAACATTATTATAGGTTAGCCACTCTGTCCATCCATTCATCAACTCAATTGATTCCATTTTATAAAATCTCTGAACTTGAAATTAAAGAGGCAAAAAACTTTCAACTCTGTTCTTGTTCACGAAAAAGACTTTGCACTTTGCAAAAAATGATAAATCACTTAAGATATTATAAGTGTTTAATTTATCAACCGAAAACGACAGTGCTTAAAAGGAATAATTACAAGTTTAGTAGGACTCTATCTTCCCTTATTGGAAGAAAAATATACCCTTTTTTTTTAAAAAAAAAAAAAAATTAGCATATTTGAAAGGAAAACTAGCTCATGTCATTTTAAAATTCTTTTTTACATGAAAAAAAAATTAAGAAAATTAATGAAAATAATAATTTTAGCTTTTTCAGTCCATTTGAATTAAATAAATTTCTTAAAATTTTATATAGCTCATTTTGAATTTTAAATATATATGTTTGGAAAAAAATTTAATTTTACGAATTTAATTTCATTTAATTAAATATTAACTAAACTAATTTAAAAATAGATCAAAACAGGTGAAATTTTCAAATAGATTCCACAAAAAATAAAAATAATAAACCAAATATTATGGAAAAAAAATTATTGAATATCCATCAATTATATATAACTAGTTGCAGGCCTGTGCTTTGCAAGGATTTTAATCATAATTTTTATTTAAGTTGTATTTTCTTAAAATTTTTTAACGTATGAAGACTATTGTTATGGTTATTTTATTAAGGGTTTAAATATTACTTGTTGTTAATTGTGAATATTAATATAAAAATATGGGCTAACTGAAAAAAATAAAAATATATTACATACATTAATTGAAAATATATATATCTTAAAAATCTATATTTTTAACTAAATATGATAATATTATAAAAAAAATAATAAATATGATAATCTAATATTTCCAAAACTATTATGATATATTATAAGATTTGATTGATGTTTTTCCATATACATGAATATTCTAGTTTCCATATTAGTATTAATTGTATTTTCCTTATTGAAAAAACTTCCTATTTCTTGTATTTTCCTTATTGAAAAAGCTTTCTATTTCTTTTTCTTCTGTACTCTATATAAAGAGCCTAATACTATTGAATGGAATAACTAGAAAAACTATTCTCTTCTCTATATTATTTGTTCATGTTCTTCTCCATTTTATTTATAACATGTTATCAGCACGAATCGTTTTACAATATTGTTCATAATTTTGGATAGCTTGTGGTTTGCTACAACCCAGCTAAGGCAAAAAATTTGAAGAAATAAAATTCAAGATTTATGGTAAACAATTTTTATTTAATTAATTACTATTATTATTAATATTTATGTATCAAATATTTTTTTTTTAAGAAAAAAAACTAAATCGTTTTTTTTTAAGAAATCGTTTGAACATATTGGACTAATTAATTTGAAGAAATCATTTTTTTTTCTTCTCTCTTACAATCATTTATTTCAAATCATTTTTTTTTTAGATTTATAAAGATTTGATATGCTATTTAATGATTAATCAATTAAATTCTAGTTCCTGAAGAACTAGCATTATATTTTAAATACTAGTTCCTGAAGAACTAGTATTATTTATAGTTCCTAAAGAACTAATTAAATAAATAACTAAGTTATGAATTTCTAGAGAATTAGTATTATATTTTAAATTCTAGTTCCTGAAGAACTAGTATTATTTATAATTCCTGAAAAACTAATTAAATAAATAACTAAGTCATGAGTTACTGAAGAACTAATAATAATTACAGTTCATGAAAAACTGGTATTCCCTATAGTTCTTGAAGAATTGGTATTCTCTACAATTTTTGAAAAACTGATATTCTCTACAGTTCCTGAAAAACTGATATTCTATATAGTTCCTGAAAAACTAATTAAAGTAAATAAATTCATTAAAGAATTATTAAATGTTCCTGAAAAACTAAATGCATTGTCTACAAATCTTTAAAAGACTGATTTTATTATGATTTTATATAAGACAATGTTAATTGATGGGCCTCGACATCATGAGTAAGAATTATTTATACTAGTATCACTCCTTCGAGTAATCAAATAAATAAAATATACATCCTTGAAAAATTGATATTTTATGTTCCTGAATAATTAATAAATTTGATTTAAACTACATGCATTTAATAAATTGGAATAAAATACCTACTTATGGCCATAATATTAAGGTAAACCCTTTTGCTTTGATTTTTCTGTTTTAGGTGTTTTATTATTGTTTATATGTATTGGAATGATGGGTATGGCCTATTTGATTTACCAACCAAATTGCAACTTTTAATTGGTTATCAATTATAACAACACATTTTATGCATAGTTTTAAAGTCATGACTTATAATTTTTTTAGCATAAAATCTGACCATAAATTATTCATTTATTGATTGATTGACTTGCTTTATGGGAAAATGGTGATCTTGCGTTCATATTAATAGGTTTACTTGATTCATTAAATTGAGATTGATTATACTAGTATATATATTATTGCATATTCTTCAGTCTTAGCATCTCAACTCAAAATTTATTTTATGGACAATACATGTCTCATACATATATACATATATATATATATATATATATATATATATATATATATATATATATATATATATATATATATATATATATATATATATATATATATATATATATATATATATATATATATATTTGTTAGTTGAATAGCCTACAAGAAAGTTGTGTGTGTTATATATGTTTTGAATTTACTTATGTCAATGTGTATTAGATGTGAAAATAATTAGAGATTTAAATGTGAGATGAGATTAATATAAATTATATAAGTAACATGGTTTTGTTAATTTGTAAATTGATAAATTTATTTTCGGATTGCATACATTGTTGGATTTATGTTGGTATAGAGAAGCATAATTAGTGCTTACATTTCCTTGGTGGGATAAATTATGAATTTAATGTTTGTTAAAATTAATATTAATTTATTTTCTGATTGTTCTATTTAGATATATTTTAAATATATGCAAATTAAGTTATTTAAATAAAGTGAAGTATAGTGAATTAAAGTTTGGTTGATAATTTTTATATGCTCTTGAATTCAATGGAAATAATTTTTGACGTGAGTTGTTGATAATGAAATGCATCTAGATGCTAGCAAAAGCAAAAGTTATTATCTACTTAAACCTCATTTAAGTGAGGATTTAAAGGTTGAATATCTTACTATTAATGATTTTTATATTTTCTAGAAGAGTTTTAAAAATAAATATAATCACTTGAAATATGTGGTACTACTATAAACTCAATATGATTGGTTAAATCTATACCTACAAGACTTGAAGTCTATTTGAAAATATAATTCAACCATGTTTAAAATTACTTCATAGCTGAAATTGTGCGGTAATAAAGTTACGTGCTCCTGTAGTAGCAATATAAAAAGTGAAAATTTACAAATATTATTTTTCTAGTAGTTGTAAAGAATAATTGTTAATAAAAAAATCATCAAACAATGCCCACTAGTACAACTGTATTCCCTGAAGTGAATACTATAAATCATTTGGTAGATAATGAAAATTCTGAAAGAATAATTACTAACGAGAAATTATCAAATAATGCCCACTAGTATAACTGTATTTCCTGAAGTGAATATTATAAATCATTTGGTAAATCATGAGATTCTGAAAGAGGAACCGCCCATATAAAGGACACAACTCAATTCAATATTGATGATTTTATGTAAACTACTTGAAGGAGTAATTTGCAAGAATTTTATAAGTTGTGTATTATAATGAGTTATTTAATTAGTGTTTTATCCCTAGTATACATGCACAATGTATTGTATTGAACCTGCAGTTCAAGCATTGAACTTATAGTTCAATAATTAAAAGTTTGGCATGAATGCCATTGTGTACATCATATATACTCTCCCTTGAAACTTGTATAAGGATATGAGTCATAAATTTTTTCTGTGCCATGAATATATTAAATTTATCTCAATGTGCGATAATGGGTCCACAAAAGAGACTATGAATTTATTTTGATGAGGCATATTTTTCGACATTAGGGGGAGGAAAAGCACCTACAGTGCTAAAGAATGTCGAGAAATTTATTAAAAGGAAAACCTTTTAAATAATTTTGGTCCATGTACAAGTTAGAGTGAATCAGAAGTTCACAAAATAATACAGTTGCAACAAATTGCAACTTAACTGCCAAATGCATTTATAGATGCTAAAAGAGTGACAAAGTCTCATATTACAGCTACTAATACCCTAGCAAGGGTTGTGATTCCAATTGCAAATAGAAAATCAATCAATCTCACTACACGCCAGAAGCGTGGATAGTAAATTGGAACTAAAGACAAAAATCTGCGGAAAAGAAAAGCAGCGCCACTCATAAAATCGCCTGAAGAGAAACCTCCTGAAGAGGAATATCTCAGTCAAAGAGCTATAGCTAATTATGAGACACAGACTGAGACAACGGAATAATTAGATCATCCAGATATGGCTTCTGGAGTTGATGATCATATAAATGAAAACTATGAGATCTCAATTATTTTGTGATATAAGAAAGAGTTGATAGAAATTTAATTATCATCGACGATGAACTTGCCTCAACAGTAGTTTTTGCTGTTATAAGAGAAAATATGGATCCATAATCTATAAGTATGACTGAATATTAGCATAAATATGATTAATCATCATGAAATGAGGCAATTAAAGTAGAAATAGACTCGTTCTATCATTGATTATGAGAAAAATAATTCTCTTATTATGGAAATGATCATGTTCCAATACTTAATTAATATAGCAGTTAATGAAAGGCTTATTGTACGCCTTATGAAAGTAATAAGAGTTTCAGAAGGACTGAGTATATCATAAATGAATACACATTAAACATGTGACATATATTTCATCAAATTGCAAAATCTATGTATGGATTAAAGCAATATGGACATGTGGTATGATTATTTTGAGTAAATTCTTATTGAAAGAAAGATATGTGAATAATACACTTATGATTATTTTGAGTAAATTCTTATTGAAAGAAAGATATGTGAATAATACACTATGTCCATTTGTATTCATAAAAGACCATAGAATGGTATATGTTATTATTGCAGTATAAGTTGATTTAAATATCAATGTGACTCCTAATGAACTCAAATAAGTATGTACCTATTTGAAATGTGAGTTTGAGATGAAAAATTTAAAGTAAATGAAATTTTATATCGGCCTGCAGACCGATTATTAAGGAGTCCTAATATACCAGTATACTTATGCGAAAAAGATATTTAAGCAATTTTTGCATGGATAAATCTTCTCCCTCAAGCACACCCATAGGTGGTCCGCTCACTAGAAGTGAAGAGAGACCCTTTTAGACCTAAAAAAGATAATAAAGAGCTGTTTGATTTTGAAGTACCATATATAAGTGCTATAGGGCACTCTTGTGTCTTGAAAATTGCATCAGGCCTGATATTGCATTTGCAAGAAAAATTCCTAGCTAGGTATAGCTTTGCACCTACAAAAAGATATTAAAATGGTGTAAAAAGTTATCTTCAATATACTATTAATATTATAATTCATATTTGAAATTGGTCTACATGCGAATATTGGTTATTTGCTTAGTTTCTATGATAGTAGATTTTAGACTGGCTATATATTCACTTATAGTGGTACTGCAATTTTTTAAAGATTTTTATGGTTCTAAATTACCTCACTAAAAGATGCTCCCATTATTTTTTGAGAATAATGCAATTTGTATTGCACAAATTAAAGGTGGTTATATTAAGGGTAACGAAGTAAACATAAACTTCACCCAAATTCTTGTATATACATAAGCTCCAGAAGAGAAATCCACCAAATTCGCTTGAGTGACAATTTAATAGATTTATGTACTAAGTTTTTACCTAATGTGGTATTTAAACGGCATCATTTCATCAATTAGTATACACCGTGTTAAAATCTGTCATAATCAGGGGGAGCGAATTAGTATATGATTGTACTCTTTTTCCTTAGTCAAGTTTTTATCCCACAGGGTTTTCTTAGACAAAGGTTTTAACGAGGCAATCTGTGCAATGAAAAAATAGCACATGAAATATATTCTTTTCTTTAGATATGTTTTTTTCCCATTGGGTTTTCTAATAAGGTTTTTAACGAGTTATATCCATAGCGCAAGTAATATCCTAAGGGAGTACTACAAATAAATTATTATATGTGGATATTACTTAAACATCATTAAGTATACGATTTGATAACTTAGCAGATTTGTTTACAAAGACACTCCTTACAATCACATTTGCAAAGTTAGTCAATAAAATTAGCATGCGTCAGCTAAGAGATATTTGATAGAAATCATATTTTCATGAAGGGGAGATTTTAATGCACTGTACTCTTTTTTCCTTAGTATAGGTTTTGTCCCATTGGGTTTTCCTGGCAAGGTTTTTAACGAGGCAGTGTTATGGCGCAAATCCCTACAAGAATAATGGACTCTTTTTCCTTCACTAAGATTTTTTTCCCACAGGGTTTTTCCTTAGTAAGGTTTTAACGAGGCATATTTTTTGTAAAAAACATCAAGGGGGAGTATTATGATATATTATAAGATTTGATTGATATTTTTCCATATACATGAATATTCTAATTTCCATATTAGTATTAATTGTATTTTCCTTATTGAAAAAACTTCCTATTTCTTGTATTTTCCTTATTGGAAAAACTTCCTATTTCTTTTTCTTCTGTACTCTATATAAAGGGTCTAATACTATTGAATGGAATAACTATAAAAACTATTCTCTTCTCTATATTCTTTGTTCATATTTTTCTCCATTTTATTTATAACAAAAACTAATTTTTTGAAAACTAAAAATGTAATTTGAAGTGAAAATGTTAAATTTTATAGTCAAACGTCTCCTAAGCGTGAATCTATTTCGTATAATACCATGCGAAATAGATATCATTAATTTTGTATAACAAAAACTTTGAGACATTGGTTAATTATGGAAAATAAAGTCCTTTTTTGGAAAATTATTTAAAAAAAATAAAAATTGAAATTTAGTATTTAGTTATCCAAATTTTCTAAATGAAAATTTTGAAAATAATTTTCTAATTTTCAAAACTACATTGTATTATAAAAAATTATTTTATGATATTTTTCATTCTCATTTTTTTGAAACAAAAAAAAGGTTTAAAAGGGAATTAGGGGATGCACTAGGTCATCCTAATTAGGCTAGCACCACCGTAACACCCATCATCATTTAATCCCTAAACATAAATATTATTTTCTGAAATCAAATTATGAAACAAATCTCATAATCGAATATGGAACCAAATTAACCCCTAAGCACATATTCACCTACTCTTGCGTACCAGATATGAAATCAAGTGCTCAAGCTAAACTATGAGCAATTTTATTCGTTGATCGTCGAATAAAACAAATCTCATACAAATTAAAAAAAGATAATTAATATTTTTCATTCTCATTTAAAGTAAAGAGTTATGGAAAATAATAGTTATATATTTAATAAAAAAATAGAAACTTAAAAATAAAAATAGAAATGGAAGAATAGAGAAAGCTTTAAAAAGAAATAAATCTTAACATATTTTCTTATTTTCTATTTTTTAATTTAAAAAATAAACATAGAAAATAAAAAAATATTTTTCTTAACTAAACAAGGACATATATTTTTATTTGTTTCACAATAGAATTGATGTATATTAATTGGCTAAGTAAGCCTCAGTATTTTAAAAATTAGATCGAACCGATCAATTTAATCGATTGAATAAAAAATCGAAGGTTAATTTCATCTGATTGTCTCTAAATAATCGAATTTCTAGTTAAACTAGATTGAGCCAATCGAATTGAAAAAACCTATGAATTGGTCGAACCGGTCTAATTTGAAAATCATTAAAAAATTTATGACTTCTATTGTATTTATTTTTTTCTAAGATGTATTTAAATTTTGTATTTGGTTAATTATATTTTTTCTCTTAGATATATTTTTTAAATGGTTATAATGTGATATATTATATTAATAACATAAAATATTAAAAAAATATATAAATATATATATTTTATGGTAAAATAATTGAACCGATCGAATAAAAAATCGGTGATTTAATGGTTCGATCGCCTATTGAATTTTTAAAAGACTGCTAAGCCTTTCACTACTATTATTGGATTTTTATTTATTACCTCGTACAATGGTAGTGTTGCTCCCTTGAAAAGTCCATTCGGCTTTTGTCATCTAACATCACGTGTCTCCATAGTCCTTCCTACCTCTATTAGGTACTTGACATTAATTTTTTTATTATTTATTGTTCTCTGCGCGCGCACGCACACATATATATATATATATATATATATACTCATTCCATTTTAAAAAAAAATTATTCATTTTCTTTTCTTATATAGTTTAAAAAAATATTATTAATTACTTGCTAATTCATAAATTTTTTTATATTTTTTCATTTTTATTCTTGCATATATTCATTTATTACTACATTTATTATTAATTTAAGAATACACATATTTCTATTAATAAGGGTAAAATAATCAAATATCTATAACTGTTTTTAAAGTGGATAAATATTTTAGGATATCTTAAAAAGAAATAATATACTCCCTCTATTTTAAAAAAATGACCATTAAAAAGTTAGTTTTGCTTATAAATAAGTAGTCATTTAGCATCCCAATAAAAAAAAATGGTAAAATTGCTAATTTATCCTACCATTTTTTAAGTATGAGAGTTATTTCCCTAATTTATACTGCAATTAATAAGAATTTTTTTGATAACTTATAATAAAATTATTACTATCTTAAAAATGATAATTTTTTTTTAAAATAGAGGGAGTAACTTTTTTAAGATGGAGAATATAAGATGGAGAATATATATATATATATATATATATATATATATATATATATATATATATATATATATATCATAACTCTCAAGGCTTAAGTACGAGACTTTTTATATCTCATACATTCTTACAATTATCTGATTGATTTTATTTTATTTTATTTAATTAGATTTTTAAATTATTAATTTAATTATAAATTTGATAAACATAATACTTAGTGATGATAATTGTTTATTAGAAAAAATATTTTCTAATTTCAATTATTATTATTATTATCGATTAGTATAAAAATAAAAATCTTATTTTTTTAATATTATTATTATTATTATTATTATACTCCTTTCATTACATTTTGTTTGGAACATATTTTTCTTTATAAAGTTTAAGAGTGCATTATATAATATGATATTTTACCTTTTATGTTCTTTACTAAATACAATCATTACATTTTTTTATAAATTTTATAGGGAAAAATTGAATCAATATTTAAAACTAAAATAAGTACAAAGGATAAAAAATTGTTAAAAATAAAAATGAAACACATTTTTTGAGATATTTCAAAAAAATATTTTAAATAAAATGGGACGGAGAAAGTAATAGTATTAAAGAAATTTTAGTTAAAAAATTTTCTAAAATAAAAACTCTCCCTTTAGATAAATGATTTCATTTTCTAATGGATTGCGCAAAAAGCTTCGGGAGTAGGGTACTAAATAATGGCCGATACGCTGTTTCGTATGAGTTTTTTAGAAGGTCTGATATATTATTTATTCATTATGATATTGCTAATAAAAATTAGCACTGAATCAATACTGAATCACTTAATACACACTGGTATAACTATTATTTAGCGATACGGGCGTGACATATTAATAAAAAAATATTATTATTATATTTTTTATTTAATTAATGTAAATTATAAATATATTGTTTAAAAGAAATTATTTTATATTTGTTCTATTTTATTAATATAAATTATTGAGATATTGTTTTTTACATTATTTTTATTTCAATATATTTAGAATATTATTGATAATTTTTTACAAAATTTATTTTTTTTATAAATTTTTTATTTGTGGCTGTAAATTATTGATTGAATTTTATAATTTGACTATATTTTATCTTTATATATTTATTTTTAAAAATTTAAATAATAATTTTGTATAAATTTTAAATGAATTTAATAGTAGATAAAACAATCTAGATCCTTACTGATACTCTTTTTTGTTGGTGATTAATTAATATTATGTTATATTTATTTTTTTAATTTTACTTTATTTACTTGAAATAGGGAGAATTTTTTTTATCATTTTATTCATCTTAAATAAGGTAATTTTTTCTCTCATAATTTAATAAAATAAGATTGATTTATTATTAATTATGTAATTCGAATTTAATTTATTATTATTATTTATACAAATTAAAATTTTTTAGGCATAATTATATTGATTTAAATATTAATTAATTTAATGTATTATATTTTAAATATTACATTTTACTTTTTATTAAATTATATCAATTTATTAATTATTTTTAAAAATTTATAATAATAATAATTGATTTAATACGATTATGTTATATCAATTCTAATAGTGATAGAACATATAAAAATGTTATTTAATATCCGAGAGTACCACGCTATGGAAACTGAGTCGCCCAATGCAATCGAATGCAACGTGATGTTCCGCGTACCACAGTAGCAGTTTAGAAAGATTCTGATATTCCATAAATACCCATGGCGGTACCCATTAAATGACCGCATAGTCGAGCCAATCACAAAAGTTGACTTTTGGTTGTTTGTAGTTGCCTTAAATGATGAGGTGACCCTTAAAAATGGTCCATTGTCTTCTTTGCCCATTACTCCTACCTTAAATTTTCTTCTATCAAATATTAGAAATTACTTCCAATATTCTAATAAAAGTAGCTATTAAAAAAATTAATTTTATTTATAAATAAATAGTTATTTAGTAATATAATAAAAAAAAATAAAATAATTAATTTACTTTTTTATTTTTTAAATTTGAGAGATATTTTTCTAATTTATACTGCAATTAATTGAAACCTTTTTGACAATTTATTTTAAAATTATTATTATTTTAAAAATGGTGATTTTTTCTTAATTGACACTTTTTTTTTTTCATAATGGAGAGAGTAGTCTATTTTGCTTGCAAGTTGTGATTTAAAAAAGAAAATTATATTAACTATTTTTTTATTTTTATTTTTTTAATGGTTTAGATCTTGCATAAGGCAGATGAGATGATATAGATAATTGCAAGAAAGATGGATTTAGATTCAAGTTATAAATGCACTTGCTTGTATAATTTAATAGTAGTCTATTTCTCAATTAGAAATAAATTGAGATTTGAGTTAAATTTAAATTCGAGTTTCCATTAGCTGAATACTAAAAAAAGGAAAAAATTATAGGCGTGTGCTTTTTAAAATGTACAATTTGGTGTTTGGACAATTTTTTTTATTTGATAAGTTTCTAAATTTTTGAAAATAATATCATGTAAGTATTTTTAATAGTTTATCAATTACTAGAGTTCTGATTGTGCAATACAGGCTTATTATGCCTCGACTTTAATAGTGTGATGGTTCTAGGAATAAATAGATATCATACTATAAAAAATTCATGGAATCCATACTATTCGCAGAATATACTATGAACCCATACATGCAGAATCATGAGAAATCATACTATAGGCATGCACGAAATAGATAATGGGCCACAACTTTAGAAAATCAAAACATTTTCATTTCATTAAATTACTTAATATGTGGATACTTTCATTCTACAGAACATCTAAAGAAATATATAAGAGATTTAAAATTTACAAAGTAAAATCTTAAAAATAAATTGTATATTTTTGAACTTATTAATGAAGAAGGATGATCAAGAGATTCTATCAGCTTAACTTCTATCCTCTTATAAGCTATATTGGAAACCATAAATGAGCACTAAGTGAGCCATTAACTCAGTGTATCATGAAATGTATTCATACATGGGGTTTTATGCAAAAGCAATAAATTTGTATAAACATACACATTCATATCATTTAGTTGGTGTCAAATAAACATTACTTATGTGTCAAGGACAAACAAGCACTAAAGGTACATCCATCACCATAGAACCATTCATTATAGTTGGAGAACTTAGCGGTAAAACATAACCATAATCTCGTGGGTTTCATTTACAGTAGGAGAACTTATGGGTCAGATGATACCACGAATCCCAATGAGCCTTAGTAACATAATATTAGAAGATCTAATGAGTGAGACTGTAATATTATGAATTTTCATAATTTATAATTTTGAAATATTGTGAAGTTGACAGAAAATATTTATTATATTATAGCAAATTCTTCCAATTAGTTATTATGGTATTGAATTTAAATTTCGTAAATTGTTTTATGTAAAATTATTTGGTAAATCATTTATTATTATTATTATTATTATTATTATTATTATTATTATTATTATTACTATTAGTTTATATATATTATATAGAGAAGGTAGCAGAGAGAATCAGCAGAGAGAGGAAGCCCAGAGAGAGAGAGAGAGAGAGGGAGAGAGAGAAGAAGAGGAAGTTGCCTGCCGTTCGACCATCGTCCGCTTGCTAGAATCTGACACGCGCCGGCCAGGAAGATTCCTGAGGTGCTGACCAAGCTGTCCACTGAAGATCGCCGCCATCCATCGTCGCCAGCCACAGCACCATCCGCTGGTAGAAAGTTTCGAGCTAAATTTCAGCCAATTTCGTCGTCCGTTCAAGGTGATTTTGATACCATCAGACTCCTCTTCCTCTAAGATTTAATTTGGTATATAAATCACTAATTTTGGATGATGCTGATTTTGACCGAACTCTGGTAATCGACCAGACTGCCGATATAGATTCCGACGAACCAGAAGAAATGAATTATATTTTTTGATTCTACGCTTTGAAACGAGTCCGTTGGTAGTAAGTTTGTGACGATCGGTTAACGTTTTCATTTTCCGGTGACTTTTACGATGAGCATCATTTATTATAATTCGTGACGAGTTTGTAGCATATTATTACATTTTGATTAGTAGTTAGCAAGTGTGAGGTGCGTTAGGAAGATTTGAGCTTTTCGGGGAGATTAGGTGGTCTAGATAGGAAATAGGTATTTACTTGTTATTATATTCATATTCTGCTAATCTTGTTCACTTCTTTGTATAGATTGTTCTGGTGCGCCTCCGGCCGCCCCCAGCCACAGTCCATAAATATTCAGTTCTGCTCTTCTGTACTATGAGTGATACTTCTAACATACTTTCCTGTTAATCATGCATTGCATTGAGTATATTTATGAATATAATTAAATCCTGATGCTTATATCATGAAATGAATACATGTGCACGCTTAGCTTGTCATCTAATTGTGTTGGATACTTGGATATTGTGCTGCATATTCTCTGTATATGTTGGATGGAGACAGAATGATACAGAGATTACCTAGGACTTTGGATATGATATGATTATGATGAGTTTGAGAAGATGAGTTATAACTGGTGGATAATGGCCGGGCCTGCTCATCTCCAAGGCCGCTATCAGTCGGGTCAAGGCTGCGTAGTACAGACCAGTGACAGCCGAGTCTCTTAGATATAAGAGATAGATTATTGGATTAAGAGAGCCATTATATGAGGATCGGCTCTCTCAGTTTGATTTTAGTGTGGTTTCTATGGACTGAACTTCATCCTTGTGTATTTTATGGTGATTGGATGTTGGGTAACATAATTGCATACCATACATACATGTTTATATCTGGTTCACCAGGTCTGCATATTAGTAGTATCATTCACTGAGTTGAGACGCTCACCCCTTTCTCCTTATTATTTTTCAGGTTACAGGTTGAGCCTTCAGTTATAACTTTTGTCAAGTTGGTCTCTATCTTCTTCTTCGACAGAGTACATGTAATGTGTCGTTATTGTAATATTATGTTAGAATTCTACAATTATAGTATTGGGGTTGTATTATGGTATTACTGGTTCTATTGGCTTGTATTATGGTCAAACTCTCTGCCAACAGCGTTTATGACATTATTACTATTATTGTAAATTATTATGGCACTGTTATGATAAATTTCTATTGTGATACGATGATTATTGACTATAATGTTGGCAGATGGAGTGACATGGAAAAATTGACCCGAGATATTTATAATTATATTATTATGTATTATTCTTATTGGGGGTTAACTATTTAGGCTGACTGTGGATACTAGTAGTCTTAAACTTTCCCGTGCCCCAGTGCCGGTCACGTGCCTCAAAATTGGATAGTGACAAAGTTGGTATCAGAGCTTGTTTTACTTTCTTGGGAACTGTAATTGCAGAACTTAGGGTCCCTACACGTCTTTTGTGTCCTCATTGTCTCTATTATCTGTGTTTGCGTGTTATAGTATAATTGTATTTGAGTTTGGTAGGTTATATGAAAAGTTGGAAGTGAGCACTATCTTTCTTTATTTGATAAACTATTGGTTTCTTTTCAGTATCATGAGTACCAGATCTAGGTGCACAGCTGCAAGAGCTAAAGCAGCTGCTAGTAGAGAGCAGGATGTTCCTGAGGGGGAGGGATCTACAGGGCTAGTAGGCCTAGGACCGGAACGCCAAGAGTGACACCGGTAAGAGATTGAGGAAACCCCTGCAGTTGAGACGGTATTGGCTAGATTTCAAAGAATTATGTCTGATATAGCTAGGGTAAACCAGCCATCTCCCCCAACTACTATATCTGCTGTTTCTTTAGAGAGATTCGTTAAACACCATCCTCCTACTTTTTCTGGTCACGAGGAGCAGGCTCACGATTTCTTAGATAGTACATGGGAGATTTGTTTGGAGCTAGGATGTTCAGATGCCATATCTATTTATTTTACTAGCAGGAGGTTAGAGGGGCCAGCCGAAACTTGGTACAAGGATTATGTTAGGCCTCGATATCAGTAAATGTCTTGGAAAGATTTCTCTGTTGAGTTTCTAGCTTGGTTTGTTCCTCCTGGATTTGTGCATAGAGAAATATTTGAGTTAGAGGGTTTGAAGAAGGACGAGCAGACTTCTATAGCAGAGTTTACTAGTAAGTTCTTAGAATTATGTAAATTTGTGCCATCGATCGTACCAGATGAAGAGACTAAGAAGTTCAAATTTGCTAGAGCCTTAGGAGAAGGCTTTGAGTCATTGATTACGAGTCGTCAAGGTTGACCTTTTAATCAATTAGTGGATGATGCTAGAGATATTGAGTTAGCTTTGGAGGAAAAGAAAAAGAAAACTAAAGGAATGGGAAAAAGAGAAGGTCAGAATATTTCAGAGTTTGTTAGTACAAGTGGTACTTTTTCTATGGGTTCTTACTCGTCAGACTCTCAAGGTTCTTTTAGACGGAGAGGAAGAGGCAGACACAAAGGGGGAATAAGGTATGGTAGGAGTACTAGTGGCATAGTGATGGTTCTAGTTTTAGCGGTTCAGGACCAGGTTCAGGCACCATAACATGTATCAGATGTGGAAGAATTCACCAAGGACCATGCTTTGCAGGTTCAAGTGTTTGTTTTAATTGTGGTCAGCCGGGTCATTTTGCTAGAGAGTGCCCTTCTTCTGGAGAACAGAGAGGAGGTTCTCGAGGGTTTACACAAGGGTTTTTTCCAAGTGTTACACAGCCTCTGCACCCTTCATCATCAAGTGGGCGTTTTGGTGGCTAGTAGGGTTGTGGTTCAGGAAATAGAGGTAGAGGTCGGAGCCAAGGGTTTAGCTCAAGTCAGATTAGCGGAGGACAATAACCAGGTTATGCTAGAGTTTATACCCTCACTCAGCAAGATGCTCAGGCTTCTAATGCAGTGGTAGCAGGTACTCTTTCTGTTTGTTCTTTTGATGCTCGTGTATTATTAGACCTGGGTGCTACACACTCTTTTATTTCCTCCAGTTTTGCAGTAAAACTTAATGTTATGCTTGTTAGTTTAGAGTGTCCGTTGTCAGTTGCCACCCCTATGAGTGATACCTTGTTAGTGGACACGGTATTTCTGGCATGTCCAATTTGAGTTGAGGGTAGAGTTCTCTCTGCTAATTTGATTTTACTTGATGTGATGGATTTTGATGTAATTTTGGGAATGGATTGGTTGTCGACTCATTTTGCTACCCTCGATTGTCGTAACAAAGAGGTTATTTTTCGTATACCTAGTGATATAGATTTTTCTTTTTTCGGGGATAAGTGTAATGCCCCTTGCAATCTTATATTAGTAATTAACGCTAGAAGGTTATTGCGTCATGGGTGTCAAGGTTATTTAGCCTTTGGTGAGGGATGTCTCTAAGGATGTTGGGAAGTTAGAAAATGTTTATGTGGTGAATGAATTTCCTAATGTTTTTCCTGATGAGCTTCCAGGTTTGCCTTCAGACCGAGAAATAGAATTTTATATTGATATAGTATCGGAGATAAATCCTATATCCATGCCACCTTATAGGATGGCGCCTGCAGAATTGAAGGAACTAAAAGAACAATTGCAAGATTTGTTAGACAAGGGATTCATTCGTCCTAGTATGTCACCTTAGGGTGCTCCTGTGTTATTTGTGAAAAAGAAGGATGGGTCAATGTGCCTTTGTATTGATTACAGACAACTGAACAAGGTGACCATAAAGAATAAGTATCCGCTTCCCCGAATTGATAACTTGTTTGATCAACTTCAAGGTGCTCAATATTTTTCAAAGATTAACCTTCATTCGGGTTATCATCAATTGAAGATTAGAAAAGAAGATATTCCTAAGACTGCATTTAAGACTCGTTATGGGCATCATGAATTTCTAGTAATGTCTTTTGGACTTACTAATGCACCAGCAGCATTTATGGATTTAATGAATTAGATTTTCAAACCCTTTTTGGATCATTTTGTCATTGTATTTATTGATGATATCTTGGTATATTCAAGGACACTTGAAGAGCATGCTCAACATTTGAGAATAGTTCTCCAGACATTGAGGAATCACCAGCTTTATGCTAAGTTTTCTAAATATGAGTTTTGGTTGGACAATGTGGCCTTTTTGGGACATGTAGTCACTAAAGATGGCATTTTTGTAGATCGCAAAAAGGTAGAAGCTGTCACTAATTGGGAACGACCCACTACAGTTACTGAAATTTGCAGTTTTCTAGGTTTGGCAGGGTATTATCATCGCTTTGTTCAAGATTTTTCAAGGATATCAGCTCTTTTAACTCGTCTCACCCAAAAGAATGTTAAGTTCCACTGGACAGAAGTGTGTGAAGAAAGTTTTCAGAGACGTAAGGATTGTCTTACTTTAACTCCAGTTCTAGCACTACCCTCGGGTACTGGTGGTTTCACTATTTTCTGTGATGCGTCAAGAGTTGGTTTGGGTTGTGTTTTAATGCAACATGGTAGGGTAATTGCCTATGCTTCTCATCAGTTAAAGAAGCATAAGCAGAATTATCTCACTCATAATCTGGAAATGGCAGCAGTGATTTTTGCATTAAAAATTTAGAGACATTATCTATATGGAGAGACTTGTGAGATTTATACAGATCACAAGAGTCTGAAGTATATTTTCGACCAAAGGGATTTAAACTTGAGACAGAGAAGGTGGATGGAACTTATTAAGGATTATGACTGCACCATTCTTTACCACCCTGGCAAAGTAAATGTTGTAGCAGATGCCTTAAGTAGCAAATCTTCTGGGAGTCTACTCACATTGTTGCTCATAAAAGACCTATAGTCAAAGAGTTGCTTGAATTGTTTGACGATGGATTGCAGTTGGAAGTACATAGTACTGGGATCTTGATGGTACACTTTACAGTTCATTCAGTTTTAGTAGAAAGAATTAAGGTGGCCCAACAACGTGACCCACAGTTGTGCAGCATTATTGAAGAAGTGCAGAAAGGGAATAATAATTAATTCACAATTGATGATAATGGAGTGCTTCGACTTGGTTCACGTCTATGCGTAGCCAATGTGGACAATTTGAGAAAAGAAATTCTAGAAGAAGCACATCTTGCGGCATATAATGTTCACCCAGGTTCTACTAAAATGTATCGTGATTTGAAAAATGTTTATTGGTGGAATGGTATGAAAAAGGATATTGCAGAGTTTGTCTCTAGGTGCCTCTCTTGTCAGCAGGTAAAGTTAGAACACCAAAAATCTTCTGGATTGTTGCAACCCCTTCCTATCCTTGAGTGGAAATGGGAAAGAATAACTATGGATTTTGTAACTGGTTTACATAAGACTTTAACTGGCTATGATTCCATTTGGGTGATTGTAGATAGGTTAACTAAATCAACTCATTTCCTCCCTGTAAAGGTTAACTATTCGGTTGCTAAGTATGCGAGATTATATGTGGAGAAAATTATGTGTCTGCACGGTGTACCAGTCTCTATTGTGTCGGATAGAGGACCTCAGTTTACTTCGAGATTCTAGAAATCATTACAAGAGGCTTTGGGTACCAGATTGGACTTTAGTACTGCTTTCCATCCTCCAATAGACGGTCAGTCTGAGAGAATAATTCAGACATTGGAAGATATGTTACGCATGTGTATATTTGATTTTGGAGGCTTTTGGGACTCACACTTGTTAATTGAATTTGCTTATAATAATAGCTATCATTCTAGTATTGGTATGGCACCATATGAAGCTCTGTATGGTAGGAAGTGTAGATCTCCTGTGTGTTAGGAAGAAGTGGGAGAAAAATAACTGTCAGGACCAGAGCTCATACAGATAACTTTAGAAAGAATTCCCATAATTCGAGAATGGTTGCAAACAGCTTTTAGTAGACAAAAGAGTTATGTGGATCATAGGCGAAAAGATGTGTCCTTTGAAGTAGGTGATTTTGTTTTTCTGAAAGTTTCCCCCATGAGAGGAATAATGCGATTTGGCAAGAGAGGCAAACTAGCACCAAGGTATATTGGGCCGTATCTGATTATCGAATGAGTCAGAGCTATTGCATATCGGTTGGACTTGCCACCAGATCTCTCTCATGTTCACCCTGTGTTTCATGTTTCCATGTTGAGGAAATATGTTCCTAACCCTTCTCATGTTCTGCAGCCTCGTGAGGTTCAAATTTGTGAAAACCTATCATACAAAGAGGTCCCTATAGCTGTGTTAGATTCTCAAGTTCGAAGGCTTCGTTCTAAAGAAATTCCTATGGTTAAAGTTATGTGGCATAACCATATGACTGAGGAGTGTACGTGGGAGGTAGAGGCTGAGATGAGAGATAAATACCCGTATTTATTTGAATATAATTGATATATTTGGTATTGTATTTTGAATATTTTATGGTTATATTGTATATTTAAAGAAATAAGACTTACTATTTATATGAGATTTTCAGTATTATTATATTATTTTAAAATTTGGGGACGAATTTTTTTAAGGAGGGGAGATTGTAATATCATGAATTTTCATAATTTATAATTTTGAAATATTGTGAAGTTGACAGAAAATATTTATTATATTATAGCAAATTCTTCCAATTAATTATTATGGTATTGAATTTAAATTTCGTAAATTGTTTTATGTAAAATTATTTGGTAAATCATTTTATTATTATTATTATTATTATTATTATTATTATTATTATTATTATTATTATTATTATTATTATTATTATTATTATTATTATTATTATTATTATTATTATTACTGTTAGTTTATATATATATATATATAGAGAAGGTAGCAGAGACAATTAGCAGAGAGAGGAAGCCGAGAGAGAGAGAAGAAGAGGAAGCTGCCTGCAGTCCAACCACCATCCGCTCGCCAGAATCTGACACGCGCCGGCCAAAAAGATTCCTGAGGTGCTGACCAAGCTGCCCACCGAAGATCGCCACCATTCGCCGTCGCCAACCGCCGCACCGTCCGCCAGCAGAAAGTTTCAGGCTAAATTTCGGCCAGTTCCATCATCCGTTCAAGGTGATTTTGATACCATCGGACTCCTCTTCCTCTAAGCTTTAATTTGGTATATAAATCACTAATTTTGGATGATGTTGATTTTGATCGAACTCTATTGATCGACCGGACTGCCGACACAGATTCCAATGAACCAGAAGAAATGAATTATATTTTTAGATTACGAGTCCATTGGTAATAAGTCTGTGATGATCGGTTAACATTTTTGTTTTTTGGTGACTTTTATGGTAAGCATCGTTTATCGTAATTCGTGACAAGTTTGTGGCATATTATTACATTTTGATTAGTAGTTAGTAAGTGTGAGGTGCTTTAGGAAGATTTGAGCTTTTGGGAGAGATTAGGTGGTCTAGATAGGAAATAGGTATTTACTTGTCATTATATTCATATTCCGATAATCTTGTTCACTTTTCTGTATAGATCGTTTTGGTGTGCCTCCGGCCGCCCCCAGCCACAGTCCGTGAATATTCAGTTCTGCTCTTCTGTACTGTGAGTGATACTTCTAATATACTTTCCTATTAATCATGCATTGCATTGAGTATATTTATGAATATAATTAAATCCTAATGCTTATGTCATGAAATGAATACATGTGCACGCTTAGCTTGTCATCTGATTGTGTTGGATACTTGGATATTGTGCTGCATATTCTCTGTGTATATTGGATGGAGATAGAATGATACAAAGACCACCTAGGACTTTGGATATGATATGATTATGATGAGTTTGAGAAGATGAGCTATGAGTGGTGGATACTGG
The DNA here is from genome assembly GCA_947687605.1 of Reutealis trisperma. Taxonomy (NCBI): domain Eukaryota; kingdom Viridiplantae; phylum Streptophyta; class Magnoliopsida; order Malpighiales; family Euphorbiaceae; genus Reutealis; species Reutealis trisperma. The sequence goes on along the minus strand of CANTUT010000159.1, from coordinate 241,728 downwards.
CTGGGCTTGCTCATCGCTAAGGCCACTATTAGTCGGGTCAGGGCTATATAGTACAAACCATTGACGGTCGGGCCCCTTGGATATAAGAGACAGATTATTGGATTAAGAGAGCCATTATATGAGGATCAGCTCCCTCAGTTTGATTTTAGTGTGGTTTTTGTGGACTGAACTCTATCCTCGTGTGTTTTATGGTTATTGGATATTGGGTGACATAATTGCATACCATACATACATGTTTATATCTGGTTCACTAGGTTTGCATATTAGTAGTATCATTCACTGAGTTGAGATGCTCACCCCTATCTCCTTATTATTTTTCAGGTTACAGGTTGAGCCTTCAGTTATAACTTTTGTCAAGTTGGTCTGTGTCTTCTTCTTCGACAGGGTACATGTAATATGTCATTATTGTAATATTATGTTAGAATTCTGCAATTATAGTATTGAGGTTGTATTATGGTATTACTGGTTCTATTGGCTTGTATTATGGTCAAACTCTCTGCCGACAGCGTTTATGGCATTGTTACTATTATTGTAAATTATTATGGCATTGTTATGATAAATTTCTATTGTGATACGATGATTATTGACTATACTATCGATAGATGGAGTGACATGGAAAAATTGACCCGAGATATTTTATAATTATGTTATTATGTATTATTCTTATAGGGGGTTAACTGTTTAGGATGACTGTGGACACTGGTAGCCTTAAGCTTTCCCGTGCCCCAGTGCCGATCACGTGCCTCGAAATTGGGTCGTGACAGAGACGACACCACAAATTCCATAAGCTTCACTAACATAACAATAGGAGATCTAATGGATGGAATGGCACCGCAAACCCAATAAGTCTCAATACATAATAGTAGGAGATCTAATGTGTATCGTAAATCCCATAAGTCTCAAAAATAATAGTACTCAGTACATTATGACATTATTCATGACTCTATCAGTCGGATCACTGATGCACACGATCTAATAGATTTTTTCCCTATTAGTCGAGGCATTATGTTAGTTCGTGGTCAAGGCTAAGCCTTGCCTTAAGAGGATTGTCACTATAAACATTAGGTTAGCCCAAATAGCCTCATCATTATCAACATTTAGTTTAACATTTCAAATGACTTTCAATGTTTAAGAAGTAAACAATATGGCTCTTTTTTTTTTTTTTTTTTAGCAAATGGGTTTGAAAAGATAACAATAATAACAATATTAGTAACAATATTCAAAATATAAGTTAGATCAATGAATATATTTCAAGACAGGTCTACCATGCATCGACACATTTCATAACTCACATCATTTATTATCGCAACTTTAATAACTCTTTGATTATCATTAAGTTCGGCATCATACATCCTTAGACTCATTAGATCCGTAGATTTACTCTCTAGATCTATCTAAAGCTCTTCTAAGAAAATGAAAGAAAGATATACCACTTGAATCTTAGGTCTAATATGGAGATCGGTTTATTCTTTGAACAAAACAAATAATGGAGTAGTTCAGATTTAGATATAAAATATGGCTGGGACTTAGAAATTTTGAAAGAAAATACAAAATTTTAATTTTTAAGAAGAAATGAAGAATTTTGCATTCTAAATGGTTTAAATATCTTGTATAAAATAAATGAATGAATAAAATATTATCTTAGTGACTGACAACAATTTATTGGATAAATAACTTTTAATTTGGACTATATAGTTTCTGCAAAATATTTAATGGTAGATGACATAAAAAAAAAAAAAAGGTCATATACTAAAATAACATATTTAAAAAAGTTAAAACACTAGTGGTATATTGCACAGTTAGCACTTTGATGACTGATAAATAGCTTAAATGAAATTATTTTTAAAACTTTTAAAATTTATCGGACAAAAAAAATTATCTAAATACCAAAAATAACATATTTTAAAAAATACATATACAAGCGGTTAGGTGGTGTAATTATCCCAAAAATTCAAATTATAAATGTGTATTTAGGTCAAGTCTTACATATTGAATATGATGGTGGAATTTCTAAAATTGGGTTTGCTTGTTGACCGGATTAATTAAATTAATTTTTATTTTTAAATAATTAAAACAAGAAAAAGTTGTTAAGTGAATTGAAATAAATTAAGATTTTCTAAAACTATTTAATATGTGTTTTCTAATGTTAAAGCATACTATCCAATCCTACTGAACTACTCCGTTGAATTAATTGGATGGGCAGGCATTGAAAATTTAATTTGCCAAATTAGTTTAATATTATTTTTTATTTGAAATTAATATTTAATTTAAAGCTTGTTTGATATAATTTTTGTTTTCTTTATATTTTATATTAACAATTATATTTTACTTGGTAAAATAAATTATATTTTAAAAATAGATTGAAAAAATAAAAATAAATCATTTTTAATAATTTTTCATTTTGATGACAATTTGTTTTTCTATTTTCAAATACTAAATAATAAAAATAAATATATTTTAATAATAACTTTTTTTTTAAAAAAAATTATTGTTGAGCAGTCAATTACAAAATTGCATGATTTGGATAACTCTTACATTTGATCCTTAATAATAATTAAAGCTTCCATAAATAGAAAGGATAATATATTTTATTCCTTTTTTTTTTTTTTGAACAAATTCTTTAGAGATTTTTTTTTCATATAATAATAAATAGATAAAAGATGAATAGTCGGTTAGAGATTGCATTTTTTAAATTATTATAAAATAAATGTGAAGGCAAGGGTCAAATAGTTTTATATCACAGGAAAAAAGGGCCAACCACCATCTCTGAAACTTGACTTTCTGGCCATTGAAATTGTAGCAAATCATCTTGGTCTGCTGCGTACAGAGCTTACACTACATGTAGTTTCCCAAAAATGAAATTATAAATTTTAATTTTAATTAAAAATAAAAATAATAAAAATAATATCATAAATATAGAAAAATAGGAAGCAGACCCAAGTCCCGTATTCTTACTCTTCAAAATATCACTACATATGCGAAATATATGAATGTTAATATGTTTGGTAAGTTATAATATAATGTAATATAGTAATTAAATATATTTTTAATATAAATATTATATCATAATTTTTGATAAATTGTAATAAAATATAATATAATATAATCAAAATATTAAATATATAATTATAAGGGATTTTTATATAAATAGCCTAAAAATATAAAAAAAAATTATTTTTTTACCATCTCAATTTTTTTTTCTTTTTGCAAAAATAGTAAACCTTAAAAAAAAAATATTTATAACCTTCAATCCATGCACTTTATCTATATCTCATCATTTTTTTTTCAAATGTTTATTTAAAATAAAATTTATTTATGGTAATGCTTATTCAAATGGTTATCAAATTAGAATTACCAACGATAAATAATTACTTATTTTATAAAAATTTAAAATTAATTAATATCATATAAAATTGGTTATCAAAATTTGAATTGGTATTTATGTATTTATAAACATATATTATTTGTTTTTTAACTTCTTTTTATTTATTATATTTTTAATTAATAATTTTAATGATAATTATATGCTTCTCCATCAAGCAATTTTGTTAGTATAGTATAAAAAAAAAAAAAAAATTTTTTTTTCTCTTATTTATTGATTGGATTGGTACAAAAAGTGTATGATAATATACCTATTATAAAATTTGTGTTAATTCTGCTTCACATCTAACAAATTTGTACATTTAATTTTTTTTTTTCAAATTAGCTAAGTTTTGATTTTTTTTAACAAAAAGTATATAATATCAATTTTAGAATTTAAAATCAATATAAATTAGAAAGACTAATCTCTCATTAAAAAAAATCACGGCAAATAATATATATAATCATAAAATTTAGTGTTATTTTAATACCAATAGCAAATAGTACATATTACCATAAAATTTAGTATTCTTTTATTATACGATTCATATCTAAAATAAATTCAGTATACTTCTAAAATATAGTTAATATTTACTACTATTTATATAGGCTATGAATTTCGTACAAAACAAAAAGTTATAGCAAACAATATATATTAAACAAAAAATAAGATATTTTTAGCGAATAATTAGTATATAATACTTTTAATATTTAATTTATGAAATACATTAAATAAAATTCAGTATACTTCCATAATAAAATTAGTATCTATTACTATTTATACAAGTTATAAATTTCAAATAAGATAAAAAGTCACAATAAATAATAGATATTAAACAAAAAAGTACACTTTTAGTAAATAATTAGTATATAATATTGTTTAACATTTAAATTTATTTTTCAAGAAAATTGAAAAATTAAATATTAAAATGAGATAGTTTTCCAAAAAAAATTATAAAGTATTTATTGGACTAATTCAAAACCATTACAAATTCTATTAAATTAATGATCTATTACAAAATAAACCTAAAATGTTAAAAACGAACAAACAAAATTAAAAAAGTAATTAGAAATGTATAAATACGAAAAAGGAAAATCGAAAGCTTATAAATGTTAAAAATATAAAAAAAAGGATATATGACGTAAATTTCTCTAATTATAATCCTACCTTAAATTAATTGGACTAAAATTCAGCATCATTGACTTCTATTAAAGGGAATGCATTGGTCGGTTCGGTTTAGTTCGATTCAATGATGAAAACCTTCAAACCGACTAAACCAAAATAGTTTGTTAGGATAAACCGAACCTATCACAATCCAAAATCGAGGGCACGTGACTAGTACTAGGATAGGGTAATGCACATGGCTACCAGTGCCCGTAGTAAGCTTGATCTGATATAACAAATAAAATCTTATAGAAGAAGAACCACACACATAAAAATATCACATGGGCTAAGGCCCTACAGATACAAAATATCATCATCTCATATTTGTTATCAATACAATATCATACTGTTATCATCACTGATCCACATAATACTAAACACTGCACAATAACATATAATATTCGCACAGTTCACAATACTTTTAATATAGTACACAATATAATAGATCTATTGTAGTTGCAGAGTTCTAGACAAACTATCTCAACGGCTCACTCTACAACCTGAGAAAAAATAATAAGACAGAAGTGAGCATCTCAATTCAATGAGTAATACTAAATAATATATATACTTGGTGCACTAGGGTCATTCTAGCATGAAATGATCATGCTTTCATGCCATCCAGATATTCATAACACAAAATCATATAGTGACGAGGAATAGTGCATGGGAATCACTCTAAACCCAAACTTAGGGAGTTGATCCCTCAAACCTGGTCCTCTAATTCCAAATACTGTCTTTTTAATCCAAATAAGGGTTGCAGCTATCTCAGCAGCGCTGACCTGACTGGCAGTAGTGCATAGGGGATGAGCAAGCTAGCAGCCGTCATACACTAGTCATATGCTTATTTATATCATCATCATATCAACATCATCATAACCATATCATAGGTGACTCCTGTGTCATTCTGTCCTCATTCGGTAACCATAAACAAAAATTCATACAATTGATGCTCAATCACATGCACGTGATCCTATTATTTAACTATAATGCATAATTATATATAATATATGTACACACTATTTATAATGCAATGCATGTAAACAAGAACATATATTAAATAGTATCACTCATAGTGAGAAACATGAACTTTGGCTAATTTGGACTTGGAGCTGAGGACGATGGTCCTGCACAATCTAGAAGATGACAATATCACAAATCATTAGAATTTATAATAATTTTTACTTTACGAAGAACTCTATTGGAAATTCCACGAAATTTCCTCAGAATAGACTTAATCCCCCAAATAGATAAAGACAAAATACCAGTTTATTCATTAATCAAAATGAATACTAATTGTCTTCTAACTCAACCACGATTATCCTTATAACCAATTTCATTTGGAAATCCATTATACGCTAAAAGAACTACACAAAAATTGAGAGACGATGCTCACCAGAAAAGTCACCGGAAAAATATTGACAACGACTGATTACCACGATTCCATAGTCAACAGACTTTTTTCGAAGCGTAGAGTCTGAAAATATATATCACCTTTCCTGGTTTGCCGATCGTTTGCTGGAATTTGCATCAGCAGCTTTTACAGTCGTTGAATTTCAGCCAAAACAAACATTATCCAAAATTAACAAATGAGATGCCAAATTAAAGCTTAGGAAAAGAGGAGTCTAATGGTACCAAAATCGTCTTAAACGGACAACAAATCAGGCCAGAATCAAGCTCAAAAGATTTTTGTTCAGTTAGTGTGTTGGTGGAGCTTGCAGCGGCTGGCGGCGGCAATCGATGATGAGATTATAATGGCAGACCCGGCTTGACGTTGGCTTCTCCCTAGTCTGGCATGTGTGGCGGGGCTACATGCGGACGATGGCGAAAAACAAAGTTAAGCTGCTGCGTCTCTCTCTCTCTCTCTCTCTCTTTCTCTTTGTGTTTCTGTCTGGCCACAGCAGTTGATTGGTCCTTTAAGAGCAATTAGGCTGCTATGGCCAGACTGAAACAGAGAGAGAAAGAGAGAGAAAGAGAGGCGCAACAGCTTGACTGTGTTTAAGAGCAATTAGGCTGCTCCCAATATATATATATATATATATATATATATAACTAACAATAATAATAATAACAATAATATTATCCAAACCATTTTATTTAATAAATTTAATAAATTTAGATTTAGTATAATAATAATTAATTAGGAAATTTTATAATCTAGTAAATATTCCTTTTAAAATATATAAAATATAATTTTTTTTGAATTATGAAAATTCGGGATATTACAGAACTGATCCAAATAGATATGAAAACCAAAATAATTTTTGACCCATGTTAACAGTTGGTTCAATTCGGTGATTAGATTATTAATTCAATTTAGGCTTTCTAATTGGGCCCTCAATATTTAAGCCTAGTTTGAAAATAATTCAATTAATTTATATACAAATAATTTATTTTTTATATATAATTTATTTTTTTATACAATTGCTTAAAAATAAAATAATATCAAACATAATAAGTAATTCCAAATCAATTATTACAAAATATGTCAACTTCGGTGTTAGCATTTAACAATGTCAAATTGCTAATTCGCCAGTATGAAATATTAAGTTACTAATTGAAACTAAGTAATATACAATAAATTAATACAAAAAATTATCTTATATCTTATGTGCACTTTGCTATGGCAGCTAATTAATTATAAAAACAAAAGTAATGATAATTTACAAAAAATAATTCTTGTAGCAAGCAAAATCTTGCAAGTCTGCAACATTAGGAATAAATAAAAAAAATCCAGTAATGCAATGCAGGAGGAAAGAATTGAATAGCTGGATAGAATTGACTAGCATTGAATCAGTGAGTATAGTATGAGCTGCACAGTATGACACCAAATTTTCAAAAATTTACATAGAATCAAAACCAAAAAAAATAATTAATCATTATCTTCATAGAATCAAAACCAAAAAAAATAATTAATCATTCAAGTTGGAACAATATATACATAGTTTAAAAAGCAAAGAGTGGCTTAGACTTATAGTTTAATGTCATATTTAGAGTGAAAATAGTTGTTTTAATTAGCTTCAATTTAAATTGTGCCATGCCATAGATTAAAACAATCCAAATATCTTAATTGCATAAAAAAAAATTAAGGCATGGAAGCATTATCATTACCCCATTAAGTGAAAGAAAATAGAATAGAAGTAACATAGAAAGAATAAAATATAAGTGTAAACAAATCAGATATAACAAAAAAAAAAAAAAAAACTCAGTATATAGCATTTGTGCAATGCTGCTAGTGTATGAGGAAAGAAAGCAATAACAGGATTACAAAATATCAAAAACCTTCATAGAATGAAAACCAAAAGAAGTAGCATAATAAATCATTAAAGCTAGCAAAATATATACATAAGTTTTAAAAGCAAAGAGCGGGCTTAGGGTATAAGTTTAATGTCATGTCAAAAATAAAATGAGATACTTTAATTTGCAACTAAAATTGTGCCATGCCACAGATTAAAACAACCCAAATATCCTAATTGCATCAGAAAAATTAAGGGGTAGAATCATCATCTTTACCTTATCAAAAGTAATAAAATAAAAAGAATAAAAGCAATACAGAAAAGAATCTAATGTAATCCATGGAAAACAAATTATAAATTAAACAAAAGGAAAATTTAAAAGCAGTAATCAATAAAGAGAAGTTCAAAACTCAAGAATAATAAAAAGAATAAAAACAATGTAGAAAGAGCAACACATAAAAGAATGCAATGTAGTCCATGGAAAAAATTATAAATTAAACAAAAGAAAATTTTAAAAAGTAGTAATTAATAGAGGGAAGTTCATAAATCAAAAATAATAAAAGAATAAAAGTAATACAGAAAAAGCAATATAGAAAAGATGCAATGTAGTCCACACTAAATAAATTATAAATTTAAAAAGAGAGAAATTCAAAAGCAGTAATTAAAAGAGGGAAGTTCAGAAGTGAAGATCAAGGTTTTTAAAACACAAATATAGTAATGTATAAAATAATAAACTCAATTAAATAAACAATCATGGAAAACATGCAAGTCTATCCTGAGTACTCCAACTAGACAATATACTATACGCAGGAAAGTCACTCACAATCCACATCAGAGTAGCTTACATTTGAAAATTCTACCTTATAGACACATCATATATTTCAACGCCTATATCCCATAACCGTAACAATTCTATAATCAGAGCCTGCAAAAATAGGTCCAACTTTTGTTTTGGATTATTTTGTCTAGGAACTATTACAGATAGGAATATGTACTCCTTCTTCATACACATCCTTAGAGGTAGATTATATGGTGTCACTATAATTAGCCATGATGAGTATTGTTATCCGGATTGTCCAAAAAGTTGGAAGCCATCAGGGCATAAGCCCAAACGGACATTGCGTATTTCAAAAGCAAAATCTGGATTGACTCGATTAAAATGCTTCAATGCTATAGAATCTAAACAGTGTCGCATCACCCCATCTTCCTCTACATGTTCCGCATGCCATCTCATATGCTTTGCAGTTACCTCAGAGGCATACAATCTCTACAACCTCTGAGTCAAAGAGAAGCAAAACATAATCTTATATGGAATTTTTTTTTCAATGGACATGCACTCCGACGTCTTGGCTTATATCTTGGCCAATTATAAAACTTACATGCAATTAGATTACTGTCTTCACCCTAATAAAGCATGCAATTATTCTTACAACAATCAATTTTCTCGACTGGAAGGCCCAAACCTTGCATTAACTTCTTAGTGCTGTAGAAACTATCAACCATTGTGTTATCTACAGGCAATGACTCATTGTACCATTGCAATATCTCATCATAACACCTTTCAGATAGATGATGTTATGACTTGATATTCAGAAGTCATGTCATAGCAAATAATTTAGACTGTTTCTCATAGCCAGGCCATAATTCTTCGTTAGCTGCCTCTAACATGTTATACAATTTTTGAGCAGTCAGATTTAGAGCTTCCTCCATTCGATCCCAATCAAAATCCGGCTCAGCAGCATCTATTAACATATTATGGTATGTAGTTGGAGGACAACTGTCTGTATCTTCAACGCCTACTTCTACTGCGGTTGAAGATCCAGACCCACTGAATTCACCATGCAAATACCATTCATAATACCCCGGTATAAAATCCTTCTTCAGAATGTGCAACTTGACAGTATCTGGCTCAAGGAAATTTTGATTCTAACTTTTCTTATGGTTACAAGGACATCAAGCACTAGTCTCACTCATGCACTGTGGCTAAGATATCGCGAATTGCTTAAGTTGGTCTAAACCCTCCAAGAATTTTGGATTCAAATACCCATTAATAAGTCTAGAGTACATCCAATTCTTATTGGTCCTCATAATTATTCCCTGTATATTCAATAGTATTAATTTATTTTTTATATCACACAAACAAAATTATATTTAAACTTATATGTTTGGTTATAATTTTAATTAAGTTTGCAACATCTAATTCTATATCTTTATATCTCCCTCCCTATAAGGTAAGAACCTAACCCATTTAGAAACTCATTGCTGCATAACTGTTACTGTTATATTCTACACTCATACGTCTGCTAAAATTTCAACAACATCTCCCTACAGTTCTCTTAGTGCACCACATTTGAAAAAATCCACATAATCAGGACATTATTTCAATATGCACTAAGAGAACATGGTGGAAGATAGTACCGAAATTTTAGACATTTGTATGAAATAAGAATATACACAGACAATGAGATCTCTAAACTGCCCAATTTGGACAATTCAATATCCTCTCACCATCCGATAAGCAAGACATCAAATAGGATCTACAGCTAATCCTAAATATGTTAATCATTTTAATTAACAATATTTTTGGACATTTGATTGTAAAAGTCCAAAAATAAAATTAAAATCATTTAAATTCATTCAATAACAAAATGATATAGATTCGCCGTGTAAATAACAATTGCAACTTCACAACATAAGAACATATAATCAAAATTAATAAAATAAATTCACAAGATAAATATAAAATGTTGCTGAATATGATACAAATTCATAAATACAATATATTTTTTTCTATTCTTTTTACCATATCATAATTTTACACATATATATTGGTACTTAATAATAAAGATATTAATATTATATTAGATATTTTTTATATCATTTAGGAAAAAATTTAATTAAATTCTTCTTAATCGTTTTAATTTTGAACATTCGAATTTCAATTATTTGTTAGCATTAATTAAGCCATTATGAATTATTATATTTTATAGACTATTTTTCCTTTAAGAGGATATTTGTCATTTTTTTTTAAATCTTATGAAATGTATTTAAAATTTAATTTTTAATGCCTCATTTTTAATTTATTACTTTCTTTTTATTTTTTGTCGAAATATTTTTACTCCTAACTATTTGCAATTTCTTTTTTTTTTTCTATTTTATAAAATGCATTTATATTTCAATTTTTGGTAGCATATTTGTGAATTTTTTTAATTTTTTATTGTGATGAGAATTTTTAGTATTTTATGAAATTCATAAAAAATAAATTTCACTTTTTATGGCATGATTACTTTCTTTTTATTTTTCATCAAAAAATTTTTACTCCTAACTATTTGCAATTTCTTTTTTTTTGTTTTTTATAAAATGCATTTATATTTCAATTTTTAGCATATTTTGTGAATTTTTTTAATTTTTTAATGTGATGAGAATTTTTAGTATTTTATGAAATTTATAAAAAATAAATTTTACTTTTTATGGCATGATTACTTTCTTTTTATTTTTCGTCAAAATATTTTTACTCCTAACTATTTGCAATCTTATTTTTTTGTATTTTATAAAATGCATATATAACATATAATTTTTGGTAGCATATTTGTGGATTTTTTTTAATTTTTTAATGTGATGAGAATTTTTGGTATTTTATGAAATTCATAAAAATTAAATTTCACTTTTTATGGCATGATTAAACATAAATTTATTGATTATTTTATTGGTATTATTAACGGATTTATTTAAATAAAACCAAAATTATATCATATATACATTTATATATTCACATTAACTTAACAACATAATTAAAAATTACATTACAATACACAAATTAACCACAAATTACAAATTCACATCACAGCATCACAAATTACAAATTCACATTACAACATTTATTTTTTCATATACATTTACAAATAAATATGACAAACTATAAATTATACATAAGATAATTAAAAGAACATTACATTCCAAATTATTATATTTATATATTAGTATAAATAAATTAAATTATAGTACGGACCTCTTGAAGTAAGAATCCGATTTATATTGTTGGCCCACATGTCAGTTATCTGAAACAAAATTAAAATTCTATTAATAAAACTAAGAAAATTAAAATAATTACTAATATAATTTAATAAAATAATTTCACCATATTTAATACTATCATAAATTTATAAAAAAATTATTAAGCTTGAAAATATAAAATATTAAAAAAATTATTAGTATATATATATATATATATATATATATATATATACACACACACACACTGTGTGTACAGTGTATATATACATATATACGTAATATATACACTGTTTATATATATATATATAAACAGTGTATATATTACGTATATATGTATATATACACTGTACACACAGTGTGTGTGTGTATATATATATATATATATATATATATATATATATATATATATCCCAAATCAATATATACATATATATTTACAAATTCCTAAACAATCTAAACAAAAAATCAACAAATTTTCAACAAAATCAATCTAAACCAAAATTCAAAAATCTAAACAAAAATTCAATTAAAATCATAATCAATAATAAGGTAATAATGTAAATACCGATGGAAAAATGAAATCTCTGATGAGGAATGAATGCCAGCCGGTGATCGAGAGGGCGGCAGAGAGTAATGGCAGCGGCAGAGGAGAAGAGAAGAAGAAGAAGAAAGGGAAGAGAGAAAAAAGAAGGTCAACAACTTATATTTCATGATTACTAATGGATTACTGACAGACAGCGCCACTTGAATTAAAAAATTCATCCCTAATCCATCAGTAAAAGACTAAAGGAGGTAAAACGCGCGCCTATTTTTCACTTTCGTCGGTATTCCATCAGTATTATTTATAATTTACTGACGGATTACTAACAAAAAGTCTACTACCACGAGGCATTCCATTAGTAAATATTTTAATTCCCGCGAAAAATCTTTTGCATTTATTTTTTAATACGGTCGGTATTTCATCAATATCTGGTTAGATTTATTGACGAAATGTCTACTATAGCAAATGATTTCGTCGTTAATCTGTCAATAAATGTCTTAATTGCCGCCAAAATATTCCCGCATATCATTTTTCATCTGTAATTGGTCATTAAACCTTCAGTAAAATTTGGTCTCTGTCTGTCAGTATATTCCATCCATATTTCTTCAGTAATCTTGCTTTTTCGTCAGTAAATAGTCAGTAAAAAGACAAACATTGCTGGAAAATATTTTGTTAGTATTTTGTCAGTATTCGGTCAGTATATTGTTATAGATTTCAATCCATTGCTAATTTCCATCAGTAAATCGTTAGATTTTTGTAGTAAATTGAAGAAAAAAAAAAGGACATGTTGAAGGAGAAAAAAAAAAGAAAAAAGAAAAGTTAACATGTGTTATAAGTACTGGGGAACACGTAAGCAGGTGCACGTAGTATTGTATATTCAGATCCATGATATAACAACTTTTATAAAAAAAAATAAAAAAGAAAAGAAAATTTTCTTTTTATAGAGTGAAAAGGGAAGGGAGATGATGGAATGGAAAAATATTTAACTTATTAATATTTGGAGAATTAAAAATTAATAATAATGGGCATGGAGAAGATGTGATTCAATTATCAAAATTTGAATTCTTAATTTACTGTATTTTGAGGTGGATATTTGATCACTGAATTAATGGTCTAATAGTTGATTGTTCATGTATTAATTTCTTAAATTTTAATTGCTTTCTATTAAACAATTAAAATTTTAAATATTTAATTTTTGGCATCGAATATTTTTCTTACAGTAAAAAATTTATGAGAAATTTATTAATGAAAAATTAAAAATGTTAAAATATTTACATTATTTTTTATAATAACAATCACAGATTTAATGTGCGACAATCAAAATTTAAAGGCTAAAAAAAATTTATGAAGTGTGATAAATTTTACGACTTAAAAGTGAGTTTTTTTTTTCTAAATTTTCAAATAAATTAGAAAATGTGAACTTAAAATAACACTTAAAATTGAATTACAATACCTTTTTTTTTTTTTGCTAAAGAAAAGAACACTGATATTAATAAGAAGGCATAAAGCCCATGTACAAAGGTAATCAAAGCTTATAAACCAACTAATTGCAGGGTAAATGATCCAGAAGTTAGAGTATGAAAAGCCCAACATTGGGTTAATGCATCTAGGCTTTAAGCCCAATAAATCACAAATACTCAAGTCTATTTTGAAACTAGCCCTAAGGCCTATACAACTTAAATTATAATTATACCCCTATCCACCCTCTCTTCTAGAATCATCTACTGCCTCCCTCAACCCTTTCACCATAGATGGTGGTTGACGAAGGTACTGGAGCATAAAGGGCAGGAACGAAGCTGGATCAAACCAATAACCATTGTACTGACGAAGCTTCATGCTTGCCCATAAATGGAATTTATAATAAGGCCAAAACACACTGGGATTTACTTTTGCTAACCAAATCTTCCAAAACCAACCCATGACAAATCCTCTAACTACCAAAATGAAGCACATAGCAAACTTAACAATGATTTTCTAGTGAGCTTTAAATTTAGCCTCAGTATTCTTTTCCTCCTCCCCCCACTCAACATCCCTAACCAAAGTGAAGAGAGATGATGGTGGTCGGAGAGCCGGACACCGCCAAAGTCAAAGGAAGCAATAATAGTACCCCAGATCTAGACCCAAGCTAAAGCAATAGAAAAGCAACAAAATAACCTATACCAGACAAAATCGACAACAAAATACAAGACACTTTATTTATGCAAAAAAAAAACTAAAAAAGAAGACTGAATAAATATTAAAATCGATGTTTCCCTCAAGTGACTAGAGCCGCCTGAGGTTCCCCTCCTCGGAGAGCCCACTGAAAAGAGCAGAGATAACCCACACAATACTATTTTATCAAATTATTTTATTCACTGAGAGACATATAATAATGTATTTTGAAAAGTAGGCCTTAACAAGATGACATGTCACCATTTAATGAAAAATTGGAAGTGGTAAAAATGGAGTCCCTCATGTCTCACACCCAAGCTTAACACATTTGAGTATAAGTGTCACATCCCAAGTTAGGAGCAATGATAGTTTTAGGGAGTGAGTAGATTTAAGCTTACTGATTATTTGCATAACCTGTGCTTACCAATAATTTAACATGGTGTCAATGCAAATAACCATAATCTAAAGATTTCCAACTTGTATTACATGAACATCACTAATTCAATATTATTCTAATGTATTGGAACATCATGTTCATTATATAGTTACACTAAGTAATATGAAACTTGATATAATCACTATTACCATTAATATTGCCATTTACAGTCTTATTATATACATGCTATACGCACCATAATACCCATGGAGCTTTTAGATTAACCATAACATAATAAATTAGTGTGAACCCTCAAAATTGCACCATTGGGATTTGGCTGCAGCTTAATACTTATTAAGATTAGTGCGCTACGTATATGGCAGTCCCGCTAGCCAATTAGCGGGCAGGGGTCAAAAGGGCAGCGCCCCTTGTAGGGTGCAGGGTAGCACCCCATTGAAAAATAAAATTTCTAAATCTTTCACCTCCAGTCGACTGCATTTCAGTTACAAACCCATAGAATCAAATATGGCTCAAATAGGATCAGAAATGAACTAGAAACAGCCAAAATAGTGAAAAATCATATTGGACCAGCAGTTTGTCGGCGCGCTAGGCGTGCCACTGGCTTTGGGCGGGTGTGTTGGCGGTGGGGCGGCACGCCCAGCCTATCAGCGGCACACCCACCATGCCGCTTAGCCAGCTAGGCAATATAAGTGCTGCCCGGCTGCTGGCACGCTATCGGCTCTCGGTAGCACCCCTTCAGTTGCTCTGTAAAAAGAGCCTCCTTCAAGCTCATTTGACATGATTTTTAAGGCAGAATATCTCATATATTTCTCTATTTATTGTGCTAAAATTCTCTTTGAAATTTGATATTAAAATTTATCATTTCAAAGTTCTTTTAATTCGCATTTATTACACTATTTTGCTAACCTTTTGCTGTTAAGGTTCAAATTTAGGATTCTAAATCCAAGGTAGAGTTTAGATCTGGAGCTAAATTCATTCCGTTCACTAGAAAATCAAGAAAAGCAAAGGTATAATTCCTTTCATTTCAGATCTAGAATTCTCTTTAAGTCTAAAACATAAAAGATATAAAATTTATTAATTTAAATATCAGAATTAAATTAATAAAATAAACTAACACTTTTTTTCCAAAACCCCACATTCGCAAGAAGGAAGAACTATGTAGGGTTTGATTCCTATTCAATAAGATATGCAGGCTGCCATTCTGAAAAGGCATCAACTCCAAAATCTTTTTAATAATATTTTTTCCTTTTACTTTGATTTATTTGTATTACTGCTCTATTTCTGATTTTTGTATTAACTTAGTTGAGAAATGTGTATTTTTCCTAGTACCTATAAGGACTAGAGAAAAGATCTTCTTTATTTCATCTGTTTTAATTTGTAATACTTAAGTAAGATTTATTCTTTACTTATTTACTTATAATTGTCATTTCATCTCACTCTATCATATATAACTATTTCATTTATCATACACAAAAAAATTTCTTTTTAAGAGTTATTTTGTAACTTTTAGTCAAACTGAAGAAAATAATATTTTCTCAATTGTGTAATCACCAAAACCTAATCTTCGGGCCCTCTTTAGTCACTCATGGATTAGTGCTTTTCCATTGGGATAAAATCAAAACATTTTTTTGAGTCAATCAATTTGGATTTTCTTTAATTTTTCCAATTAAAATAAGTAAATTAAAGTGGCGAATCCCCTTTCATATATTCCAAATTACAAAACTCAATTTCCTGAACTCACAGTGAGTTTCAATCATGAAATTTCTCCTGAAAAGCATTTCAATTCCCCTCGATGGACTGGACAGGTACTCGAGTGAGGCATCACAGTTGGCAACTCCACTGGGGACTTAAAATCTTTTTCAAATAAAAGATAAAGTGGATTACTTTTGGTAAAATACCAAGTTTGACTTTAATACGAAATAACTCTTTTCATGCATTACTACATCAGACTCTTTGTCCAAAAAACCCTAACTTCCTAAGAAAACAAAGGGATAGAAAGTAACATCGAGTTGGCAACCTTCCTTAGGTCTGCTTGCCGATAGTGAAATCACCCAGCGTATGACGTATTCTTTAATCCTTTTAGAGGTGTAATGAGTATGCACGTATCATGGGACCCACGCGAGACTCCTTGTCTCACATTTGGTTAGGTATATCACATATTTAGTGTGATGGGTTCCCTTCAAACCACCCTAACCCTTTTTATATAATGATTCATAGAACCTTCCTTTAGAATTGTATGCACTATAATACTAAACTTAGTATTTCATGAAATCTTTTTCAATCATTCATGCATACATGCATGCATAGCTCGAACCTTGTGAAGAGTCCAAAACCTATCCAAACATCTTCACACCCAAAACCCATGGTTCACCTAAACCCATAGTAAAAAAATCCAAAATCATGGTTCACCTAAATCCATAGTCAAAACTGAAAACCCATGGTCCACCTAAACCAATGGTCAATACCCAAAACCTATCGTCCACCTAAACCCATGGTCAAAACCCAAAGCCCATGGTCCACCTAAACCTATGGTCAACACCCAAAGCTTATGGTCCACCTAAACCCATGGTTAACACCCAAAGCTTATGGTCTACCAAAACCCATGGTCAATACCTAAAGCCTATGGTCCACTTAAACCCATGGTCAATATCCAAAACTCATGGTTCACCTAAGTCCATGGTCAAAATTCAAAACTCATGGTTCATCTAAATCCATGGTCTAGTCCTATCCAAACCCATGTCAAACTCATGGTAAAAATAAACCCATCTATGGTACCCCTATCCTTATCCATAATTCTTATCCAACCTAAATACTAACCTAGCCCAAGCTAAACATTGACATAGCTTCATCTTTCATAATTCTTATTGATGCTAAATACTAACCTAGCTTTCATCTTTCACAACTCTTACCCAAGCTAAACACTGATCTAGCTTTCATCTTTCATAGTCCTTACCCAAGCTAAACACTGATCTAGTATTATCCTCAACCATCCTTACCAAAGCTAAATACTGACTAAGCTTCACTCTTATCCTCAATCCTTACCCAAACTAAATGCTGACTTGGTTTCATCTCTTACATTACTATCCAAACCTATGGCCCATCTAAGCCCATGGTATAGTATAATCAAACCCATTATTTGACTATCACTAAACCTATGGTCCACCCAACCTCCAAATCTATGGTACATTCATAACCTAATCGCAAAACCCAAACCATTCATAAATCATAATCCCAATTACTCAAAGCTAAATTCTGACCTAGCCACTCAATGCTAAAATCTAACTTAGCCACCCAAATCTAAAATCTGACCTAGCCACTCAAACCTAAAATCTGACCTAGCTCCCCTAACTAAATACCTACCTAGATAACATCACACACTCCTACCTCATCTTTCCCCATACACCTCAACCTAACCACAAGACACCGTCATCCATTACCATTAAACCCAAGATCCTTAGTTCATCATACCCCACCATAACCATCTTTTCTAAAGATTGATACTAACCTAGTTCCTTTTTCCTTTCAAAGGTTGCCAAGATGTCTTCTGGATTCAATAAAGATGTCATAGATAAGATTCTAACTAAACTGTTGGAGCAACAAGAAGAGATGTTCAAGAGACAAATGACCCAAATTCAGGCCCAATTGCAAGCCCAAAGGGAGGTCGTACTAAATGATGTCCAAGACATGCTAAATCGGGCTGGCATAAATCAAACTCCAAATCCTACTATCTAGAATACACTCAACCTAAACCAAAATTTGGCATCAGTTCAAGCCCATGCTTCTACTTCCTCTACTAAGCCAACCTCTCCATCACTTCTCTCACCTAATATCCTCCAAACAAACACTCTCTCCTATTTAGCACCCACTAAACAACCACAAATCACCTCCTTTCCTCTGGACCCTTCCCAAGGGAGGGAAACCATATGTAATCCTAGGCTTGAAGTCTTCCTACTCAAATTGGAAGCCATGGAAAAGACAGTAAAAAGTATAAAGAAGAAAGAAGACATGGTTGATACAGGCTCCCTGAGCTTATTTCCTAATGCAAGAGTTCCACCAAAGTTCAAGATGCCGAATTTGGACAGATTTGATGGTACTACTTGCCTTAAGATCCAAGATGGAAAAAAAGAAATTATACCTTTGCTTTCCTTGATTTTTAGATAAATGGGATGAGTTTAGCTCCGAATCTAAGCTCCACCTTGAATTTGGAACCCTGAAGTTGAATCTTAAACAGCGAAAGGTTAGCATAACAGTGTAATAAATGCAAATTAAAAGAATTCGAAATGACAGATTTTAATATCAAATTTCAAATAGAATTTTTGCACAAAAAGTAGAGTAGTATAAGAGATTTTTTGCCTCAAAAACTGTCCCAAAGAGATAAAATGGAAGCTCTATTTATAGAGCAGGTGCAGGGGTGCCGCTTGGTCCTAGCGGTGGCAACGGTAGCATGCTAACTGGCTGGGCGGCACTGAAAGCATGCCGACTGGGTGGGTAGCACCACTTCTAGGTGTGCCGCCCATGCCGCCCGATGCGGTGGTACGCTGCCTGCCACCAACTCACTGGATCAACCTGGTTTCACACTATTTTCGCCATTTTTGTTCCATTTCTAATCCGATTTGAGCCTGGTTTGATTCTATGGATTCGTAATAAAAAACTGATCGTCTAAAGGTGAAAGATTCAAAAAAAATTATTTTTCAATGGGGCGCTACCCCCTTGACCCCTACCCGCTAATCGGCTAACGGGATTGCCGTACTGGCTTTGCGTAGCGCATTAATCTTAATAAGTGTCAAGCTACAGTAGAATTCCAAGGGCACAAATTTGAGGGTTCATAGATATACAAGTAAACATGGTAACAAGTGGAACGTGACATACAAGAATTATAGTATCAAATGTTGGATTTAACGGAAATCATCGCATGATTATGAAATGAGAGCAGAGGCTTAAATGCATTACTCCTTTTGTAAATTTGGAGCAGAGGCTTAATTAGCATGTTTGTAGTAGAGGCTTTTTATGAGCATTACTCTCTTGAATACATAAGGCTAATCATAACCAAAGTCTAGGACAATGAAACCTAAGTTTAGGCCAATGAAACCTAAGTCTAGGATAATGAACCACTCCTAGCTAGAGTTCAGAGAATATAACTATCTGGGGATACCTGTGCATACAAAATATGATGTCTTATCAACATCAATCGAAAATTTCTGTTTTAAGGTGGCAATTTAAATTCAAAAAAGTCTTGGTTCCTATTTCTTATGGTTGCAGAAAAGAAACATCAGTAATTGAATAATCACATAATAAGGTTCAATATATTTCATGAATCAATTATATCATTGGTACCATGGAAAAACATAGCATGGTAGCTTAAATATGAAATAGATTTTTAACCCTTAAAATTTTCAAATATAAACATAATAGTATATTTTCTACTCACCTTGATAAATGACCTGTTATTCTCTGAGCACTCTTCTCTTACCTTAAATAAAAGTGAGGATCATTATCTACATCATCTTCTTCTTGTACTCTCTTATGTGCTATATAAACCATCTGTGAGGTCTCACTCGAGCATCAGTCTGATCCGCTAAAGGGAATTAAAATATTCATTTGAGTTTGAACTCATGATGGAACCCTTGGATCCAAATAGGTTGATTTTAAAAAAATTCGCCACCTTAATTTTATTTTATTTGGGAAAAATGGATTAAGGGAAAAACCCAAATTGACTCCAATTAATACCCCAAAAGAAAAGATCACTAGCCTCGAAACTAAAGAGGATTTGGAGATTAGGTTTTTGATTTATTTTGAAAAAATTAGTTTGGCAAATTTAATATAAAATGACTTTAAATGAATTTTATGAACAATTTACATAATGCATGAAAAATTACATAATGCATAAATAAACAAATAAACAAATATTCATTCAAAGCGATAAAGCAATGAAGTAAAGGAAATTCAAAACCACAATAAGGAATACTTCCTCTAGCCCTTATGAGTTTTAGAAAAGTCACACATTCTCCAAAATAATTATAAATCAATAAATAAAGAAAAAGAGAAACAAAACCAACATCATAATAAAGAAAATAAACTAAAAGCAAATATCACAAAGAAAATAACCAATTCATAAAAAGAATATATAAGAGAAGGATTATTTCTTATTTAAATTGGATTTGATGCTTTAAATAAGTAAGCCTACATATCCCTTTGAATGAGAATCAAAATCGATGTAGTTCACCCTTCTTGCAGAGGAGTTAGTTTAGCCTAGCCATTTTATCATTTTCAATTTATTGATTGAAAGGTGGGTTAATTGATTAAATCAAATTGATTACCAAGTTGATAATTAGGTCATATTTTAATTAACAAGTAGAAATATCAATTCAAATCATTTACTAAGTTAATTAAATCATATTCTAATCAATATATCTCAAAATAATGAAAGAAAATGATAAAATATGCAAAGCAAATAAATAATAAATGAAGAGAACAAACTAAGCAATCCTAAGAAAAAATAACAAAATAATATAAAGCAAAAGAAAAATTAAAACAAAACAAAACAAGAAAATAAGAAACTAATAAAAAAATAAAATAAATACCTTACGAAGACGAGGCTTGGCGCCATAGGGCGGATGAAGCGGACAACTGCATCGTAATTTCACCTTCTCAGCTTGGTGGAACAATAACTTTTGAACGGTGACTCAGATGGCATTATTGGGACCTCCTCCAATTGATTTGAGGAGAGCTACCTCGAAACGACCACCCAAATAAAATTTTAAACTAAAAAGTTTGTTCCTTTTGGACCAAACTTGTGAAAATAGTTCACTTGATGCAAAGGCTAATCAAGCAAACTAAGAAGTTAAGAGGTCATAAAAAAGGAGTGGGAGGACCCCTATATATAGGAGAAAGGTTGGAGGAAAGTTTTATGCATTTCCAATGTGGGATAAGTCCACAAAATGAAGAAAAATCAGAAAAAAATGAAAAAACACGACTGCTGCCCCCAGGAAGCCTGCAGTAGCTGCTAATGATTTAGTGGCAACTGCAGGGTCTTCTGTGGTAGCCACTAAGGCTTCTACAGCAGCCGCAGGCCATCCTGTAGCGACCAAGCCTAACTTCACTGATTTTGCAATTTTGGCCTATTTTCACTCGTTTCTCGTCCGTTTTTTGCGATTCTAGTTGTATTGTGTTCTTTATTCAATCCTAGATGATCTAAGGATGATTCAAAGTACAAAGTGATAGGTTTCAACTCTTCATTTCTTGATTTTTTAATTTTGGCTTCTGGAGATATGTTTATCACACCTAAGCATCTCTAAGATTTCAAATGCAATCTGGAGGGTGCAAAATTAAGGGTTCACAGCTACCCCCTTGTCAAAATTGGCTTGATAAAAGGGGATTCTGATGATAGTGAACCTGAGGATGAGGGATGGTAGAATAAACCAAATGGATGCCTGAGTTAGAATCTAGACATGTTTGAATAAAAGTGGTGGAAAAAAAGAACCACAGGGATGCCTAGGTGATTGTTAGTAAATATTTATGGGTGAATGATCTTAAGGCCATCTTAGGATGGTCTGATTAAAAAAGATACCTAATTCTGATTTAAGGTATGGATCCTAAGGTTGATATAGGATGGGTCTAATTAAAAAGAATACCTAATTTAGATTTAAGGTATGAATCCTAAGGTTGTCCTAGGATGGGTCTGATCAAAAGAGATACCTATTTCATATTTAAGATATGGATCCTAAGGTTGTCCTATGATGGGTCTGATAAAAAAAGATATCTAATTTAGATTTAAGGTATGGATCTAAGGCTATCATAGGATGGGTATGATTAAAAGAGATACTTAATTCAGATTTAAGGTTTTGATCCTAAGGCTATCTTAGGATGGGTCTAATTAAAATACCTAATTCAAATCTAAGGTATAGATCCTAAGGTTTTCCTTTATGGTAAGAGCTAAAAATGATGTTCCTGTCTGGTAGGAATGATGACGACTTTGTCTGGTAGGAATCGGCAAAGAGGAAATCTTGTCTAGTAGGAATGATGATGACTCTGTCTGGTAGAAATCGGCAAAAAAGTGATTCTGTCTTGCAGAAATGATGACGATTATGTCTGGTAGGAATCAGTAAAGAGGTGATCATGTCTTGCAACCCTGTTTGGTAGAAATCAGCAAAGAGGTGATCTTGTCTGGCAGGAATGATGATGACCCTATCTAGTAGGAATCGATGAAGAGGTGATCCTCTCTTGCTTTGTGAAGTTTAACATGATAAACCACCTTGATTCAAAGTCTATTTAATGCAAAATGCATATGATTATGTAATGATTGGATACTTTGAACCTGTGAAGGGTCACTTTGTTATGCTAATTTTATTTTTTTTTTTTAAAGAGAAAGATGTCTCCATTTCGGAAAGGTGAATATTTGGGAGAAAAATGCCCTCATTTTGGAATGATAAAGTGGTTTCGCTATTTTGTTTGGATAGACTAGCTTAGGGATGATTGGACCAAGTATGAGGCAGGTTGAAGGGTCGGTTAAAGGCTATCGGTTTAGCCTTGTAGGAGAAAGAGATCGAGTTAATCAGCTTGAAAAGCTTAGTCAAGTATAGCCTTTTGATTTAGGATCGGATTTGAACAACCAACTTAGGGTCATATCAGGTATGAGGCTGGTTGGTCACTGGTTATCAGTTCGGCCTAGAAAGAAGTCGCTTTGGGAAGTTAAGCTAGGTATGAGTGGAAAAGGTCGAGCTAGGCTTAGGTGGGTTTTGCCTGGGAAAAGGTTTGGTTTGATGCTGAATTGGAAAGCTAGCTCAAGGCTAGATCAAGGGGGTTAAGTCCTTAGAGGTGATTAGGTCGAAAGGCTAGGTCAAGTTTTGGGGAAGGTCAATTTGTCAAGCTCGTCATACAGGAGTCTTTAGTCAGGTCTAGCAATTAGCTTGGTCAGTTATGGCCTTCTGGTTTGGCTTTTAGGGGAGATCATCCTGAAGGCTAGGTCAGGTTTAGCCTTGACTAGGGTCATTTGGAAGCTCAATCTAGTTTGGCTTTGTAAGAGATCATATTAGATGCTTGGTCAAGTTATGGCCTTCTAGTGAGTTCATTCGAAAGGCTTGGTCAAATTTTATCTTAAGACTATATCAAAGAGATCAAGTTGGGATGCTAGACCTAGGAGGCTAATCTTGGCTTAGAAGAAAAGGTCAGGCTGGGCAATCAATTTGGAAGGCTCAGTTAGATTTTGCCTTAGAGGAGATCATGGACTTTATAAATGAAGGCCTTTTAGGAGCGGGTTTCATGGTGACAGCTTTCGGTCATATGCCACTTGATGAAGGATTCTTTGTTTAAACTTTATGATGAAGGCTTCTAGATTTGGGCTTAATTGCGATGGCTTTTAGTTTTGGACTTCATGGTAAAGGCTTCTAGGTGTTAAGGATAGTTTTCTATGAGCGTCTTTTGGATGGTTGGCTTTGGCTCAAGCATGGTGCTATAGATTTTGATTACAAGGATACCATAGGCTCATGGATAAGGATTTGCCCATTAATATGATTGCATCAAAATAGTTTGCGGGCCTTAAGAGTCTTTGATTCTCAGGGATTATGTGTTTTACCAATGAGGCTTAATCTTTCAAGGATAATGAGATGTTTGCCAAAAATGCATGAGATGGGCCTTGACTGATTCAAGTCTTTCTTAATCAATCTTGAGGATGATAGGCTTTAAGAAATATGCCTCAACTTCTGGTTTTGCCAAGGAAACTAGATTCAAAGATGATGAGTCTTAAAAGACTTGGGATTTTTAGTTCTGCCCATTATGAGATTTTGCCAAGGAAAGGGTGGTATAGTGTTTGAGCTTTAAAAAGATGATATGATTTGCCAATAAGGCTTAGGATGGAAAAGTTAGAGAATGGTTTGAAGGTAGGCTGAAACTTCTGAAAAGAATCATGGAGATTCTATGATTTTGCTTTTTGTAGCATTAATCATGGAAAAGAGCAACTCAAGCTTTTCTTATTATTCAAAATTGAAGAGACTCTTGGACTGACACTTAATTGATTTAACTTGATGACACATTGACTGCACTGGTTAGAATAAAGAGCCCTTAGAAATGGCTAAAAAGATAATGGAATAAGACAACTTAGGGATCATGTTCCTAAATGAGAGATAAGAATGTGAAGGTGGGAAATGTAAGGTATTATGCCTTAGCTCTTTGAGTTATGTGACAAGACAAATTCGACAAAAGTTGACGATTTAGGAAGATATGCTCCCATTGTAGGAGAAGAATGTAGAAGATAGTATATCCTTAGAAAATGAACCTCTGGTGAGAAAAGATGACTTTGGAGACATGAGATGAGATGAATTAATTGAAGATGGTTTGACAACTTTAGACATGAGGGAAGATGACTTGGATGAGCTTTCTCTCTCTCTTTCTCTCTCTCTCTCTCCTCCTCTATTTTTTTTTCCTTTTTTCCCTTAGCTCTAACTTTTGTCTAAGCTAGCATTTTGGATTTTCAACTTAGTGAACTTGAATTAGGAGAAAACATTCCACCATGATTTGCTATTTTTGTTTATATTGAGAGGCTTTGACCTTTGAATTTTGAGTTTGACAAAGGTCTTCTTTGAACTTGTTGCCCTTTGTTGAGGTGCATCATTTGATTACCCAATGTGCAATAGGTAATTACATTTACTTACTCTTTGTGCTTCAACTGTCTTGATCTTCTTTGATTAGGAGTTGGTGAAGTGATTATTGATTTGAGAGAATGAGGACATCTCAAATTCTGATCTATGCTAATTGTGGTGGATTTAATCTTTACCCCTCTTTTCTTCATTTTCTTTTTTTTTTCTTTTTTTTTTCTTTTTTTTTCCTCTTTTTTTTTCTTCTTTTTTTTAAGCTCATCTATGTCAGACTAAATCAAGGAAAATAAGAAAGTTAATGCATAAATAATGAAAAGAAAATATAGATGCATTGCTATAAAGGAAACTTTATTATAAGATAATAAAAAGGGAACTGATATGGTTGACAAAATAAAATAAAATAAAATAAAACAACAAACTCTAACTCAAACTTAGACTCGGACTTTGAGGCTTAAGCTTAGACTCAGACTTGGATTTGGAATTCAACCTCAGACATGTCAGATTAGCTAGACTTGAACTCCTCCATGTTATACCACTAAGGGTTAAATTAAGGTCTTGGGTTTTGTTTTAGGAGGGATGATGTCACCACTATCAATCAGATCTTGGATTCTATATTTCAAAGCTTTGGATGCATTGATTTGGTGCCCTACTCCTTGATGATATTCATAATACTCATTAGGGTGGTAGCTCTTTAGTAAGGGGTTAGGAGCGACTCTTGGTTCTAGGGGTTTTATCATTCTTGCCTCCAAAGCCTTCTTATAAACCACTACTAATGGAACTTCTAAATCTATGAAAGCCCTTTGTTGAGATTTCAAGGGTCGCTTGCTGGTTATGGTAGCTACCTTTATAGTCTCCTGCTTAACATCAATAAGGGGAGTGTAGGTGTCCATATCCTTCCATTCAATAAACATAAAGGGTGTGGAGGTATTGCTTTTCTTGCTTCTTTTTTCCATTGTGGGGGTTTGCTCGAGTGCATCAATCTTGAGCTTCAAAGGTCTTTTGATAGCAAAAGAGGTAGGGTTTTCCTTGCTTTGAAAAGGATTCAAAAAAGAGGCAAGGTTAGTATCCAAGACTGATGACATGGCTGAGGCTAGAATGTTATTAGTGTTTAAGATTGAGGATGTAAAATTATGAGTCATGTCAATGGTAGGTGCAGCATTGATGGGCGGCTTGGTTCAATATTCCTCTCACTTCATCGATGATGAGTTGGCTTTCGAAACTCAAAGCATTAGTGAAAGCAGAAGTAAAATGGATTAGGGGATTATTAAAACTGGATTGTTAGATGGATTAGGACATTATTAAAACTGGATTGTTGGCTAGCTAAAGCCTAATTGAAATTGGCTCGTTAAGCTTTCTAGGGTAGAGATAAGAATAACTTAAAGGTTCTCTTCTTCCCTCTTGAGTAAGTTGGTTGGAGCTTCCATGTCAGTCAGGCTTGCCATTGGTACCTTGAAAACTAAGTCAAAGAATAAGGTAAGTGCTTGG
Organism: Reutealis trisperma; assembly: GCA_947687605.1. Lineage (NCBI taxonomy): Eukaryota > Viridiplantae > Streptophyta > Magnoliopsida > Malpighiales > Euphorbiaceae > Reutealis > Reutealis trisperma. Next base: position 214,793 of record CANTUT010000159.1, on the reverse strand, counting down.
GAAAGAAGCAAGAAGATGGGCATGCAAACTTTTGAGGAAAAAGAATCCTTTTGATGTTGTGAGCTAACCACATTTGGGCTTTTAATGATTTCCTAAGGTTCCATAGCTCAAGGTCTCAAGATTAAGGTATCAGGTTAGACTAAAGGTATTGGACTTAGGATAGTGTATTGGGCCAAAGGTACTGGGCTTAAGGTAGTATATTGGGATAAAGGTATTGGGCTTAGGGTAGTGTATTAGGCTAAAGGTGTTGGGCTATTAAGCCAAAGGTATAGGGCTTAAGGTAGTGTCTTGATGATTAGGTTAGTAGGGTATGGGTAAATAGGAGGGCAAAGTGTTTTAGGTTAAAGTTTTGGGTAAAGACATTTTGGATAAGGTTAAGATAACAGTGTTTGAGGATAGAGGTGTTTGAGGCCAAAGCTAGGGAAATGGGGTTTTAGGTTTAGGGCTAAGGTATTGGCGTTTAGGTTAAAAGCTGAGGCAATGGGGTAAGGTTTAAGGTAATGGCTTAAGGTTTATGGGGGCAAAGGTGATTAGGATAGAGGTGAGAGTGTTTAAGGTTTAAAAGTGAAGGTGCTTGGATAAAAGTGAAAAGTGAGTATGTGACCCTTCTTTGGCTCAAGGTATAACCTAAACTAGACATGAATGCATATTTTGTTATATAATATGGATGCATGATATGCATGGGAAAAATATTTCATGAGAATGCAAAAATATAAGGTTCTAATTATGGTACATATAACCTAAGGTCAGGATTTAGGTTCATTATATGAATTTGGGAACCTGTCACTCTAGAGCAGCAATATACCTAACCACAAGTGAGTCAAGGAGCTTTGCATGGGTCCAACAGTACATGCAAGCTTATTACACCTTTGAAAGGATCAAAAGATTCATTGCAGGGTAGATGATTTCACTATCAGTGAATAGACCCAAGGAGGATTGCCCACTCGATGTTACTTTCTATCCATTATTTTCCTAAGAGATCTAGGTTGAAAAGCAAGGAGCCAATGCAAATGATGTATGAAAGTCATTTCTATATTAAAAGTGCCAAACTTTGATATAAACCAATTAGTAATCCTCTTATTTCTTTTGTTAAAAAGAAGGTAGTTCCCAGTAAAGTCGCCAGCTATGAGGCCTCGGCCGAGCACTGGTCCGATCCACTAAAGAGAATTGAAATGCTCATTTAGGTTTGAACTCATAATGGAACCCTCGGGTTCAAATAGGTTGATTTTGAAAAGAGTCACCACTTTATTTTTATTTTATTTTGGAAAAAAGATTAAGGCATTGACTCTAATTAATATCCTAAAAGAAAATATCACTAGCCACAAAACTAAAGAGGATTTGGGGACTAGGTTTTTGATTTATTTTGACAAAATTAGCTTGACAAATTTAATATAAAACGAATTTCATGAACAATTTACATAATGTATGAAAAATTACATAATGCATGAATAAACAAATAAATAAACATTCATTCAAAGCGATAAAACAATCAAGTAAAGGAATTAACTTTACAATTCAAAACCATAATAGGGGATACTTTCTCTAGCCCTTATGAATTCTAGGGAAGTCACACATTCTCTAAAATAATTCTAAAGCAATAAATAAAGAAAAAGAGAAACAAAACCAACATCATAATAAAGAAAACAAACTATAAGCAAATATCACAAAGAAAAGAACCTATTCATAAAAAGAATATACAAGAGAAGGATTATTTCTTATTTAAATTGGATTTGATGCTTTAAACAAGCAAGCCTATGTATCTCTTTGAATGGGAATCAAATTCCATGTAGTTCATCCTTCTTACAAAGGTATTAGTTTAGCCTAGCCATTTTATTATATTTCAGTTCATTAATTGAAAGGTGGGTTGATTAATTAAATCAGATTGATTACCAAGTTGTTAATTAGGTCAGGTTTTAATTAATAAGTAGATATATCAATTAAATAATTTACCAAGTTAATTAAATCATATTCTAATCAACATGTCTCAAAATAATGAAAGAAAATGATAAAATATGCAAAGTAAAGAAATAATAAATGAAGAGAACAAAGTAAGCAATCCTAAGAAAAAAAATAACAAAACAATATAAAGCAAAAGAAAAATTAAAACAAAATGAAACAAAACAAGAAAATAGTAAAATAATAAAATAAATACCTTACGAAAATAAGGCTTGGGGACGTAGAGTGAATGAAGCAGATGACCGGATCACAATTCCACCTTTTTGGCTTAGCGAAACAACAATCTTTGAACGGCGACTCAGACGACATTTTCGGGACCTTCTTGAATTGATTTGAGGAGAGCTACCTCGAAATAACCACCCAAATAAAATTTTAAACTAAAAAGTTTGTTCCTTTTGGATCTAACTTGTGGAGATAGTTTGTTTAATGCAAAGGCTAATCAAGCAAATTAAGAGGTTAAGAGGTGATAAAAAAGGATTGGGAGGACCCCTATATATAGGGGAAAGTTTGGGGAAAAGTTTTATGCACTTTCAATGTGGGATAGGTGAACAAAATGAAGAAAAATAAAAAAAAATGGAAAAACACAATTGCTACCACCACCAATAATTTAGCGAGGCTTCCGTAACAGCCGCAAGCCATCCTGCAGTTGCTAGGCCTAACTTTGCTTGTTTTGCAATTTTGGCTCATTTTCACCCGTTTTTTGCGATTCCAGTTGCATTGTGTTCATTATTCAATCCTAAATGATCTAAGGATCGTTCAAAGTACAAAGTGATAGGTTTCAACTCTCTATTTCTTGATTTTTCAATTTTGACTTCGGAGATCTGTTTAACACACCTAAGCACCTCTAAGATTTCAAATGCAATCTGGAAGGTGTAAAATTAAGGGTTCACATTATCGTGTATGAAATGAAACATACTCATCATTTGATCTTAATTTAACTAAAATAAGAAATCATAAATCTAGACTTACCTTACTAACTGGGCTTATAAGATAAAAAATAAAGGAAGACAGATTTTTTAAGAGAAATCTAACTTAGATCTTTTGCTGAGTTCTAGTGTAAAATGGCTATGTATATTTACTTTATAGTTTGAGAGCACTGTAATTGTCATGATCCAATTTTTAAGGTGCAATGTTCCTAGGATATGGATAAGCATAAGGCCACTGAAAATATGTAGGACCTATACCTACTAACAATCTAACCTAGTATCATGCAACTAAGCCATAAACATCTCATAACATACCCAAGATCTGAACCTCTTAGTAAATTCATCACATACTTAGTGATCTATAGACATATTCCTTATGAATAACATAATATTTATCAATTAACTCATACATATTTCTCTTCATATCATGTCTTTCATTATGTTCATCATACAAATATCTTTACTCTTTTTCATACTCATTAAACAGATGAACTTAGTGCATATAATCAATAACAAAATCATAACTATGACTTTTACCATATACAAATGTTGATCACATTAAACTCAATGAGATAAATTCAATGAGTAAATAATATACTATCACACTTGTGAGGATAGGTATTCAAAGCCAGTTCACAAGGATGACACATGGTTCTTATTACATAATAATAACTCATGATTAGGATGAAAAATGATTAACATTTGGTAATGGTAGAAAAGAATACAAATGAGACTTATAACAATAGCACATGAGATTTGAAAGATTCTTGGTATTATTAAAATTATAATTGATTGAGATAAATTTGACCAAATAAAAGAGAATGTATTTGAATTGTGATTTACGTGTAATATTGATGTAAAGATGATTTAAGGGTGATTTAAAGATGATCTGCCTCTTGAAGGCTCACATGCGAGGTATTTATAGACAGTATCTTAATACATGATTTGGATAAGGATTCCCAAAAAGGATTGAATTTGGATTACTTATGTACATATCCGTTTTGGAATTGGATAGCAAACTGTGGGTTTGACCAGTAGTCTGAATCCTTTATGATCATGGACTTTTAAACATTTTTCTTTTTAGATTAGGCAAAAATAGGAACTCTCTATGGTCATTTTTTGTCCCTCATCAAAAGCTCCCCATTCCCTAGTTTGATCGAGTTTGCCGAAGAGCGTACTAGGGATTAGATAATTTGTAATATGATGTACCTCGCTGACTAGGCAATTTGCTGCACCACTTGAAGCTTTCGCTTGATGTGTTTTGCCAATTGATATGTGTATGTGTGTGTGTATATATATATATAATTCTTACATTTTTTTTTTAAATATAGGTTTGAATTGACCTAAATATCTTTAAATAATTTGTATTTCAGTCATTAAAACTACATCATTTTAATAATATATTTTTAGTAATTTAATTGAGATTACCAGAATGTCCTTTAGTTTAGTTAGATAATTTATAATCCCTTATTATTTTATTGAGGACAAAAAATCATTTTGTATCCTTAATATATAATATTAAATCTAATTCTAAATTTTTCTCACTCTCATTTTGTCACTTTGCTTAGTTCTCTCTTTTCTTGGTGTCCATTTCTTTTCTCCTTAAAATCACTCTTTTTGAACTCTTAACAAATTCTCCATTTTCAAACTCTCTAGATTTCGTTCTTTTTTCTTTCTAGATCTTCTTTCTTTTCTCTGAATTTTCTTTTTTTTTTTTCTTTTCTCTGAATCTTCTTCTCTCTCTAGTTCTATAATTAAATATGTTTTCTTTAAATTAATATTGTTCTATGGTTTTCCCTTTTGCTTTTCACAATTTTGAGTGTAAAAATGGCAAAGTAAAGATGTATTTATTATTTAGATATTTCATGCTTATTATATTTGAAATTAATATTATTTGTGACACTTATTTCTTTTTTTTATTAATATTAATTCACTCCATTTTATTTTTACTGTTCCTTACATAAAATAATTGTTCAAATACACATAAAATAATTATTCAAATACACATCTTAATATCATCTCATTAAATTCAACAACTCATTAGAACACTATATTCTTTAAAATTTTAGCATTTATAATTTCATATCAAGTAATCAAATTAAATATCCTAAATATAAAATAATCAATTATCCTAAATTACTATTTTTTTTATTATACAATTTCATTTTATTTTTAAATCAAATATCTTAAATTTACACACATATTTAAAAATAATTTGATAATTATTCGGGTAATGGGTTACCCGTGATTACCTGAAATCCTATTGATATGAGAAACATGTTTGAAATTTAATACTCAAATAAATATAGATAAACATGTATCTTTTTTAGTATAAATAAGGGTATTATATTATTCTATCTATAGTCTACCTATTGTCATTCCTAGTTGGCTTTATCCTTGGTTCCACTCTATATTATATATATGTATTTTTTTTTTTAAATTTAACTCTAACTACAATCCGAATACAATATTTTATAATATTAAATATAATTTTATTCTCACTCAATAAAAAATGATTAATAAATATATTTTTATCAATTATATTTGCAGTAATAAATTATTTAAAATGTTATAAATTCAATATCAAGTTAATTTATTTAATTATTAGTGGGAAAATAATCAAAATTTTCCGATATCACATCATCAATTATTAACCTTTTCTTATTAATATTAAAAAAATAATTAAATATCTGGCTAATGATTATATATATACATATAATAATTGTATTTACTACTAATTTTATCTAACAATTGAAAATTTAAGAATATAATTATTATATTTATTTTCTTAGAAGCACTATTATAGATTGCCATGAATACTATATTGAAATATATACTAAAATAAAACTTTAGCTCACTATTTTCTTAAATTTATATTTTATTATGTACATTCCACTGAAAATGTTGTAAAATATTTTAACCTCAAAAAAAAAAAAAAATTGTAACACAAGAAGATTTAGATTGCACTAAAACCGTTGAGTGTGCTAATTACATCATTACATAAGAACTAATTAATGGAAAAACAGAAAAAACATAATATATTTTAAGCTATCCCCATTAACTTAAGATAATTTAATTAACTGAAAGTGAGTCCATCCAATCGAAGATGACAACAGAGTTCTTTGCTTCATATGCGCATGGCTATAGGTTTAATCATGTTGCCACCATATTAATTATTCTGGAGATCATATGAATTAAGAGACATTAATTAATAATAATCTTCCCTTAGAGATGGTATATGCTCCTGAATTATTATCTTTAATATTAGAACAAATTATTATAACACTTCTAAAATTTATCTTAATTAATCTTTATTATCTTAATATTATCATGTTATAATCTCTGTTATTTGTTAATAGCCAATAATTTAATTTTTTTTTATATCAAATTAAGAAATTTTTTACTGAATTTTAGTCATTGATATTTTAATTTAAATAACACCTTAATTTTCAAAATTTGAAAATATAATATATTTTAATTATTTAAAAATACATTATTTGGAATACTTTAATATCTCAAAATTTTATATTTTTCATTAGGTTAAATAAATTATTATGTTATAAAATATTTTAATCCCTAAAATTTTTCACATTTCATTTAAGTTTATTTAAGAACTAAAAGTGTTAATTAAGACGAAATTCAATATTGTTATAATTTACACTCAAAATGAGCCAAAAAGTCAATTAACAACTACTCCTTTTTTCATATTGGCAAAATAAAATAAATAAAAAACATAGGTACTGACTTCGCAGAGGCAATGAGTGCCATCGATATTAAGTGAAGGTAATGAGTGCCTACTATAAAATTTGCTACTTAATTTGATGATAGAGTTAATACGTATTCTTTTAAAATTAAAAAATTACTCCTCATCAAGTTAACTAGCAAAATCTATATTAGCAAATGAATTTTATAATGGAATAAGGTTCATATTATACCTCTGGTATAGCAAAAAAAAAAAAAAAAAAATTATATATATATATATATATATATATATATATATATATATATATATATATATATATATATATATATATATATATATAAATTGACACATTTTCTTTTATAAGTCGTATATTTATTATTGATGTTTTTAAAATCAAATATCGCGCTCCTTTATTTGATATTCCCATTAAGTTATTATATTCGCCATCTCATAGGGCCTATTGTGAGATTACATGGACAATTGAAAGGCAGATCTCTCTAAATTAACTCATTCCGCATAATCCCAAAATTTATTTCTGATATTTTCTTTCTCTTTTTCTCTTTCTTACTCTCTAAAATTGTTATCTTTCTTATCCTTTGTTTGGATAGGATGTAGGGATGGGTAATTAATGGAAGGGTAAGGATGAGAATGAAAGGGAAAAGAAGGAGAAGTGTACGTGGCAACCTTACCTTTGTTTGGGAGAGAAATAAGAGAGGAGGAGTAATTAATAGAATGGTACATTTTAAAATTACAAGAATAACCTTATAATTTGTATATTTAAAACAAAAGAATAACATTATTTTATACATTTACCATATTAAAAATTTTACTAACATCCATTAACACTTATATAATTTAAATAATTCATATATTACTTTTTTTTTTTTTTGTATAAGCATAAAATATGAATAAATTTAATACCAAAATAATCTTATAACTTAAAAATAATATAAAATAAATACATATACTTAAAAAATAGTAATATTGTTTTATAATTAAATTTTATCTACCTCTCTGTATTGACATGTAAGGGAGGGTAAGCCTTACCCTCCCTTTCCATTACTTACACCCCTAAAAATTTTGTTACATTCTTCCCAAACAAGGGTACAAGGGTGCCCTTCCATTACTTACACCTCCCTCCCCTTCCCTACACCCCATCCAAACAAGGCGTTACGCTTCCTACTAATAAGCTGTTGTAATTTTGCACATGTTTACTTTAAACTATAATAAGAAATTAACCAACAACCACACTAACTTAGAGCAAAAAAAAAGTCATATCTTGAGATTTCGTCTAGTTTTCTCCATTTTTTGTCAATTTTTCTATTTGTTATTGAGTTAATTTGTTTGTTTTTTGGATTATCTGCAAAGAAGAAGAATATTCTAATTTTGAATCAATTGATGAGGCAAAACTACAAAAATATGATGGAATGTGTTTCATGATTCATAGTATTTAAGTCTCTAATGATTGATTTTCCTTACTTTCTTCTTCTTTTTAGATCTTTAAAGTTTTTTCAATTCAGAAATTGCTTTTTATTTTTTTTTAATTTGAAATTAAAATCAGATATAATGAGTAATCTTAATCAGTTTGTGTTTTTTATTTAACCGTGATTGATGCTCCATTTTAGCACACTTTGACCTCTCTTTTAATCAAGTGGATAAATTTGGAGAAATTTTCAGACAATAACTTATAAGGTAATGATTTTAGAAACAAAAAATAAATTATGTGCTATCAAAGCTTTACACCAACAATCAGAGCTTTATAAATTCTTAAAAATGGCAGATTTGAAATAGAAAAGCCATTGAGGAAGATGTCAAATGCGTTTAAGGAGCTAGCCGCCACTTTAAGCTCTCAATTTGTTGATGTGCACTGGTTCTCTTGTTTCTCCTCTATTTGGTTGCTTAGGCATCATCTTTAAGTTTGTTGAGATGGATTATGTTGCAAAGGTAACTTTTCTTGGCTTACTGAGAAAATTTCAATTTTTTTTTTAACTTTGAAATGGAAAAAGATAAAAAAAAAATTATTTTATTTTATTATGATAACATATTCATGATCTTGTTGATGCTTCGAAATCGATTGGGTCTTTGCAAGCTTTACTTGATAGAGATATGAAAGATAATTGTGTGAGAAAAGCTAGTAGTCATTCAAGAAATTTTTCAAGAATAAAGCGTGGGATTGACATGGTCAAAGTGCTTTTTGAGCAAGTTCTTATCACAGAGTATGTCTATATCTAATGGTATTTGTTGCCCTTTCACTCATTTGCATTTTTTTGATCCTTCCAATTGACTCAAATTCCTTTACTTTATGATGTGGATTTTTTGTGATTAGCCAATTATTAACCTCAGTTTGGGTTTTATTGCTTCTTACTGCTTTTGTGTTTGATGACTTGAGAATTTTGATGGCAATGAGCTAAATCAACTGACATGGTAGAATTTGTATATCCTCTATGATGAGAAGTGAGATCCAGATTTACAAATTCAGATTTGCAAAAGTTGAGAAAGCAAAAGGGAGAGAAAATATCTTAGAAAAAGTGAGATTGAGGAGAGAAAAGAGAAAATTTTTATAAAGTAATGAGAGAGAAAATATCAAAATAAAAATAAGTGTTAGTTTGAAATGAGTTAATTAGAGGAGACTTTTTCTGTTGTTTTTCTTTCAGTGCCTTTCAATTGTCTGCGTAAGACTCGTAATGGGCCCTATAAGACAGAGAATAGAAACCTTACTGAAAATATTAAGTAAGGGGCAAGATGTTAGATTTTGAAAACATCAAAGGTATATCTGCGACTCAAAAAAAAAAGGTATCGATATGCACTTTTTGCTATACTATAGGAGTATATTTGAACCTTATTCCTTTCATAATAGAAGTAGGAGTGTGTGAAAATCGAATTGAACTACATTACTGAACCAAACTGAACCGTAATTAGGATTGGGTTTAGCGAAAAGATTAAATCGGTATGGTTCGGTGATAAGATGATAAATAATGGTGATCAATTTGGATTCATTGCTCTAATAATCGAACTGGCAGAAAAACTAAAATTATGAAACTACATCATTTAGATATGGTATGTATTGACATGTTTTATCCTAAATCTAACCTAATTCCCTCATTTCATTGCCAAGCCGTCGCCTCCCTCGCTTTGTCTCTCATCTTTCTCTCAACCTTATTGCTTGATTCTTCTTCTGATCTTCGAAACTCTTTGTGTCTTTCTTTCTCAGATCTCACTAATCTTACTTCCAAACACCTAATTTCTTATGAAATTAATCATCAAATCTTCTTTTAATCAATTTTCCCCTTTAAAATGTTCAATTTCTTCTGTTTATTTCCATACTCTTTTGTTAATCTTCAATTTTTTTCTTTGTTTCTTTTACTAAATCCCTTTTATGATCACTACACCACAAAGAAAAAAAAATGTTTTTTCTAAAATTTCAAAGTTCCAGTTACCCATACTATCTTTGACAAATTATCTGGTAATTTTAATTTACTTTTTGTTATATTTTGTTTTCGTGGGTTATGTGTGTGTAGATCTGTATTAGAACTTCAATTTTTCCTTATTTTGTGGATGCATGCACAGATCTATATGTGAAGGCAGAGTATCTATAAAGTTTTTTCAATTATTCAATATTTGAAAACATGAAAGGTAAAATACCCTAATTTTCCATTCTGAAATTGGGTAGAAATGTTAGTGTTTATATTATTTTTTGGTTTTTTATAGTTTTTCCCAAATGTTTGTTTGTGAATTTTTTTAATTTTTGTGTTTTCTCTAATTTGCCTTATTTTTCATTCTAAAATTGGGTATAAATGTTAGGGTTTATATTACCTTTTGTTTTTATATAGTTTTTCCCAAATTTTTTAATGTTAATTTATTGTATTTTTGGTTTTTCTCTAATTTCCCTAAACTTCTCCTTTGTTTTTTAAATTAATAAATTTCTCTAAATTTTAGGGTTTTGATTTAATTTTGTTGTTATATTGTTCCTCCCAAATTTTAAACTATTAATTTCTATACATTTAGAGTTGACTTTAAATTCCTTATTTTTTCCATCTATTTATTTCATTTCTGGAAATGTTAGAGTGTTAAAGTGATTCTTGAATTCTAATTAAATGTTAATTTTTTTTTATTTATTCTTGTATGTCATGAGTCAAGTTTGGAACTTGGATTTTTGGATTATGGTTATGGAGACAGTGATGTACTATTGGGAGACAAAATTTTGATCAAATAGAAGAACAAAGATATTATTTCTTCTTTAATTTTTACCTTTTAAATTTTTTTGATGAATAGCCATTTATTATTTAAGTATGAGTATTTCCATATTTGGATTAATAGAAAATTAATTAAAGTTTTTGTTATTTGTTTAGTGGTAGTGGAAGTGTGTTGGCAAATGATCTACAAGGAGCTAATTTGGTTCCATTTGTTGCTTGCTTCTTTTGGTTTTGTTTTTGAGTAATCTCCAATTCAGTAATTAATGTAAGTTCTTGCTTCTAATTAAATTTGTGTTAACTATCAGTGATTTGTTTATATTTCTTTTTTGGTAATTAGTAGTAATGTTATTCATTATTTTTTTTTAATTTTCATATATCTTCTGTTGAGGGAGCTGAGACTAGTTGTGGTATCAATGCACCCAGTCCCACTCCCAATATGAATGCTTCAATCCCTCAATTAGAAGCAACTGGTTCTACATAACCAAAACTAAAAAAGAGGAAACCCTGGAGTTAAGATCCTAATATGGGATCACTATACTAAAATTAAAGATGCAAAAAGTAAGGCTTATATGGCCAAATGTAATTATTATACAAAAGAATATGGTTATCATTCTAAGGCTAATAGCACCTCCACTCTTAGGCACCATATGTTAAAATGTTTAATGAGCCTACATAGTAAAGATACTAGGCAAGCACTTTTAACATTGTAACCTGTTGTCAATGCAAATGAGAGTGATGAGAGTAGGATGAATATAGGCACTTGGAAATTTGATCAAAAAATCATTAGGTCAGCAGTTGCACATATGCTTATTTATGGATAAGTTCCCATTTAAGTTTGTGGAAGGGGAGGAATTTAAGACATTAATGTCAGTTGCATGCCTTAGATTTAAAATTTCCTCTAGAGGGACAACACTAGGAACTGTTACTAATTATATTTAGATAAAAGACTCAAATTGAAAACCTTTTTTAAAAATCATTGTCAAAGAGTCTCACTGACAACTAATACATGGACTAGTATATAGAGAATTAACTATATGAGTATTACTGCTCATTTTATTGATGATGAGTAGAAATTACATAAAAAAAAAATTATATTTTTCATACCTGCCAGTAGTCATAAGGGTGAACATATCGGAAAGACCCTTGAAAATTATTTGCTTGATTAGGACCTTAACAATATATTTACAGTAACAGTAGATAATGCTAGTTCTAATGACGTTGCAATTACACTCTTTAAGAAAAGAATTTTAAATTGAGATACTAGTTTATCTCAATGCAAATGTTTGTTCATGAGATGCAATGCACATATAGTTAATTTAGTAGTAGTTGATAGTTTAAAAGATGTTAACCCTTCAGTCAAGAAAGTTAGGTATGCTGTTAGGTATATTAGGGATTCCCATGCTAGATTAAGAAAATTCAAAGATTTGTGTTTTTCTTGACATTTCATACAAATCTTCTCTGTGTCTTGATGTATCAACTAGGTGGAATTTCACCTTTTTCATGTTGTAGAAGACATCTCTGCATGAAATAGTATTTGATAAATTTGATGAGAAAGAATCAAATTTTAGTACAGACTTAGAGGATATATCTCAATTTCTTAATTGGAATTATTGCAAAAAAAAGACTGCCTTTCTTGAATATTTTTATAACATGACTTTGAGAATATTTGGTTCTCTTTATGTCACCGCAAATACATTTTTCAGTAAGATTTCATATTTGCATGTCATATTAAATAAGATGACATCTAGTGATGATCTGAAACTTGTTGGATTGGGATCTAATATGAAATCTAAATTTGAAAAATATTAGGGAATCTAGAGAAAATGAACAAGTTATTATTATTATTATTATTATTATTATTATTATTATTGCTAATGTTCTAAATCCATCTGCAAAATTTGAATGTAGTATTCATTTAATAAGATGTATGGATCTTATGGGGGTGGGAGCTTATTTGGTGCTGTCAAAAATGATTTTACTTTATTTTTCAATGAATACAAGTCCATCTACCAACCTAAATATATTGTTAGTAGGTCTCAAAATAGTCAATCTGCTTCTTCAACCCAATCTGATGCTTCTGATGCATTAATAAGGCCAATGTATGTGCTTAAGCTTAGGTTTAAACAACACTTATTGGAGATGGGCAATAGTAGAAGTAAAAAAGTAAGTTTGACATTTACCTAGTGAGTCTATAATAGAGGATAAGAACCTAGATATTTAAAGTGGTGGAAGTTAAATTCATCAAGGTTTCCTATCCTCTAAAATGCTCAAGATATCTTAGTTGTTTCCATATCCATGGTTGCATCAAAAAGTGCATTTAGTATTGGTGGAAGAGTTCTGGATTATTTTAAGATTTCTTTAACTCCTAGATTGGTCGAATCACTGATATATACCTAAGATTGGCTAAGGTATCAAACAAGCCTATAATAATTGCAAAGGCTTTAGATGAATTGGAAAACTTTGAGAAAGAGAAATGTATTGAATCTTTTTCTTATGTTTTATTTCTTTGATTTCATTTATGAATTAGGATGATTCAACTAATTGTTTTAATTTTATTTTTGCTTTTTCATATTTGTCAAATGTGGGAATTGCTCATTCTTGAGTTGCCATTCAATTTTTGGCAATTGAAAAGTTTATTTCATCTCTTTAGTTATAATCTTTACTTGTAAATTATAATTATTCTTTTGTTAATGGTAATTGTGATGGTTATTGAAGCTATGATGAAATGACATTAAGAAATATTTAATTTTCTTTGTTGTGTGTCATGACGTTAAGTTGCAGCCAATTTAAATTCAAAAAAATTTGGTTGTTGGGCTCCTTAATAGTTGAGTAGAAGCCATTTCAGCCTATCTTATCTAAATTTTATTATTGTTTTGCATGGCAACATTTATTTGCAGATTTTTTATCCTATTCTAACTGATATCTTTTTGGACAGTTGTCAACTTGAGATATTTGGATATTTGTCTTGTCCAATGTTGTTTTGAATTCTAAGCCTCTCCATTCAACAAGAACAACATAATTGATGCTCTTAATTTTGTTGTCCTTGTCGATATAGGACTTTTCCACTCTGCAATCTTTTAGTTCTAGTGTTACAAACCTATGAATGCTCTGCCTAATCATCCTTTTAGATAGAACAAAACAACTTTCATAAAAAACAAAGCTGTTCGAGCAACTACTTCCCTTATACGTTCGGGAATTGAATTATTATAGGAAATAACTAGTTTGAAGTTGATGAGGGTGACCAAAGTAGGAGCTAATGATGTGGATGCTCAAATTGCAAAGCAAAGCGGATATGGATGGAAGAAACAAAGTATATTTTGGGATTTACCATATTGGAGGACTAATCTGATTAGACATAATTTAGATGTCATGCATATTGAGAAGAATGTGTTTGAAAATATATTCAACACAGTAATTGACATCCCAAGGAAAACCAAAGATAATGTTAAATCTAGACAGGACTTGAAACAGTTCTGTCTCTGTAAGGAGTTAGAGATGGATGAAGTGTCTGAAAAATATCTGAAAGCAAAATATGTGTTCCTTAAGCAGGCCAAACAAGTCTTATGTGAATGACTAAAAGATTTGAAATTTCCTGATGGATATATATCTAATATGGGTCGATGCGTTGATATGCATAAACTAAGATTGTTTGGGATGAAGAGCCATGACTGTAATGTTTTTATGCAATGCTTGCTTCCTATTGCGTTCCATGAAATTTTGCTGAGGGATGTCTGGCAACCATTGATTGAGTTGAGTTTATTTTTCAAAGAACTCACTTCAACACTTCTTAGGGAAGAGGACATGGCGAGGTCTGAAAATACCATTACACTCATCCTGTGTAAACTGGAATGCATTTTTCCTCCAAGTTTCTTTGACTCCATAGAGCATCTACCAGTACATCTTGCTTATGAAGCTCGTATATTGGTCTAGTTCAGTACCGATGGATATATCCATTTGAGAGGTAAAATATTTGCCATTTTAATATTTACAATCACATCCATTCATTTATACTCAAATATCATAATCTATGACATTTACCTGCTGTAGATTTAATGGACATTTGAAATATAATGTAAAAAATAAAGCAAGAGTTGAAGGCTCCATTTGTAATGCATACTTAGTTGAGGAAGCTTCATCATTTTGCTCTTATTATTTCGAACCCCATGTCTATACAAGGCATAGGAGAATAGCTTAAAATGATGATGGTGGAATGCTTGAAGGAGTAAATACGCTTGGTATTTTATCAATATTCACTCAACCAGGGAGACCGTTTGGTCGACCTAAAATAAGATTGATGACCGACAAAGAATATAAGGGGGCTCAATCCTACATTCTTCTTAATTGCTCTGAAGTTGCAAAATACGTTGAGTAAGTTACAACTTAATTAAAATAACTCATTCTTCATCATTCTGCATAGTTTTCTTTCCATTTTACTTACTATTTTCCTTATGAATGAAGCTTATACATTGATATGTTGAAGCAAACTGCGTCGAATATATCAACAATTGATATAGACAAAAAATTAGAGATAAAATTTGCACATTAGTTTCATTCATATGTAAGTATAATGTAGTACTATTACTTAAAAAATTAATCTTAAATTTCTATCCTATACAATCAAATTGATATGTTTATTTTTGTCATAGGCTACTGATCCTACGAATAGAATAACAAATCAATTCATTATTGATCTGTCCAAGGTTCTGTTACGATATGTTACGACCTATCCTATTTACTTCGTGAATGGTTACAAGTTCCATACTGAAGAGTGATGTTTGGGTAGGTTATTAATAAATAGTGGGGTATGTATAAAGGGTTCCAATTATAGTGAGAATGCATTTGACTATTATGGTCGATTAGCAGATATAATGCAATTGGAATACCTTGCACTTCCAATTAAGAGGATTGTTTTGTTTAAGTGTGAATGGTTTGATCCAACGCCAAATGTGGGAATAAAAGTTCATGAGCAATATAATCTTGTTAAAGTCAACCATAACCGGCTATTCAATAAATACGAGCCATTTATACTGGCAATGTAAGCTTGTCAAGTGTATTATGTTTTTTATCCAAGTCTACGATAAGATAAAGCAGATTGGTGGGCACTATACAAGATTAAAGCTAGATTAGTCGTAGAGATTAAAAAGGGTAATGAAATAAATACTACATCTGAAGAACTATTTTAAGACGACGAAGTTGATGAGCCTATACTCAAAGTTAATGATGATGAGCCTCCTGCAACTTTAAATGATCCTGACGAGCCATTAGTTGAAATAGATGACGAAGATGATAATGATACAGATGATGAATCTGAATTTGATTCAGATGTCGAGACATCTGAGGAAAACATAGACGAAGATGAGCTCAAAGAAATAGATTCTAAATAAATGTATTGTGTACTTATTTCCCAGGAATTGTACATGGATTTTTCCTAATTGTGCAAAAGAATATTATTTTTACATTTATAATGTTACATTATATTTCAAGGAAGTCATGTTTAACTTGTGTTGTAATTTTTTTTAATATTTACATTATTATTCCGCGATTACGCCATATTAATTTTTTGGTATTTTATTTGTGTGAATGTACTTTTTATGTAACATTAAACAATGAATGAATTTATTTAACTTTACTAAATATATAGATGTCGACTTTGAGATGTGTATCGACTCCTAAAGATACTCCTAGTAGCAGTATATCGACATCCCAAAAACGGCATCGCTCACAGGGAAAGCCTGCTACCACTAGTGATCTTCCCACTATCCTTTCTTCTTTACCATTTTTCTCGCCTTCTATACCACCTACATTCACCCTTTTCATCGTCACCACACAAATCCCTTTATCTATTCCTGCTCTTATGTCTACTACTTCATCCACTGGTCCTATACTTTCATCACCTTCCATTATTCCTTCTTCCATTTCCCCTCCATCCACTATGCCTTCTTCTATTACCCCTCCATCCACTGTCCCTTCTTCAGTTATCTCTGCATCTACTATTCCTTTTGTTACCCTTTTATCTACTATTCCTTCTGTTATCTCTCCATCTACTATTTCTTCTGGTACCCCTCTATCCACTGTCCCTTCGCCTATTTCTCCATCTACCCATCCTTCATTTTCTACACCTACTACCATTAACTCTACAGTAGCTCCTACCACTACTTTAGCTCCTACCACTGCTTCAGTTTCTGCCACTGCCCCACCAATCTTGCTTTCAGATTCAAGGTGTAAGCAACATCTCACACTGCAGGGAGATGTGTAAGTACTATATTTCTTAGGGTAATTCTTAATTTATAATATCTTGCTTTTCATTTAACAAACATTTAAGTTTTTTAATTGTGGGATGTATCTGCTAGATGTGACGCGGATGATTTACAAGATATTTAAGAACCAGCTGAGACCTAAAGGCATGCATTGGAAATCAGTGCCTTAGGAGACGAAAGAGTTCTACTGGAAAAAGTTTCAGGTAATGATAATTTATTAGATAGAATTTGAAATTATATATATATATATATATATATATATATATATATATATATATATATATATATATATATATATATATATATATATATATATATATATATATATATTCTAAAATAATAAATATAAAAATAATACATAATAAATTATATGTTATATATAATACTATATTAAAAGATATTAAGTATGATAAATATAATAATATATAATAAACTGTAATAATATATAATAAAATATAATATTTTGTTAGTAATATGTATTAAATGGATACATACTATTAGAAAATTAATTTTGTATTTTATATATTAATTATTATTTATATACTAACTTGTATTTTTGTTTTGATTTGTTTTTTTTTTTTTTGCAGAAGTATTTTTACTGGAATCTCGCTATATCAGAGATGGTGAAGATACTCTTTTTTAAGAAGGCTGCAATTCGGTACAAGAACTTCCTCTACAACGTCAAGAAAAAGGGGAAGAGAGAGACGTGGATCCCTTAGGAAACATGGGATGCTTGGAAGAAACACTGGGATTCTTTGGAGCGTAAGCAGCTATCTTAGAAGATATCCATGAATAGAAAGTCAGAAAAAGGCGGTCCAGCGAGTAGACCGTCTAAGCATACTGGAGGGTCTATCCCTACTGCGGAGCATGCCAGAAAATTGGTAAGATGTCGATTTTTTTTATAATAAGTAATTAAATCGTACGTACTTTAAAATTTATTTATTTTTTAAGTTATTAATTTCATAATTTTTTTATTTACTAAATGTGGGATGATACTTTTAATTTTTAATAGAGAAATGTCTTGGTCCAGACTCTACTCCTGAGAAGATCTTCGTCTGCATCCACACGAGAAAGGAAGACCAATGGACCTTTGTTGACCAGTGTTTCCAGCAGATTCATGTAAGTTTTAATTAGCAATTTTCCTATTAAAGTACATTAAAAAATTTAAATGCTAACTACTATTATATTGGAAACAGGAGGATCTCAAAATCTTCGTGAGTAGATATCCCAGCCGGCTCCCAGATTCGCTGAGCTAGCTCATGTAGATGAGTTTAAGTTATACTTCAGAGCTATTGGGGGCTGGGAGAAGGGACGAGTCTGCGAAATGGGTTTGATGGCTTGCTCATTTGGACATTCCGAAGCCAGTTCTTCCTCAGCTCCACCACTGACACCGTCGCCTATAGCTGAGTATATGCAACATGAGATTAATAGGCGAGTAGCTCAAATGTGGGAGGAGATGTAACATAAGATGCAGCGAACAGTATAGGAGCAGGTCCGACAGCAGGTCGAGCTGCAGATGTAGCAGTTCTTCTCTAGGTATTTTGCTGGCAGTGTTGCTCCTCCACCTGTTCCACCACTAGCTTTTACTAGTTCTGATAAGCACACTTCAACTGGAGATGCTTCTATTGTTGCTGTTGATGCGTATATAGTATATTCGAAGCATGACTAGCATCATACCGAGGGCCACGAGGAGAATGATGCTCAGGAGTATGATTAGTTATTTTTTTAGTTTTTTTAGTTTAGTTATTTGTAATATTTATATGGTGTACAGTATATTATATTTTTTATAAATAATATTACGTTTTATGGAATGCAAAATTTTTATATTCATATTATATATTAATTTATAATTTTCTAACTAATATATATTATATAAAATTAATTTATTAAATAATAAAAAATTTATTAAAAACTATTTTCAAATTTACTGACAGATTACTGATCAAAAAGATTATTAAATTATTTTTTTTATATATTACTGACATATTTTAGACCATTTTATATAAAATAATATTTTTATGTTTATTTTACTGATGGATTATTGACAGTGAAATTAAAATATTATTTTTTACTAAAATTTACTAATAGATTACCGACCGTTTAGTCATAAAATATTATTTTTTATAATTATTTTACTAACAGATTACTGACCGTCTTATTAAAATATTATTTTTGCGTGAAAATTACTAACAGATTACCGACCATTTTGTTATAAAATATCATTTTTTTAGTTTTTTTACTGACGGATTACTGACAGTAATGTTAAAATATTATTTTTAATTGAAAATTACTGATGAATCATTGACCGAAAATATTATTTAATTATATTTTAATGACGGATTACTAACAAATTTTGGTTTTTAGCGACGAATTACTCATGGAATAGTAATATTTGTAATCTTTTTTCGAATAAAATTACCGATCGTTTTTCATAAAATACTGATCGAATTTCGTCGGTAAATTTATCGACGGAATATTTTTTCCGTTGCTAATCATTTACTGACAATAGTTTTAACAACGGATTGTTTTCATTCTTAATTCGTCAATAAATTTATTTACTAATGAATTTTTAATTATTACTGATATATTTTTTCGTCGGTAAATTAGTGAATTTTTGTAGAGATTGTTATAATTAATAACTACTCTTTACACTGCACGTGGTTCGAAAGATGGCGAGGATGATAATCGTCAAAATCCGAGCTTATAGGTTTGAATGCTACTACCTTTTTTTAATATAATTAATTTATGATTTTACTAAAAAATAATAATTAATTTTATAGTAAAATTTATAAATTTTAAATGAAACTTGATTTCGTATAATGATTTAAAACACAAAACAGATTATTTATAATTATAAATTAATTTGGGGTTCACAATTTTTCTTTATTATAAAGATATAATTTTTGTTAGATTTTGATTAATAATATTTTAATTAAATCATAATTTAATATTTAAAATTCAATTTTAATGTTTAAAATTTACTATATTATGAAATTCTAAAATCATTTAAAAATTTTCTACTTTTTATTGAAGAAATATAGATTATAGTCTAGAAATTTATAAATTAAAAAAACAAATTAATATGTTAAGAATAAGTTCACAGGAAAAATTATACATTTCATCATTCATAAACTAGATATTCATTACTATTAAATTATAGGTTCATAAGTAGTATAGTATAAATTTATTGAAAATTAATTATCAAATATAATTTTTATAATAATCATGTTTACCATTTATAAGTAACATAATCATTAAATATTGCTTACAAATTCACTAAATATATGGTGTAAGTTTATTATCTGTGAACTATTATAATTGTTTTTTGATGAATTTATTACCATTGCTAAATGAAATAACTTTTTAGAAATGAATATGCACTTTATGCCAAATAATAAATCTGTCATTGTGTTTCAGTGAATTTTTAGCTATTCTCAAATGAACCTGCAGTTTATACACAATGAACCTGCTACTCTTGCGATGATATTTCATTATTTGTAAATTAGATATTCATTACTATTAAATTATACTTGGACTTAAAAAATATACAATATCATATCACTAAAATTTAAAATTTTTATAATTATTAAATGTAAGAAAATGTTTTGTTTATTATGAGTCAAAGTAATTCTTAAAGATAAATTATTTTATAACTTGAGTTATTAAATATTTTATAACAATTATTTTAAGTAGTGAAAAGATCTTTGGTATGTTAAAAATGTTTGAAATAAAAAGAAATTATTAGTAAAATTTGATGGCACAAGAGACATGTAAAAATTATATTTTGATAGGAGAAACAAAAAGATTAATATATTTTTTATTATAATGATTCAATTGCAAGTATTGCCTGAAAGTATTATGCTCTAAAGACAGTCAATTTTGGGATATAATAACATTATTCATGTGATTTAATAAATATTATTTTGTCAATTTTATCTCTAAGCTTAATATTAATGTGCTTATATTGATAAAGCCTGTAGAATATTTAATTGTGTAGAGGAAATCATATGAGAAAATGATGATGATATTCCTGTTAAACTATATAGATTATATTCTTAAATATCTCTAATCATGGTATTAATAAGATTAGACATTATAAAATACGGAAACACTAACACATATTATGTCACTATTTTGTAAAAGTAGTAGTTGACCTCAAGACTATGTTATAGTGACGCTTAGACAAATATGTGGATACTTGTTGGAATGAGTAAGCACATTGAATTGACCCGATTAAGAGATAACAAATGGATAAAACTATTTAAGTGCCATTGTTCATATCTCTTTATGACGACTTTATATAAGTATCCTTAGACTTGAAATTATCATAGTATCTTATATATAGATTATAGTACTTTAACTCTAATGGTTGTTGCCTAATATGGGTTACTCATATCATGGAAATTGGGCGCTATATGAAGTATGTGATGAAGATTATGTATAATCAATTAAGGATTATCACTCCTAATAGTAGGAGAGTTATATTCCATGGCCTCTTATAGGAAAAGGTAATTCCAGATCTTTTGCTAAAGTGATCAAAAGAAAATATTATGAAAAGAGTTTCAAATATTTTTTTTATAAGAGTTACAAATTTCAGAATCAAGAAACAACATTAATTTTCATGAGTTGATATAATTTCATACTCTTGACTAATATAGAATATAAGTTATAATAAAAAAAATTTATTACATGACAAGTCGTGCATGGAAAAGTTATAGCCATAACCACACAGTATTCTACATTATTTAGGTGGTTATGAAACATTATTAAATGTCAATCTTAATATATAAATATGAATTAATTAATTAGTGGAATTAATGATAAATTAAAAGAGTTTTAATAATTAGTGGAATTAAGGATAAATTAAAAGAGTTTTAATTTATCTAATTTTAATTTTATATTAGAATTATAATTTATTTTATTGCCAACGTAATGGAAATTTAATGAGTCATGTACAATAAGACAGATATTGAAAATATAAAATAAATTAATCAAGTAGGGATTTTATTGAAAAGTATTTATAATTTTAAGGACTAAATTGAACTACTAAAAAGGTTTGATGGCTGAATTATAATTTGTAATTCATTAACCTTGTTGGACAAGGCATAATTGGCTTTATATGAATGCCATGCTTTGGGGGAAACGTGGGACAACCAAGTTTTGAAACCTTGAAGCCGCCGATTATAATAGCAAAAGACAGAAAAGATTCTTTCAAACTAGCACTCGAATTTAGTGATCCAAATTTATTCACAAAAAAATTATTTTCTGCATTTTTTTAAATATTGTTTATGTGAATTTTTCATTATTATTATTATTATTATTATTATTATCCAATTTAAATAGCTTATAATTTGTGACAATTCAGTTAAAACAAACAATAATTTCAAGGGAAAGTTTTAAGACTTATGACAAACAATAATTTCCTAATCTTTATATGAATTATGTGTTAAATAATTAAGATGGTTCATGGTGAAAAAAAATAAAAATTTTAAATTATTACATTGCATATGTATATGATGCATGATTTTTTTTTTATATTACTAACAAATAAAAAAAAGTCAAAAATAATTTAGCAGGTGATTTCATCGATTCTCGTGGTCCTACCAATAGCAATTTTTTTTTTGCCAAAATTAGTCCTATCATTGTTCTATTGCTGAAATCATTGCTCGTTTAACAAGTGATTCACGCCGCATCATAACAATTTTTTTTTTTAATAATTATCTCAGGTCAACAACATTATGTGGACTTAGATATATAATATAATTCACCTTGTTATAGTAGTAGAAATAATGAGAAAATCTTCTAAAATATTATCTAACTTCACTAGTAAAACAATAATGCAGTGCTCTAACCTACTAAATAAATAAAAAAACAAGGTCAAAGGAGGCATAGTAATCCAAAGCTAGGTGGGGGGTCAAATGGACGGCAGTATGAAACCTTCGAAGAACATGGGCCCTTAACAAAGACAAAGCCATATGTTATTTGAAACTTTAAAAGAGAAAAGCACGTGCACATTCCTATGGAGTTGATTCTGTTCCTTTTAGCCTTCGTTTTTCCTAAAGTAGTCTCTCTTTTTCAAAAAGAATCAACTGTTTACTGGACCTTAGTTTCTCATAACAAATAGATAACAATAATGATGATAATGGGAGCTTAGGTGGCTGAAAATCAGGGTTATATAGGCTTTGTTTCAGGCACGTGTGTGATGGGTTGGTGCCCATTCCCTCTTTATTTGACTATAAATACAAAAATGAAGGGGCGTTAGGACTCTTATTTTGACCCTAATCTTGGAACTCATTGACACAAACACCACACGTGATTGATTCCGAGTCGACAAATATTTGAGAGTTTCCGCTTTAGCATTTTGATTTTTATTTTATTTATCAAATTAATTAATCATTTAGGCTAGTGTCATCTATTACTATATACTGCAAAAGATAAGGGTTGCACTGTTCTTGATGAACAGTGCAATTCCTATCTTCTTATATATATACATATATATATATACAAAATTACCATCTACTATCTTCTATTACTATATATATATATATTACCTTTTTTTTCCTTTTATTTTTTTTCAATACATTAGCTTTTTTTTTTTTTTTTTCATATTCTTTTTTTTTTTCAATATTTATAAATTTACTATTTAATATCTTCTATTACTATATTTATGTAAAACTTCAATTTTTTTTTTCTTAAAGGATAGTCTAATCATTTTTTTCATTTATATATACAGATTAAACAACTGATTAAAATTGAGATAGAGAAATTTAAGAAAATGAACAATTAAAAATCAAAAAGAAAAACAAAATAAATACATTCTCATTGACAGGCATGATTTAAACCATAGTAGTTAGAAACAATTTTGTAGCTTTGATTTGTGCTGTATAAAATTGTTCTTTATTTAGAATTAAGATATGAAATAATATAATCATAATTAGGGTTATCATATTTTTTTATATTAGGGCATATATATAATTTTTAATTATAAATAATGATATTAAAAAAATTTCATATTATCAAGTTTTCGTAGCACCAAAATCTATATTAAGGATCCCCACAGGGGGCAAGAGGGTATTTTTCATCTTTGCCCTGTCTCTGTAAATGAAGAATAAATTTTTTCCATTTCCGTCTCCACAATAGAAAAATTGGGATTCCTATCCCACATAGGATAAATCTCATGAAAAATCGAGAATTTTCTTACTTTTATTATTTTTAAAGATATTTTAATTATTTCATATAAATTTAATAAAAAAAAAGTAATCTAAAAATTAGACGAAAAATTAAAATATTTGATATGAATAAAAGTCAAGAACTATTTAATTAATTTTTTAAAAAAATTATTTTTTAATTTAGTTAAATCTCAAATAGTAATTTATCCCCAAAAAAAATTATAATATTGGGATGGTCAAATTCAACAGGAAAATTATCTGTAGATTATCTTCCAAGACAAGCGCAGAGCTGTAAATAGAAACAGAGGACTTTTTTGGTTTTTTGGCTTTTGTGCTGAAAGAGAAGCGTAAAATGCCTCCCAATTGTTGCACGTGCTCTTGACGTAGGGAATGATTGTGTAAGGATGATTCATGTATCATTCTTCCGATCAACAGCCAATCATAAACTTAATTCGCTGCTGCAAAATATAAATTTTATTAGATAATTAATTTCTGTATTTTCTTTTTTTCTTTATTAACACTATAAATTAAAATGTTCATGTCTGGAAAAAGTGTTTTTTTTTTTCCCATTATAATCATACATTGTGAAACTCCGGTCAACAAATAACATAAATAAGTAATGATTTTATATGGTTTTATTATCTCATTTTAAAGCTTCCTGCCTGAAAAATTTATATGGTGTGCTAATATATTTTAAACAAAAACGGATGCAGAATATAAATGGGAATGGGTTAGGAGTAGTCCGGTATGCAAGTTTTCGAAAATTGGCAAGCGATTGAAATGTGGCAATGTAAAAATGAAAAGTAAATAAAAAAATAATGTGTATATAGTATAACTCATTTAAAAGCAAATTATTTTAATTGCAAAGTAATTGGATTTAAAATTTACAAGTATTAAATTTAGACAGCAGAATATAATTAAGACATGAATTATTTTCTAATTGGGTGAGGCTAACTACATATTTTAGTAATACTAATATATATATATATATATATATATATATATATATATATGTAGAGCCCAAGTCAGCCTCTCTGTCCGCCCTTGATTTTAAAGCATTTACTTAATGAGACTAGCTAGTAAAGGAAAATCCCAATATAAGTAAATAGGCTAATAAGCAATTAACTAGTGTGAAACCCAGATTATTATTTTCTATATATTCTATTAAAATTATTAATTATAACTATGTGTAAAGTATACATTATAGCAATAGTTATTCCTTATAATCATATATAATAATTAACTTCAATTGAGAGACAGTAGAGCTTAGATGGCATATTATCACACAATTAATTTTTTTTTCTAATACATTATTAATATTTTTAAAAGAGAAAAGATTAATATAGTAATTAAAACTTTCAACTGTAGAATTACTGATATAATGACAACATAATCAATATATTTAACACAAGATAAAATGTGATAATGCACAATCTCTGGCTTAACTTTCAGTTATTATCATTTATTAATATATTTTGATGCTTTAATTACTGCAACTTTGATTATTGTTTGAGAATTTTTTATAGGATTTGTTTGAACATTTGATGGCATAAATTACTCCATAAAGTTAAAAAGTAAATTCTCAAATGATAAGTTTTTTCTTTCTATTTTTAATATTTTCTCCTTCTTTGATTTGAACCACTGATTGTGGTACTAGGAGTAAGTCTAATCCCATAGACGTATTATTAAAAAAATAATTATAAAAAAAAAAAAAAAAAAAAAAACACCAATTATGAAAATGGAAAGATGACCATGTGAAGTGAATCAATTCTGTCGATTGTAAAGGGCCACCATTGAAATTAAAATGATAATGTTTGATGGAAAAGGGAAGTAAAATTCCAAAAGGTGTCGAGTGAATTGTTTCTCCACTTACCGTCCAAATCTAAAGAATCATGACATCTCATCCTAACATAGCAACAACAATAAATTTGATTTGGCTCTAACAAGTTAGCCATCGAGTATTCTGTTGACCTAAGTTATTTCAAAACTTAGTTAATTTCTATTTCGATTTTGTCAATTAAATTAAAATTATCTAATATTTGTGTTAAATGTTTATTTTGCAGATAAAATATATTAAATAAGTTAAAATTTCAAAATTTTAAAAATTCTCTCAAGTCATGAATTTGGCCTATGAGTTGCAACTAAGATATAAGAATCATGATCGTGACCATAAATCATGACCGTGACCCACTCATCACGACCAAGACTATCAAAGGCCAAACCTTCAATTTTCTTCTTCGAGCGACAGTGGATATCGCGATCGCAACCAAGGGCATGATCCAGGATTCGCAACCGCGACTTTCGTACATAAGCCCACAACTCCAACGGATAGTTCAACCACTAACTAGAAGATGCCACATGTCAACAAGCTGTTGAGATCTTTGAAGATCACGACCGCAAAAATCCCATCTATAGTGCGAAAATATTCTCACGACTGCGAGTAAGGCTTAACGACCGTGACACTATTTTGATAGAGCATTTAATGCAAGATTTTATAGTTGTTATGAAGATTTATTTCCCATAATCTTTATAACGGGAATTTATAAGGAGAAAGCCATAAATACTCCCTCCAAAGACCCTCATAACAAGATAAAACTTTCATTTAAACCAACCTCTTGCAAATTTATTTTTTAAAGCCTTGACCTTTTAATTGTATCTATTTGGTTATTGTAAGAGCATTGATTACTCAAAAGGGTCGAGTGTTAGCCATTGAAACATAGGTTGGGGAGTGAGCCTTAGTGTGAACTCTCAAATTTATACCTCCAGACAACCAACACTTGATTATGAATTCGTAGAATCAAACCGGGCTTAAATCAAAGCTGAAATGGGTGAAAACGGACCAAAAATCGCAAAATGGGCGAAATTTAGCCTACTGTTGCAAAAGGCCCTGTGGTTGTTGCATGCTGACCTATGGCTGCCACAAGGCTTCTGGCGACAGCAATTGGGTTTTCCATATTTTTTTCATTTTTTTTTCATTTTGTGCACTTTTCCCATATCGGAAGTGTATGAAACCTTCCCCCAATCTCTCCCCTATATATAGGGGTCCTACCATTCTATTTTCTTCACCTCTGAACTTCTTGGTTTGCTTGATTAGCCTTTACATCAAGAGAACCATCTTCATAAGTTTGGTCCGAAATGAACAAACTTTTAGTTTAATTTTTTATTTGGGTGGTCGTTTCGAGGTAACTCTCCTCAAATCGATCCTAGGAGGTCCTAAATACATTGTCTGAGTCACCGTTTGAAGGTTGTCGTTCCGCCAAACTGAGAAGGTAGAATTGCGATCCGATCGTCTGCTTCATCTGCCCTACGTCCCCAAGCCTCGTCCTCGTAAGGTATTTATTTTCTTCTTTTGTTATTTTGTTTTCTTTTGTTTCATTTTCTTAAGATTGCTTAGTTTATTCTTTTCATTTATTATTTATTTGCTTGGCATATTTTATCATTTTCTTTCATTATTTTGAGGCATGTTGATTAGAATATGATTTAGTCAACTAGGTAAACAATTTGAATTAATGCATCGACTTGTTAATTAAAACCTAACCTAATTAACAACTTGGTAATTAATAATTTTTCTTGTTTAATCAATCAACCCACCTTTCAAACAATGAACTAAAATATGATAAAATGGCTAGGCTAAACTAACCCTTTCGCAAGAAGGGTGAACTATTTGGATTTTAATTTCTATTCAAAGAGATACGTAGGCGTGCTTGTTTAAAGCATCAAATCCAATTTAAATAAGAAATATTACTTCTCTTGATGTTATTTTATGAATTAGCTCTTTTCTTTGCGATATCTACTTTTAGTTTATTTTCTTTATTATAATATTGATTTTGTCTTTCTTTTGTGGTAATTTTCTTTAATAATTGCTTTAAAATTATTTTGGGGAATGTGTGATTTCCCTAGAACCCATAGTGGCTAGAGGAAGTATCCCTTATTGTGGTTTTGAATTGTAAAGTTAATTCTTTTACTTTATTTATGTTTATCGCTTTGAATGAATATTTATTTATTTATTTATTCATGTATTATATAATTATTCATACATTATGTAAATTGTTCATGAAATTCATTTTAAGTCATCTTGTATTAAATTTTCCAAACTGATCATTTTTCTGAATAAACTAAAAACCTAGTCCCCGAATCCTTTTTGGTTTTGAGGCTAATGATCTTTTTCTTTGGGATGTCAATTTGGGTTTTTCCCTTAATCTTTTCCCAAATAAAATAAAATTAAGATGGCAACTCTTTTCAAAAATCAACCAATTAGAACCCGAGGGTTCCATCGTGAGTTCAAACCTAAATGAGTATTTCGATCCTACTTAGCAGAGGCGAGACCTCACACTTGGAAAACTCTTATTTAGATTTGAGTGTAAGTCTTTGTAAAACACTTGGTTGGGTTTTAGAGTTAGCCTTCTCAAAACTCTTGTTTAGGTTAAGAGTAAGCCTTCGCAAAAACTCTTGCAAAATTTAGTATGAGTCTAGACATTAAGTTGGGAGTGAATTTAGTAAAACTCCATGGATAGTAGAAATACTCAATAGTGTGATTAGGAGTGGACGTAGGATCAGTTGGATCCGAATCACTATAAATCTTGTGTCTATATCTTTCTTTCCCTATCTCTTTTCATCTAAATTTTAATTTTTTTATCAATTCAACCCTCTTCTTAGTGCATAAGGGTAAACATATTCAATCCATGATACTTGGCATTTGATTAAAAATAATAATAAAAGTCAATTATATATATGCCACCTTAAAAAATTATTTAATATTATATTGTTATTTTCCATTTTTCTTGATATGATAGTTATGCT
This sequence comes from Reutealis trisperma, assembly GCA_947687605.1. Lineage (NCBI taxonomy): Eukaryota > Viridiplantae > Streptophyta > Magnoliopsida > Malpighiales > Euphorbiaceae > Reutealis > Reutealis trisperma. The sequence goes on along the minus strand of CANTUT010000159.1, from coordinate 185,789 downwards.
TGGGATATATAGGGGTTGGTTTGAGCAGTTTGTAAGTAATATCTTAGATCAAACTGATATTTTTGGTTCGATAAATCTTTAAATTGAAAACAAATTAAAATGACGTCAAATCAATAATTTTATATTAGTTTAGTTTAATAAAAATTATATCAATTTCGGTTTAAACTAAATTAAAATTTATATTAATTTTAATTTTGAAATGATTTTCATTAAACACTTATTTTAACTTCTAAAAATTGTAAAAAATTATATATATATATATATATATATATATATATATATATATATATATATATATATATATATATATATATATATATATATATATATATATATATATATATATATATATATATATATATATATATATATATATATATATATTGTGTGTGTTTGGAAACATCAACCTTAAAAGCTAGTTGTTAAAAGCTTATATAATTATAGGAGTGTCAATTTCAAAAGCTAACTATTAAAGTTGGAAAATCCAGTTATATATCAACTCATTTAACATCTTATATTTAATCAATATATAATCACTCTCAAATATCTACTGAGTTTAAGTCAACATTTGACAATCTTATGGTAATCATTGTTCGGATCACCTGAGAACATAGTCCATAATTTTTCATTTCTTGTTCATTAGTTCTTCTTTTAATCATGGTTTTTAATATGATTATCTTTGATCGAATTCACTATGATACCATGTAGAAATATTGAGAGATTATACAATTATGAGAGTGCCAACCTTAAAAATTAGCTATTAAGATTAGATAATCCAATTATATATAAGCTTATTTAATACCTTATATTTAATCAATATGTGATACTTTAATACTCTCCCCTCTAGTGATAATAGGGTATTCAAAGTGATCATTTAAAATAATTAGAATCGGATCAACTAGCAAAATAATAAGTACTAGGTACTCGAGTAAACAGGACCATCATACTATGATATATTGTTAAATTTTTAATATAATTTTGAGAGAACTAATTTTAAAAGTTTTGAGAATCTTTTTCTATTAACCACTTACATTTTTATATTTAATCAATGTCGAATATTCTGATATATATATATATATATATATATATATATATATATATATATATATATATATATATATATATATATATATATATATATATATATATATATATATATATATATATAAGTTAATTATGATAAATATGGAAAAAATTTAACATGTTATAAGGCAGTTTTAATTAAAATAAATAAAAATTAATTAAAATGATCAATGTAAAAATTAAATTCCTATAATTATCCTAATAAATTTAAAATTTGATAATATTACTACCCTGTAACAATGGACGAAAAATTTTAATGGCTGCCTAGGTTTGGATTTACTATTTTTTGCTTTGGGATCTCATTTGTGAAATTTGTTCAAGGGCCTAATTAATTGGATTTCTACATTTTTCATACTAGTAATTGTAAGTGACCGTTTTTGTTATTTTTTAATAATTTCATACTCATACACAATTGCAACTAAATTGTAAGATTAAAAGTTTTAAATAAAGTTGAAAAACACACAAAATTTTGAATTTTTTTTTTATTATTAGGCCTAAAATCAAATTTAATTATAAAATTACTCATATCAAAAATATTTTCCTCCAGAAACTCTTTTTCTTTCACTTGTTTTTTCCAGAAAAATGATTAATGTACTTTGATATGTGCACCTTATAAAAGAGTAGAAACATCATTACTGGATTATTTCATTACATAATTATTTAAGATAAAATTAATGAAAAAGTATTTATTTGATATTTTAAAAAAATTCGTGTAATATATATATATATATATATATAATCCTTAAGCTAAGAGAGTATTTTGATATATTTTTGTCACCTAAGCATGTTGTTAGCTCAATTACAATTGATTTTAATTATTTTATTTTATAATATTAATGACTAATTAATGTCTAAAATTATTAATTTAAGGGTAACAAAATTTGTAAGGTTGCATTAATTAATTAAAGTAAAAATTTATTGAATTTGTTTTTCTTAATTTTTTTATACATCAAGATAAAAATGAATTTTTTTTTCCAAATAAATATTTGAAAGTCTAAAAGTTCATATTTATTATTTTCTGATCATCCTAAATCAGCTAACTCAAGGAGAGCTATGGCTTGCCCACCTTTTTTAATATATCCAAAACCTCTTCATCTGTGCTTCACGTCTTGAGTTTATTTGGCGAACACCGACCCCAAGTGGCAAACACCCACATATGAACGATTCTATATCTCTATGACCTCCACTTTCGAGATTTTGGGGAGCACGTATCTCACTCTCTCATGACTTAGTTGCCCCGGATTTCAGGGACTTGCTCCCCAAGTCCCTCGCTATAAATATCCTCATACTAGAAGAGGACAAGGTACATTTTCTAAAGGATAAAAAAGATATATATTTCTCTTTATCAGAATACATACTAACTTAAGCATCAGAGTGTTCGCCCAGGTAGATCATTGGACTTTCATCTCATTGTTTCACAAGTTCAACTAGTTTGGTTCTTCTCAAGTAACGGCTCGAAATGTATTCTGTATACATCATTTGGTGCGGTGAGCGTGGAACACCTTCCTTCACACTTTTAATCAAGTCTCCCAATTTTCCCAATGAATCACCCAGATCCAAACTCCAATAACCTTGACCTTAGGCTGAACCTTTTTCCTCTACATCCTAAAGTAGAGGAGAACCCCCAAAACCAAGTCCCAATAGCCATCTCAAACCTTAATGCTCCCCCTCCATATGTACATAACCTCGCCTTAACCCAAATACTAATCACCGCCTTTACAGAGTTCACATCCCAATTGAAAGAACTCATACAACTCATAGCCTATCAAACACCTACCCAAGCATAACCATAGCCAACCGCTTTAGTTGGATCAAAGATCCTGAACAAAGGAAAACAGATAGCTACCCTTGATGACCCACTAAAGTGCCTATGACTCAAAATCCAGCAAGCTTGCTTTAAGATAGTCCGGGGGAGCAATGGTCAGATGGGGAGCCCAATGACAATGAAAGCTCTGCCCGTCAGAGAGAAAGGTTGGGGAAGTCATATAAAAGATCAGAATCGAGGTTAACGAGATGGACTTTGCCTTGACGATGGATTCCCCCCTTTTTGACAGCATAGGCATGTCCACTTATCCTGCTAAATTATGAATTCCATCCCACTTAGAATCTTATGACATTTCCACTTGCCCAAAAAGCCATATATAAATACCGAACCCTTATAAATACTCAAACACACGAAGACTCAGTATTGTATAAACTCTTCCCC